>JAJEJO010001816.1:0-127051 GCA_020662805.1 Glaucomys volans | reverse complement strand
TGTGGGGCCCCACCCATCCTGTCAGGACCTGGTTGCCCGGCTCCATGGGGCTGGCCTGCGGGCCCCCCAGCCTGCCCCTGGTCTCCCGGCAGGGAAGGCCTGTCGCTGGGCCGGGCGGTGTGCCGACCTCCCCTCGCTGCTGCGGCAGACGGGGGCTTCTGGAACCTTCATGGCATACCGTACCTCCCGCCAGGGTTCCCGACGCCTTGGCGATCTCCCCATCGAAGATGCACTTGGTGTCCAGCCACATCACGATGTCCTTCACGCCGCGGAAGGAATGAATCCGAGACTTGTTGTAGTTCCAGATCCTGATCAGCGCCACTTGGCACGGGTGCGCGAAGTCCATGGAGATGGAGTGCGACCTGCCGGGCGTGAAGGGGGCCAGCCAGACGTGCATGTCGTCCTGCGTCCTGTTCACCCCGTCGACCAGGTTGGTGACCACTCGGGGGTCCTTGCCATATGCTGGCAGGATGTTGATGTCGGGGGGCTCGGCCTCGATGTGCAGGATTTGCACGGGCTCCCCCTTGGCACTGAAGATCTCTATCCCGTTGAGGCCCACGTAGTGCCTGTCCCCCCAGGTGGACTTGATGTCGATGACCAGGTGCTGTCCGTAAGGCAAGACGGGGATTTTGAAGTCACTGCCGCCCTGGGTGTCGACGGAGCTGTCCCCCTGCCCTTGGGGCTCCGGTTCCTCCTCCCTCCAGGGGGCCGGCTGGTCGCTGGGCCGGCCACTCCTCTGCTGCTGCAGGAACTCGTCCAGGACGTCGCCCTGGAAGTCCAGGCTGGAGATGCGGCCCCGGTGGGAGCGGTCGAAGGCGCTGAGGGAGTCCCAGGACTCGTGCAGCGAGAGCTCCTGCTCGCTGCGCCCCCGCGTCCTGGGCGCCCGGCTGTCTTCTGTAAGAGAGGACACGGGAGGTGACACACTGCAGTGGACCTGTGCAGGTGGGGCCCTTAGAGACTCTCACTTGGGGACCTCAGCCGGGAGGCTGCCCTCCACTCTTGATGACCGGGGGCTGCTCCTGGCTGGCTCACCGGGAGGCCCTCCTGGCACTGCAGGGACAGCTCAGGGTGTCACCATCCTGCACTCCATGCGATGCCCCAGCACAGAGCAAAGCCTCCTGGGCAGAGAGCTTGTGACCGCTCTGCTGGACACCCAGGTTGGCAAGACACTGTTCACGGTCACCCAAGTCTAGAACCCTTTCTTTTTAAAATTTAACAAAAAAGTACTTTTTTAATAGACTGGATTTTCTAAGAATGAGATTGCCACACATCGAGGGAAGGGCGGTAGTTTGGATCCTGAGTGTCCCCCGAAGGCCCATGCTTGGTCCCTAAGCTGTGGGGCCCGTGGGAGGTGGTGGAGCCTCCAGGAGGCGGTGCCTCGTGGAGGGAAGGTAGGTCATTGGGCAAACCCTAGGGAGTACGTTAGGATCTCGGCCCCTCCTCTTCCTCTCTCTTTGCTCCCTGGGCACCAGGAGGTGAGCAGCTTCCTCCACCACGCAGGCCCACCATGATGTGCTCTCATCACAGGCCCAAAGCAACAGTGCCACGAACCACAGGTGAAACCTCCAGACCTGTGAGACATGATGAACCTTTCCACCCGTAAGTTGTTTACCTCAGGCGTTTCGTCACAGTGACAGCGGACACGGGAAGACGGGTCACGTTAGAAACTTTGCCAGAAGTGGCTCCCCATTGAGAAACTCCCAAGGCTGGGGCAATGCTGCTGTCCACAGGTCTGAGTTGGCCCTCAGGAGGGGCTGTATTCGAGGCTGGCACAGCCACGTGACTCTAACAGTGTTCCCAAAGACTACGTAATGGTGGATGGAAGGCTCAGAAAAACATTGAATGGAAAAAGCCAGACAAGCAGCTTTTTAGATGCAACCTAGCGAGGGCGACCTGCACCCACATGTTAGTAGTGAGCATTTCTGGGGGACGAGTAGGAAGGACTTCTGTCTTCTTCTTTGTACCTTCATCTTCTAAGACCCTTACTAGTTTTATTTTATAATCAGGAAAAAATGCTAATTAAAAAAGCAGACAAAGACTCACGCCTGTAATCCCAGCAGCTTGGGAGGCTGAGGCAGGAGGATCACTAGTTCAAAGCCAGCCTCAGCAACTTAGCAAGTTGCTTGTCTTAGACAGCAAGACCCTGTCTCAAAATTAAAAATAAAAACTGGGCTGGGATGTGGCTCAGTGGTTAAGCGCCCCTGGGTTCGATCCCTGGTACCAAAACAATAAGGCGACGAGCACATGGACCACAGGATGAGCTCTGCCTCCACACGGGGCTCACGGCTGGGTCCTGAGCACGAGGAGGACGCAGAGATGCAAAGCCCTGGCATTGGCCTCAAGCGAAGCCACACCACAGCTCACCACCTCAGGGGTCGCAGCCCAGCCCACGGACACGGGCCCCCCTTTCCTGTCCTACAGGCCCGCACTCTGCCTCCTGCCGTCCCCTGGGGCTGGTGCCATTGGTGATCTCTCTCTAGACTCTCCAGGCACTCCTGCCCCCGGGCGCGGCCGCAGACCTGCACAAGTCTCTCCCACCTAAAAGAGAAGCGGGAAGACAGGGAAGCCGGCCTGCTGGTCTGGCGGCTGCAGCCACTGGCCCACGCTCTGTCTTCCTCGCAGACCTCTGGCCTCCATCCTCCTGCCCCTCCACGCCTGTTGCTCGGCTTCTCTTTGCGGCGCTGTTGTCTTGCCCGCCCCAGCTCAGCTTCCACTCCTGGAAACAACCCTCTGGTTTTCCTTTGGAGAGTCCCCTACTTCAGGCTATCCAGACCGGGTGACTCCCGACAGACAGCATTCCCTTTCAAGTGGAGCATAAAGATGGGCTCTCTCTGCACTGGCCATGAGAGGCGGGCAGGGAGGAGTTCCAGGGACACTGTGCTGAACTCTGGGGAGAACCTGCCAGAGAATGAATCGCACACAGGAACGTGAGCTGAGAGATAGAAGGACATGGCGACACTGAGCTCCTGGATCCAGCCATGCCTGAAGCCAAACCTCTGGTGGCTTTCTACCCTTTGCATTAATACAAATCCAGAACACTCCACTGAGATGGCGTTCTCCAGGGGAACACTGACCCCCGATCTCTCCTGTCTTCACTTCATGCCTAACATCCTAGGCAAACTCTTTCATCTGATACTCCCTCCTCCACTGGTAGAGGAGATACATAACTCCCTAGCAGCAGCTTCTCTTTCACACCAGGGTCACCCTGCCACATCCTATTTGGAGTGTCCCAAGGCCAGGCCCCAGCTCCATCTGGTCCCCTCCTGAAGCTGCATCCTCCCAGCTCCTGGCTCCCAGCAAGCGCGGCTCCACCTCACACATCCAGTGCTGGCTTCCCCTCCTGCCTCAGGCCTTCACCCTCGAGGTGCACTCGGCCAGGGTGCTCTTCCTCCAGAGGCCCCTGGCCGGCCTCTCTTGTTGCCCTCCTTGCTCCCCACGGTGCCCTGGTGCCTGGCAAAGCCCAGGAGGCGTCTGCTGAAGAGGGAAGCAGGGTGCTCTGGGCCCCCCTGGCTCCCTCCTGCTCAGCCGTCTGCAGGCCCCCCCAGCAGAGCCTGCACATCTGGCAGAGGAACCCCCGTGGGCTGTGGAGACTCGGTCCCTGGGATTCCATTTCCACTGGCTGAAAGGAGTGGCCTGGGCTGGTTTGCCGGCGCACCGGGGAGACGGTGCCAAACGGCATGTGCCAGGACTCCGTCGGTGGCTCGCTGCCCGGGTGCAGGCCGGCCAGGGGCCTGTGGACACGTCCTCCTGCTCTGCTTTCTGACCATTTCCCTGGGCTGGGCCCGAAACCAGAGAAGCAGGGACTGTCCCCTGGATAACCTGGGTGCTGCGGCAGCCGCCCCCAGGCCTGGGGCCCTCCGCCCACAGAGCACGCTGCCCCAGCTCCCCTGGGCTGCCTCTACCGCGACCGTGAAGCTCTGAATCGAGGGGTGTGAACCCCGACGGCAGCACACGAGCCACTTGTCGGCTGCCGCTGTCACACGCTATGGCTGCTAAGGCAGGACATGGAACGGAACACAGGGGACAGGACAGAGCCGCTCTATTCTGGCAAACTGCTCTTCAGCCACAGCGAGTGGACACCTGACCCTGAGGGCCAACCAGCTGCCCTGAGACTCTGGGACTGGCTGATGGAACCAGAGCTGGGACAAGGTCACTCAGGAGTGGTCAGGCCATTTGCCCTGTGGCGAAGCAGAGGAGGCGGGTCTCAGGGGAAGGGGGGGTCAGTGGGCCACAGAGGAAGCCAGTGGCCCTGGAGGGACAGGCGGACGCGCCCCGTTCCTGCCGCCTTTCTGTTCCCTCACCCAGTCCCAGCGAGGAGCGGGGCCTTTTGCCGTCAGGCAAGGGGCTCTTGGAACATCCTGGACGGCCCTTCCTGCTGGCCCTGGTGGGCAGACTCCGCACTGTGGCCACCTGACCTGTGAGAACGCCTCTGAGTGGCAGGGTCATTAGGAGTGGAGCTCTGTGCTGCCTGGGGACGCGGCTCCCTGGCCTCTGTCACGGCCACACCACAGCAGCCCCCGGGGGCAGCGCAGCCCCGTCGCTCCCCCCAGCACCCTGTGGGGTGGCCAGCGCTTCCTGAAGGCGCGGCTACGGGACGGGCCGGCTCTGGGTGACAGGCAGGGGGACTCTGAGCAGCTTTCCTTTCCAACGCAACCAGTGTAACAAGCCCTGAGCCTCACGGGCTGGGCCCCCCATGTGTCACGGGCCACACTGCGAAAGAAGTGTGGCCCAGGCTTCTTTCCGTGGCCTGGAAAGAAGCCAAAGGGAGCCGGCGCCCTCCGATTTGGCTGAGGTAGAAGAACGCCTGTCACCTGGGAACCCCCAGGGGCTCCGAGCGTCTGTTCTCCAGGAAGGCTGGGGACTGCGGGCTCTCCTGGGGCCGTGGCAGATGGTGGCTGTGGCCACAGGGTGAGGGGGTTAGCAGCTGGGCGGGTCCACCTGGGTCGATTCCTGCTCCAGCCCCAGTGGCTGTGTGACCCAGGACCACGCCTGAGACCTCATGCTCTTCTGAAAAGTGGGCTCAGGTGGGGCTTCAAGGTCACCTGGCAAGGGGCTGGGCGAGAGCTGGCCAGCTTCAGGAGGCCTCAATCCAGCCCTCTCCGCTCTCTGACCGCTGTCCCTCCCTCACTGCGTGAGCCAGGACCTGCCTGGAGAGCTTCCTTCTCTCCCCCTTTTGATACTGGGGATTTAACTCTGGGTTGCTCTACCACTGAGCCACACCCCCACACCTTTATTATTTATTTTGAGACAGGGTCTCGCTAATTTGCTGAGGCTGGCCTTGAAATTGCGATCCTCCTGCCTCAGCCTCTCAAGAGGCTGGGATTATAGGCATGTGCCACTGTGCCTAGCTCAAAGAACTTCTCTATTCTTTTCTTCCTCTCTGCTCCCTGATACGCAGTCTCCGCAGGGGTGGGCAGGAGAAATCTAAGGAACCAGAGAGGAACGGCAGGGGCAGCTCTCAGGACGGCACTCAGCGTCTGAGGGACTTGCTCTGGTATCTTTTTTTTTTTGAACCGGGGATTGAACACAGGGGACACTTGGCCACTGAGCCACATCCCCAGCTCTATTTTGTATTTTATTTAGAGCCAGGGTCTCACTGAGTTGCTAAGGGCCTCGCTAAGTTGCTGAGGCTGGCTTTGAACTCGAGATCCTCCTGACTCAGCCTCTCTAGTTGCTTGGATTACAGGCGTGTGCCACTGCGCCCGGCGAGGAGATGCCAATTTGATTCATTAAAAAGTAGAAGTGGGGCTGGGGTTGTAGCTCAGTGGCAGAGCAACCAGAGTTAAATTCCCAGTATCAAAGGAGACAGAAGGAAGCTCTTTCAGACAGGCCTCTGGCACTGGGTTCAATCCTCAACACCACATAAAAACAGATTAATAACAGACGCTCACTGGATCCTCCTGGAGTGTGTGGGTGCGGCTGAGCATCCCGTAACAGATGAGGAAACCGAGGCTGCCCAGGGTGTGGCTGGCAGGGCAGGGGCCAGGCCACCCCTGCTCCCCCGTGGTGCAGAGGAAGGGCCTGGGCAGGCGCCAGCACAGCGGGTGTGAGCTCCGTGGCTGGGAAGGACAGGAGCCAGTCAAACACGCTGCTGCTCCCTCAGCCTGGCCTGCCAGGGTCCTGTTTGAAGCCACTCCTCATCTCACTGGCTTCCTGCAGCCCTGAGCAGGGAGGGCACCCATTTTAGAGGTGGAGACACTGAGGCTTGGAGGGAGCCCAGGTCGGGAAGCAGGGCGAGGCCTGGCAAGGCCTGGCACCCAGGGCCCTGCTGCAAAGCCCAGCGGCCTGCCCTGAGCCCTGCCGGCCCAGCTTCCCTTCCTGGACACAGCAGTTTACAGGCAACTGCCATCAGCTGCAGCGTGGAAACCCAGGCCCGCTCCTCCTACCGCCTCCTCTTGAGCAAAGGGAAAGGGCGCTGGGGCCGGGGCAGGATCCGTGGGCCCCCGCAGCCCCTGGGGACGGCTGGTGCCCCCCGCTGGCCGCAGTCCCGCCCTGCCAGGGTCCTTCCCACAGCAGGCCAGCAGTGCTCAAGGGCCAGGTGAGGGGCGAGAGGCCAATGTCGCCATCACAGGTGGAACGCATGGGGCGACGCTGGAGAAGGGAACCGTGGTGAGAAGAAGGCCAAGGGACACTTCCTGGGGACAATGACACGTGGGTAGGGCTTCAACACAGGAGGAGCGCCCACTGCTCTGCTCCTCGGTGCCACCGCTCGGGCCCTCCACCTCGATAGTGGGACTAGGCCCTCGGGTTGCACCACCCCCTTGTTTGGCAGAGCCGAGGCCCAGGGAGCCACGCGGCTTCCGGACCGAGGCGCAGCGAGGCGGCATGCAGCCCGGTGCCCGGCTTACCTCTGCCGGCTGGCCCGGCGTCCCCGTGCCCACTGCCCGGGGCGTCCTTCCTCGTGCTCCTCCGCCCACTGGCCGGGCGCTCCCTGTTGAGGGGCGGACCAAAGAAGTCCAGGTCGCCACTGTCACCGCAGACTCTGGGCGAGCCCCTCTGGGGTCTCTCCCTGGCGGTGACGCTCCTGCCGGCTGTCCGAGCTTGCTGGCACTGGGGGCCTGTCTCCCCGGCCCCCGGCTCTGCAGGAGCCTCCCACACAGCCTCGTCTGGCTGGGGCGGCGGCTTCCCAGGGCTGAGCCAGAGGGGCCGCGGCTTGCCGCCTCCCTTCCGCCCGCTTGCCCCGGTGGGAGAGGGCTGCAGCCAGCAGGGCGTTCTCCCCGCAGGTTCAGAGACCCTTCTGCCTGTGAGGTTTTCCAGCTGTTGGATCAGAGAGGGCTCCGCGCACAGAGGAGCGCACTTCTCGGGTGGGGGAGCCGCAGGGGCGGTGGGCATGTCACCCCTGGAGGCAGGGGCTGCCAAGGTGCTGAGACCTTCCTCTAGCTTGGACGCAGGATCCCCGGTGCCATGAGGGGAACTGGCCCCTTCTCCAGATGGACCTCCTGGTGGGGAAACCCGGACGTCCCTCAAAGCCTCCGCAGGCTGTGGGCCGTGTGGGCTGAGCTCCTCGTCCCAGTCCCTGCCCGCCGGGGGCGCATCTCTGCTTTCTTCCCAGCCGGTGCCCAGGGCGTCCTCACTCCTGTCACACTTCAGGTGGACGGGGATGGTGTGGCAGGCCGGCGCCTCTCCGCCCCCTTTCTCTAGCACGCCCTCGAAGACGAGGTTTTTGTTGACATACAGCCTCACGTCCTTGGCACCGACGTCAAGGTCCTGAAAACACAAGAGTGAACAAAATGAAGATGCGTCATCAGGCAGAGGTGTCAAAGTTTGAAGAAGAAAAGATACCAGAAGGAAAACAAAAAAGGAGGGCTGGGGACATAGCTCGGTTGGTAGGGGGCCCGGCCTGGGGGGGGGGGGGGGTGCGGGCCTGGGAGCACCGTGAGCTTCACGAAACAGCCCAGGGTGCTGAGGCTCGGCCCCATTTCTGTGCAAAGTGCTCCACACTCTATAATCAGGCCCTCCACAAAGCGACGGCCTCGACTGCTGTCATCTCACTGCCTCCTGGTGGGACATCTGGAAGAGGCTCCTAATTGGTCCCCTTGTGCCCTGCCTCTTGCTGCCTCACTTCATGAGGCCACCAGAGCTGATCCTCTGCAGGCGCAAACCTGCCCAGGCACCTCCTCTGTGAGACCCTTCACCTTCTGTCACCGCCTGTCACGGGGTTCCTTGAAGCAGGCTTCCTAAGTCACTGGGCAAACTCAATGCCCTGGGCTCCACGGCCCCCCGTTTGGGGTGTCTTGAGCAGCGCCCCAGCCAGGGACCTGGTGCGTATTAGGTGGAAGATCCCAAGAGAAAGTGACAGGGGACGGGGAAGACCCCCTAAGAGGGTTGGAGATGGTCCCTGCTGGGCCCTCCAGGGAATGCACCTCAGAATCATCCGTCCGGGGTGGGATCCGTGCGTGGCGGTTGCCGTCTGTGCCTACTCAAGGCACGGCCCTGTCCCTCAGGGGAGCGTCCCACTCCAGGGAAGGGCTGGGGATGTGCTTTGGGCTCTGAGGGTGGTTTCCAGGGCGTCTCCGCTCTCCTAACGCTTTCCAGATGACTCCTCTGCACAGGAGGTGGGACACGCTGATGGGTTGAACTCCCAGCCCTGGGCCTGCTGCTGACCTTCACTCAAGGGCCCGTGCGCTTTCCCGCTCCTCCACCCGCCCCAACAGCAGGGTTCCTGCTTCACACAGAACCTGCCCTCCCTGCTGCGGGCACCTGTCCCCCCTTCACAGCAAGACCCCCTCCCCCGCGCATCGAGGAACAGCGCGTGTCCCGTACGACAAGCTGGACGTGTTCGCAGCGAACCCCGCGGAGTCTCATCAGAGCGCCCACAAAACCGTCTCCACGCTCAGGATAACGAAGCTGCCCGTCACCCAGGCCCCCCGCTCCCTCGGTACCTCCCACCCCGCTGCCCAGGCGGCTGCGGGCGCCTGCCACCCTGTGGTGCTTTGTGTTTCTGGAAAGTGTGATAGAAAAGGAACTGGGTGGCATGGGCCCCTTCTGCCTGGCTTCTTTGTGCCACATGTCACTTTGAGAGTCACCCAGGTCATTTGCATCACAGCCTCCTCCTTCTCGATGAGGAGCGTGCTTCTCCACACGGCACCTGGGACGGCCATCACCCCTCCTGCTCTGCGCGGCCTCCTCCTCCTCCCGACCTCCCTCCTGTCGGGTCTGCCTCCATCTCTGGACAGATGTCACCTGGCCAAGGGTGGGTCGTGGACTGTCCCTATGGGGGCCGAACCTGATTGACACCTACGGTCTGGTGGGGTCACTAACAGAGTCCTCTTGTCACTCTCAGAAGTCTCCTGATTGGGACAATAAATTAGAGGGTCTCGGGTGGATCTGGGCAGCTGGCCCTGCTCCTCCTCCAGGGGTTTCCCTCCTGGGCTCCCGGGCTGGGCACCTGCCTGGATCTGCCTGCCCTGCTGGCTGCCCTGGGCCCAGGCTCCGGCCCGGCTGCTCCGCTCTGGGCTCGAAGCCAGGTGGTCTCACGAGGCCCAAGCTCTGGGCACCCCCACCCCGCCTGCATGACTCGATCACGGAACCTCTACCCTGAGCACCCCAAGCCCCACGTGGCCCCTCGGCCTCCTCGGGTCTCTGAGGCATCTCAGCCAGGACGCGCCCCAAACAGAGCTCTTCCTTCACTTTCCCAAACCTGATCTTGTACCTTAAAAACATTCAGCGCCAGTTCCAGAACCCTGGGGTCCCCTCCCCTCCTTGCTCTTACTCATATCCAGATGTCCGTGAGTCCCTGGGCCCTCCGCAGACATGGCCTGAATCTGACCTCTCCTTGCAGAAGACACAGCTGCCCCAGCACAGGACAAGGTTACCTCCTGGGGACAGCACTGCCACCTTCTCACTGGTCTCTCCACTTCCGCTCAGCATTGCCACCCTGCCTGCCCTGGGCAGCGCGTCATTCTCTACCGAGCAGCCAGGGTCTTTTCAAAAACCCCGCTCAGATCATGGTGGGCTCCTGCTGAGCTGCCCGGTGACTCTGCAAGGTGGGGGACAGTCCTGCCTCCCACCAGGGCCTGAGGCCTGTGTGACGGCCTCCACAGGCCTCTCTGACCTGGCCCTCGCTCTGTCACTCCCGGCGCATGGGTCTGGTCCCTGCTCCGGAGGCCCCTCCCTCCTCGGGCCCTGCATGCCTGTCCAGTACCTTCTGCCTGGACACTGGTCTTTGGGGACTTCCCTGAGCCATGTCCTCTGCTCCCTGTACCCCCCACTGCCCTCCTTGCTTTCCATCGAAATGCTCTTGCTCACCAGCCTGCTGACCTTCCTCTCTCACTCAAAGTGAGGCTCCGGACAGCAGAGGTCCTGCCATGGTGTCTGAGGCCCGCGCACACAGTAGGCGCTCAGCAATTACTGAGTCTGTAAGGGACTGAACAGTTTCCTCCCGGGGCAGCGTGGCTCTCTAGAGTTCTGAGAACAACGTGATCAGGAAGATGGTGGCCTGCCGATTCACTGCCAGGGTGTTCCCATCTTGCTTTGGCTTCTGATCGGCGCCTGGCCTGTGGGATCTGAACCCCGGAGGAGCCCACTTCCACGCAGCCCTCTGGAAAGGGGACAGGGCAGCAAGCTCTGCCGCGATCTCTAATTGCTGAGTTCCAGAGGTTCCCCAGCAGTTGGGCAGGAGAACCACGGAGCCACGCGCACCACGGGGCGCTGGCTCCAATCATCCAATTGCAGGATGACAGGTTGCTATTTGCCGCTGTCAGAAGAGTCGGCTCTCAGAGCCCCCCCCCACGGCGAGCTTTCTGTTCAGCGGAGGCACGGGGAGCGCATGCCGAGAATTAATCAGGAGCAGCTCTTCCTGAAGGACAGCCCGGGCAGCTTTCAGTGACTAGTTCCGCAAAATTACCCCCGTGGAAACATCTGGTGAGACAGACTCACTCGGGAGGCCGTGGGGTGGCCTTTCTGTCCAGCGCACGCACAAGGTGGGCCTCCTTGCTTTCCCCAAGGAACGTCTGCTACCAAAACGTGCCACCTCCCTTTCCTGGGCAGTGGAGAGCCCAGCTGGCACCCGCTGCCCAGTTCACCAGCAGGTCTGGCTGGGAGGGACGGGGGAAGGGGCAGAGGTGGGGCGACAGGGACGAGGGCTGCTTGGTCGATGCTGGCAGCGGGGGTGGTGGGAGGAGGAGGCGCCTGCTCAGCCCAACGGCACCCTGCAGGCCAAACGTGCCCTACCTGTGGGCAGCTGGCCTGAGTGTCACCAGGGTGGGGTCTCCGGCAGGGAACAGACATGAGTCCCTTCTCTGGACATTCCCAGTTTAAAAATAAAGACCACCTTGTCCTGCATGGTCCTTGGACACTCTGCAAGGCAGGCGTCAGGGCCACACCTTAGAAACGAAGACACCCAGGTTCATACCTCCCCGACGTCACAGGTCAGCTGCGTGAGCCACTCTGGCTGGCATGCCCGAGATGCCAAGTGCCATCTCCCTTTGAGTGGAGGTGGCCCTCAGTCTTAGCCCATGCCAGCCTGGCCTTGGGCGGAATCACCTGCAGGGGTGGACCTCTGAGCCCCGTGTTGGAAGTGAGGTTCCCATGGACCTGCACCATCCTGGCCTCTCCCCCAGAGGACCACCCAAGGCGCCCTGTGGGGGGCGTGATGTGACATCATCCCACCTACTGCCACTCTCAGGACCTGTGTGGACTGATTCCAGGACCCCTGTGGATCCAACCTCAGAGTCCACGTCCCTCACATAAATGGCAAGAATGTGCACAAAACCTGCACACGTCCCCCCGCGGACCACGCGTCGCCCCACGAATCACACGTCCTCCTGATGCGTACTGCACGTCACCTCTAGTCACCACGATACCTGGCACTGTAAATGCTCGGTACATAATTGCTACACTGCGTTATTCAGGGATTAACAACCAGAAAAAAGACATTTGCTATAAATGAATTTTTTTCCCGAGTATTTTCCATCCACGGTTGGATGCATTCTGGGTGTGCACCCTGCAGGAACGGAAGGCCACCGTCTTGCGTAGACGTCCCCACAGCCACTCCAGGGCGGGGCTAGGAAGCCATACGGGATCAGCACCTGCGCCTGGAGAAACGGGAGGGGATTCGGGTCCGCACCGGCGCCCCTCCTCAGTGACGCTCTGTGCTGGGTGTCTTTGCGGGGACCAGGGGACGTTTCCCATTCCTCAGGCACCAGCCTACTTCCTCCTCTGCCATCACCGGGCTCCAGTTGCAGGCTCTTCCTCCTC
Source organism: Glaucomys volans (assembly GCA_020662805.1). Classification (NCBI taxonomy): domain Eukaryota; kingdom Metazoa; phylum Chordata; class Mammalia; order Rodentia; family Sciuridae; genus Glaucomys; species Glaucomys volans. The sequence continues at coordinate 114,853 of JAJEJO010001816.1, read as the reverse complement.
TGCCAGATGTCCAAGAAGTCCAGGCCCCACCTCGCCTAGCCTTTGGGGCCATTTGTGTGCACGCGTGCCCTCTGCTGTCCCTGCCGCGTTTTTCTCCCGCTAACCAGGGACACCTGGCACCTTCTGTGGAAGTGCCTCCAGTCCCCTCTGCAGTGGCCTTCAGAAGGACACTGAAGCTCCGTGGCTGGCCCGTGGCTCGGGCGCCCTTTCCCACCCTGCCTGCCTACCTCGTGCTGCAGTTCCCACGCACCGTGTTGAGACGAACACATTTTAATACCATGATATAAATACTATTCCTACCTAGGTGACTTCATGAACTCCATTGGCCCCTTCCCTCCCTGGTTCTGGTGTGGATGACGTGTCTCTTCCCATGCACGGACCACCTGCTTAGCCAGATGGATGGCCAAGCCGTTCTGCTGGATGAGACCCAAAGCAGAGCCGGGTGCTGGGACACTCTTGAGGCACTTTCCCCAGGGACAACACCTGCCTTCAGTGCCACCAGTCCAACTGCTCTGGAGCAACGCTGTCCAGATGTGTACCAGCTGCCCACCACGCATGCCCAGCCTGGGTCCACCCTGGGCCCACTGAAGGCGCCCACACCCAGCCCACAATACGGGGACCACGAGCTGCTCCCCTCCTTCAGGCTCTGCCCAGAAGCAACGGCCCAGAACCAGAGAGGCTGGGGCTTAGGGCTTCCCTCCTCCATCGGCTGCTTTCACCCTGACCCTGGGCCTAGGGGATGGAGCTGCTGCTGCCCCAACAGCCGTCAGCCACACTCTGGGAGTGGCTCAGGGGCAGAGCCTCCTGGGAGCCCTGGCCTGCCTGCCTCCCTCTACCCAGCTCTGGCTGAGCCCAGGGTCTTCCTCTGGTGCTCAGAGCTTGGCAGGCAGCCTGGATCCCTGTGCCCACTGCCTAAGCCACAGAGCACGACTATCCCCATTGGACAGGAGGACAAGGGACAGGGCTGGGACCCGAGCACCGAGCCTGCCCTCCATGCAGCTCTGGTTCTGCTGGGGGAGGACCCAATGGTCTTCCTGTGTCACTTGGAAGGAAGACCACGGCAACCTGCTCTTTGTGAGGTGGACACTTCCTTTCCTTCAAAGGGGAGAAGACAGGGGACGTTCTGACATTCAACAAGCGCCAACCTGCCAGGCTCCGGGGAGATCATTCTGGACCCTGCCCAACAGTATGGACCCCAGGACGATGTACGTGGAAGGGACCTGCCTGTGGCTGGATCTGGGCTGGGGTGGCCCTCAGAGCATTCACACATTTCAGAGTCGGTTGCGGGTATGTGGAGATGGCTGTCCACCAGCTCTGAGCCACTGGCTTCTCCTGACGGCGTGGGCCGTCCACTAACAGGGCCAGAGCCGAAGAGCTGAGTCACTGCTGCCCTCGCCACTGACAGAGCGCCTTCTCTCCCTCTCTCAAAAGGGGCCCCTGGTGGACGTCAGACTGCTGGTCATTGTGTGACCACCAGCAAGTTGTTCTGTGCCTCAGTTTCCCATCCGTAAAATGGAGCTGTGACTGTAGAGCCACCCACAGACAGGCTGGTACACGCAGCATGCTTGGAGTGCCACCTCCAGGGAACGAGTGGCTGTCACGTCTGGCACCAGTCACTGCCTGGCCGTATGCACCTGTCGCGGCCGCTGTGGGGGTCAGCGTGGCTCGCTGCTCTGCCAAGGCCCAGGGCAGCCCCCCTTTCCTGGCAGAGGCTGGCACAAGATGGAGCCTGTCTGCCCTGGGCATGCCTGGTCAAACAAAAACTCCTCAGGGATTGAACCCAAGGACACTTAGCCACTGAGCCACATCCCAGCCCTTTTACTTTTTATTTTGAGATAAAGTCTCGCTAGGTTGCTTAGGGCCTCACTAAGTTGCCAAATCTGACCTCTAACCTGTGATCCTCCTGCCTCAGCCTCTCAAGCCACTGGGATTACAGGCGTGTGCCACACCACGGGCTAGAATTCTTCTTGCTACCTCACCTCTGCCAGGCGTGGGCCGAGGCCCCGGCATGCGGTTCTGCAATGTCATTCAATCCAACCAACATTGCAGGGGGCCTGTCAGGGCGCTGCCTGAGGAGGACTCAGCGGCTGGCTGTGGCGAGGGTCACGCGGCGCAGGGCACCGAGCGCGCTGGGGCCGGCAGCCGAGATCGCACTCCCTCAGGGTCCAGGGAGGCATGTCGCCAGCTCCTGCAGAGCCAATTTCCAAATGTCGTCAAATGACCCACAGCTGTGAAACAGCCAGGGCCAAACAGAGGGAACCCACCAAGAGGCGCTGGTGTGTGACATCTGAGGCTGGGGACATCAAGGAATACTCAAGGGAGGCCAGGGGGTGCGCTGGAGACTGCGGGGGCCCAGGGCAGGCTGGGGCGCCCAGGCAGAGCCGGGCCTGTGAGAGGCAGGGTCTGTCCCAAGGCAGCGGGCATTCCAGGCGTGGGCCTGGTGGTAGCAAAGGCCCGAGCAGAGGACAGCATGGAGGGCCCGAGGGAGACAGAGCCGCTGGGCAGGAGGGCGGGAGCCGGATCCGGGGTCCCGGAGCGGAGGAGGTCACCAAGGCAGGGGCACCTGAGGCCCAGGCAACTCCTGCAGACGACAGGCAGCGTGCTGTAAGGACAGTGGGGCCACCACGATGGGACATGGGGGGCAGCGCACTAGGCCTCACCAGCGTCCGGCGTGTGGCCAGATGGCCCAGTTCCCAGGACACATCAGAGAGCCGCGATTCACGCAAAGCCTTGCAAGTTCCGAATGCTGGCTATCGATTCGAAGAGCCCCGAAGGCACGTGGAGACAGCAGAGCCTGCGCTGCTGGGACGGCCTCGCCCGGTGGCCTGGGCGGCATGGCTGCAGTGGCTCTCCCTGCCCTGAGGTGTCCCTGACTTCCTAGCCCCTGGGAGGCCCCCAGCTCACCCCATCGCCACGCTGGCCCCACTGAACTGTGGCTCCCTGCTGACCCCCCAGACCTCCCTGACCTGGGAGGGAGCTGGCAGGGCTGGGCGCCTGCATGGTGCCTGGACACAGGGCCATCAGGAGCCTCTGCTGATCAGACTGAGCCAGCAGTGTGTCCCTGCAGGGAGGATGGCACGAGGTCCTGGCACTGGGGCAGACAGGGAAGGGCGAGCTGGCCTGGGATGGAGGCCATTCCAGACAGAAATGGCAGGACTCTGAGACGATTGCGGGGGTGGGGAGGGCACAGATGGAGGCAGGCACTGGTGAGGACAGAAAGGAACACCCAGAAGGAGGCCAGGCCTGGGTAGGATGGGCTGGGGTCCCGCACACTCCCAGGGAGAGACGCAGGAAGTATCAGGACTGACACTTGGATGAGGAGTTAAGCCCCGAGAAAGGTTTAGGGTCAGGAGCGAACGCACAGATCCAACAGCACACCACTGCCGGGCAGAGGGAAAAGGCATGGTGGCAGCTCGGGAGGCTGAGGCAGGAGGATCCAAGTTCAAGACCAGCCCCAGCAACTGGCGAGGCCCTGAGCAACTTAGAGAGACCCTGTCTCAAAATGAAACAGAAAGGGCTGGGGATGTGGCTCAGTGTTAAGTGCCCCTGGGTTCAATTCCTGGTCAAAAAGAAAAGAAAAAAAGAAAAGGAAAGGAAAAAGGACCCAGTTTGGGCACTGGGGCACTGGGGCACTGAAGGGGCTGAAAGTCCAAGTGCCCCTTCCCTGGTGATGCCCCCTTGTGGAGACAGCTCTGGGTTTTCCCCTGGGAATCAATCCAGCCTTCCCTCGACCGCCCTTCTCATGGGTGCCAGGCTGGCCAGTGGGTGCTGGCTCTGGGCTTTCGTGAGCACAGCCTCTTTCTGGGGGAGTCTGAGGTAAGCAATTGGTGTGATGTCATCAGGGCCTGTGCTTGGGACCCGAGGATGAGGCCAGCCCAGAGCTCAGCAGAGATCCGAGATGGAGGGAGGCAGACTCCTGAAAAGACTCACTGTGAGCTCCTGGATCCTGCCGGACCTGAAGTCAGCTGCCTCAGATCTGCTGTTACGTGAATAAATAATTCCCTTCCGGGCTTAACCCAGTTGTAACTGGGCTTTCTGTCCTTTGCTACCAAGAGACTCCTGGCTGATGCAGGGTCTGTCACTGAGAACTCTGACCAGTAGACTCAGCAGTCAATCAGTGCTGGCAGGGTGGGCCGAGGCGGGCGGAGCCCCTCCCCGCAGCCCTGGCCTGATCACCATCCTAGTCCAGCACCCGCCCAGTGAGCGCCCTCCAGGCCAGCTCCATTGGCCCGGCTGCAGCCACCCTGCTCTGCCGGCTCTAGGCCTCAGTGTCCATCCTGGGTCGAGTTTGCACCACCTTCCTGCCGGGATGGAGTCCGGCTCTGAAGGCCAGCCTGGCTGGAGGAGCCTGCAACCCTGAGGGTCCCTCTCTGCAACTGCCATTCTCTGCGGGCCCTGGCTCGGCTCTGGTCACCCTGATTCAGCCGACTCCCTTCTCCTTTCCCGCCAGCAGAGGCTGCTTCAACCCTGAGCCCGAGGCTCTCCCGGCTGCCATGGCTGCCCCAGCGCAGATTCCAGCTGCCCATCCCGCCCCAAGGAGAGCGCCCTCTGCCTGGACCAAGCCTCTGACGGGGGGCAGCATCCCAGCCTCGGGTGCCGTGGGGCCAGACCCTTCCCACCAGCCACCCTGCCACAATGGCCTCGGGCCTCCCAAGCCTGAAAGTGCCCCGAGACACAGGCCTGCTGACCCAGTGACTCCAGGGCACACCTTGGACTTCACGCTCACTGCCGTGGTGGGTCTTGGGGCGCACGCTGATTCAGACCAACCCGCTGTCAAAAACAATTCTGCGACAATAGGGAGAATTAAATACAGAGAGGTGCTGGAGGAAGGAACAACTGTCCCCAGGCATCGGAGTGGCCGCGGGTTACATAGGAACGAAACACAAACTCACCTGCTAGAGGTGGAAACGAAGCCTCCCTGGGACACAGCGTCCCCCTGGCCACACCGTCCTCAGCGAGGCCTGGCCTGGAGCCTCCTCCCTGGACGCCCCTCCCCTCCGCCCCACCAACAAGTCAGGTCTCGGCCCGACGCTCACAGCCCTCCAGCGAGGACGCCCATCTCGGCCGGCGGCGGACAGGAGTCGTTCTGAGCGCTCCGCACGTACTCAGAGAACGTACTGCCCACGCGACGGAGGGGGCTGCGGCACAGCGGCATCAAGAGAGGTGGCCAGGTGGGCTGGCTCTGTGGACACCCTGGCTCTGACACTGCGTTCTACTCCTCTCCAAACCAGATTCAAACTTTCAAGGCCCAGCAACCTGGTCCTGCCTGCCTCTGGGGCCTGTCCTCAGGCTCCCCGACCACCGTGCTCCAGCCACCGACTCGGCCTGTCCTGGAAGAGGACAAGCACGTTCCTGCCTCAGGGCCTTTGCTCTTGCTCTGCCTGGCCAGGACGCCCTTCCCGCAGGTGCCTCGCCAGGTCAGGGAAGGCTGCCCACCCGCAGCCCTGCCTCAGTCACTCCGCACCGCCCAGGGTCGCACCCCTCACACTCGTCCCACCAGGAAGGACAAGGCTAGGCGGGCGGGACCGTGGCCAATCAGTTCACCACCACTTGGTCACCAGCTGCACGCAGCTACTTAAACGAAAATGAACTACAATGAAATAAAACTTAAACGCAGCTCTTCAGCCACACGGCCACATTTCAAGTTGCCAGGAGCCACCTACACCTTGGCTACAGTGTGTGAAAGACGCGGCACGCTTCAGTCACTGCAGGAAGTTCTAGCGGGCAAGGTGGCCTCGACCATATGGCACGTCACAGGAATACACCCGTGGGGAAACGCGGCGGCTGCTCATTCCTTCATCCGTGAGCCACAGAGCGATCACCATTCTGGCATAAAATACGCCCTCGGGGTGTGCTCTGTCACCCACTTCCTGTTATGACCAGGCCGGAGCCGGCATCTGCAAGGTGGTGGTGTGGATGGTGACGGCGTGCCTGTCTGTAGTGAGGGGTGGCACCCGAGAGCAGGTAACTGATGAGATTGTTAGAAGGGTAGACTGACGGACCATGGGGAGCTGATGGAAGCAAACTTTGGGGTGGTGTATTCATCTGTTTTCTGTTACTATAACAAAATGCCTAAGGCTGGGTGACTTCATAAAGAAAAGAGGTATATTTAGCTCACAGGTCTGGAGGTTCAAGGACAAGGCAGTGGAGGTTCAAGGACAAGGATTAGCTCAGTTTGGTGAAAGCAGGAGTGTGTGTGGGGACGAGAGATCACACTGCAGGGACAAAAAGCCAGAGGCCGGGGAGAGGCCTGCTTGTTCTTTTTCTAACAACCTTCATAAGAGCTAAACCCACCTTTACTCCCTCCAGAGGGCAGCGTCCCCAGCGACCTCCCAGTAGGCTCCACCTCCAGGGCCAACCCCCAACACTGCTCACTATACCAGGGATGTGGACGCTGGGGTCGAGCCACAGCACACCAGCCACAGCAGATAGAGGGAGGCCCCCGTCCCCTCCCTCCCTGGGTCTCCCCTCGGGGAACATGCCCAGGAAAACCAATGGCGCTCACGTCCACCTCCCAGCCCGTCCCTGGCGCCCTCCAGCTGGGCAAGCCATGTCATCTGGGGACATGGAAAGACATGCAACCACTCTGTCACACCTGCCCCGAGCTCAGGGCGGACAGTGTGCGGCCTCTGGAGCGCGCTACAGATGGAGGCCAGCCTCCTGCCTCTGCCTCCCTCCCAGCCTGGCCCTCTCCACCTCTGGCCACCTACTGAGGGAGAAAGGAGACCACAAACGCTAACCCAGGACTTACCCGGGTTTTCTTACGCATTCCTGTAAGAGACTGCCCTTTTCCCAGTCCCTTCTCTGCACTCTAAATCAGCCTGTGCTGGACCAGCTCTGCCTTTAACTTTCTGTCCCCAGGTTCCCACACACAGCACCGTCCTAACAAGCCGTCCACGGGGCTCGCGCTCTTTCCCACGAACTCTCGTTTCACCTCCTCCCAGACCCACAGTGACGGTGCCCTCCCCAGGACACTGAACCACACCACTGCAGCGCCTCTGCCCCGGGAGACCTGGCGACAGATGGCCTGGTCACGTAAGCTCAGCCCGGCAGGCACTGGGAGGCGGGCCTGCGCCCACCGCTCCCCCCCACACCCGGACATGGCTCTGCACAGCCGGCTCTCCTGGTCCCCGTTCTCTACACGCAAGGAAGGCTGAGCGCAGGTTGGAGAGAAAGGCCGGCCTCGCGCAGAAGGGGCAGCTTGCTCCGCTGCAATCCAGCAATAGGGTCTGCTCTCCGGGCCGAGCTGCAGGCAGGCCCTCGGCCAGCGCGGTCTCATTCCCCTTCCAGGAGGTGCCAGGAGGGCCCCAGCAGGCCTGGGGACGAGGGCGCAGGGCCTAGGCGCCTGCAGGTCACCCTCTGAGCACACAAGGGGCCAGGCCAGTGAGGAAGCGGGAGGCCCAGGCCTGTGGAAGCTTTCTCAGTTCTTCTAGTAGCTTGGACTTCTTTTTCTCAAATTGAAACTCTAGGTGTTTATTTAAAAAACCTCGAAAAGCAGAAATCAGCTCTCTCTGGGCCGTGCTGTGCACACAGAGCTGGCCGGGGCTGTGTCTGCCTCGCAGATCTGCAGATCTGCAGAGACCAGCAGTCGGCAGGTGCTCAGGACAAGGTCACTGGGTAGGTGGCTGGCTGGGGTGTGGGGTGGGAGAAGGAGCAGGGAGAAGTAGAGAGGAGGAGGGGAGAGGGAAGGGGGACACATGCACAGGAATGGGTTCCCAGCAGTGCCTCTAACTTGCTGTGTGGTCTTGTGAAAATCCCCTAACCTCTCTGATTCTCATGTTCTCATTTGGATATTTAAAAAGGTAACACGACCTCTTGAGGTTATTGGAACAGGGGCTCATTCATTCATTTGGGGACCAGTCACCTGCTCTGAACAGAGTGGTCATGGAGAAATAGTCCTGGTTTTCTAGGACTGTGAGACAGAGACGGGCATTTGGAGACCAGAGGATGGGGCACTGGGGACTAAAGGCATGGCCACCTGGGGGCTGGTGGCACCAAGACAAGGTGCTCAGGAGGTGGGTGTATGCAAGGGGCAGGGCCTGGCCCAGGGGGACAGAGGCTCTGCTACGTCCCTCAGGGGTCTGACCATGACACCAGGTGAACGGGAGCCTCTGAGAGTTTGAAGCGGCAGAGAAGCGTGATGAGGCCTCCCCAGTGGCTACTGGACACAGACCAGAGGACGGGGCCTGGAGTCAAACAGGCTGCGCGCCCCCACCTTCGGCACGAGCAGCCCCTCCACTGGGACCCACGGTCTCCTCTTCGGCCTCTGCTCACAGCTGCTGTCTCTGCACCTCAGCTCAGGTGTGTGTTCCTTCCAGAACCTTCCCTGATCCCTCCCAGCTTCAGAAGGACCCCTGCCCCATGCTCCATGCAATCTGGGGCAGGCCAGTTCCGGCCCAGAGGCGAGTTTTATCTGACCTAGGCAGTAGTTTAAACAGCCTTTAAGCTCACTCTGGACATTCAAAAACCAGGAAGGCTCAGATAGAAATCAGACTTCCTTCTCCCTGGGCGTGGTAAGAGGATCTGGAAGCACTGGCCGTATTCCCACACAGCACCCACTGCTTGAAGCTGAAAAGGAGCCCTCCCTCACCTGGCCACGGGCTTCCAGTCTGCCGCAGGCCCCACCACTCCCTAGTGTCCTTCTGACAAGACTGAGGCTGAGCATCTCGCTCAGCTTCCCTTACAGAAGGTCTGAAGGGCAGGAATGGAGCTCCTGCCCCTCCCGCCTTGCTCTGTTCCCCCTGAATCCTAGGGCCTCTGGGTTTGGAACCAGGGTGCCCCAGGTCCCTTGGGGCCCTGAGCCCTCCATGGGGTCCGTACACTCGCCCTCTGGCAGCCTTTGGAGGAGGGGGACCTCTGGGCACGGCCTGTCTTCCATGTCCTCACAACTGGCCATGGAGCCCGATGGCCCCGGTGTGCCCAGTGCCCATGTGGCAGGAGGGAGCAGAGGCTGGAGGAGGAAGGGTGAGGGTCTGGGCACGGGGCAGGGCGAGGCAGGGAGCAAGGTGGACTCTGAGAGCAGAGGCCCGGCTGTTCAGAGGCGGGTCGGCACACCTGGGAGCTGCTGGACACACAGACTTGGCCCTGCCCCACGTCTGCTGAACTTGAGTAGAGCAGATTGACATTTGGGAAGTGACAGCTTCGAGAACGGGCCCGGAGCCCGCATGCACGGGTTCAGTCACACTCCAATGCCGACTGGCTGTGTGACTCGGGCAGGTTACATAACCTCTCTGTTTCCTTTTCTATTTTTCCAGTTTCCCCAAAGTGGTGGGGGTGGGGGCTAACGATGTCACTTCCCAGACCACTGGAGGCCTTGTTCCTGTGGCTCTGGTGGAAGCAGGCTCAGGGGCACCCGGGGGAAGAGCGCAGGCCCTTGTCCCCACTGAGCTTCAGAGATCAGCTGCCGGCAAACTGCTAGAAGCTTCCATAGACCCAGCGCCCTGCGAGCGATCAGCTGGTACTCACGCCGTCCACTGTCCAGTAATTCCAGACCCTGATCATGGCCAGGCCGAAGTCTCGGAGCTGCCTCGTGTTCCGGATAACAAAACGGAGCTGGAGTGGCGGGCGGAAGGGGCAGGTCCACGTGGAGGCGTCCCTGTCGCTCTGAAAGGCCAGCGATAGAGGGCACTGGTTAGGCGGGCCCTGCCCTCCGCCCACAGTGACCCTCTGGATGACCAGGCCCAGGGGAGGGCTGGGCCGGGCCCGCTGGCCCTCTCTGCAGACCTGTCCGGCTGGGATGGCGCCTCGCAGCAGCGCTGACCGGCCGCACAGGGCTGCCGCCGGCCCTGCCACCTGCCCACCAGATGGGATTCAAACTGCAGCGGGCTCCATGTTAATGGGCTTAAGTAGCTTCGAGGAGGGCGCTGGGGAGGGACGGGCAGAGCCACTGCCTGCGGCCCTGGAGGTTTGCTCTGTCCCCTTGGGGGCTCCCCAGCGCGGAGGCCTTGGGGGCAGAGGGGTGGCTCAGGGTCCTCTCCATTCGCACCAGTAAGACTTCCTGTCATGGGTGTTTCGGTGGCAGAAGGAAAACCCACCGGGGCCTCCCCACCCGCAGTCACCCCTCTCATCTCCTTGGACTTCCACGTTCCAGGGAACCACACTCGGCCGCACCCGACCATGTCCATGCTGGCCTCTGCCGTGGGCCATGCTCTCCCGCCCTCCTGTCCTGGGCGATCAGCAAGAACAAGTAGGTCCACTGTCACCCCTCCTGACCCTCGGCTCTCCTTGGGGCACCTGGGAGCCTGCGGTACCTGAGCTGCCCATCTCAGGGGACCTGTTCTCCTGTTCAGGTCAGGCTCCTTCCACGCAGCCTGTTGGGTATGTTCCAGACCCTCGGCCTTAGCTCACAGTTCCCTGGCCCACGGCAAATGCCAAGTCTTTGGAAAATGAAGACGTGGCTACTGAGTGGAAGAATAAAATGTACCTCTTCATACATATTGTCCTCTCCCTCCAACTTCAAAGAAATTGTGAGTTGGAGCTGGCTTGCAGAGGTGTTTGGTTTGGTTCGTGAAATGTTGTCAAACAAATTTCATTGCCAATTCTTAAAAATGCGGAGATTTTTCAGGAGGCTGAGGCAGGAGGTTCTCAAGTTCAAGGCCAGCCCCAGCAATTTAGTGAGGCCCTTAGCAACTCAGCGAGACCCTGTTTCTAAATAAAAAAATTTAAAAAGGCCTGGGGATGTGGCTCGGTGGGCAAGCACCCCTGGGTTCCATTCCCGGTAGCAAAACAATTTAAAAAAATTTTTTTAAAGGGAGATTTTCCCTGAGAGGCATTTTCCTGGCTTCTCTGCAGACTGGGACCGTGTGGTGGCTCAGGCCATCGCTGGGGCCTGTGCGCTGCCCTGAAGCCAGGACTCCTCTGGCCACAGTCCCCACCACGCCCTGCGGCCTCACTTCCCTCCTGGGTCCTGCGGGGCCTGCAGGCACCTGGGTTTGGGGTCCCTGTTAGAGGCCGAGCGGTCCCAGCAGGTCCTGCCTGCCATGGAGCCCATGGCGTGGCCAACACTGCCTGGGTCCCTTTTTCCTAAAAGGAGCGTCACCCTGTGTTTGGGATCAGCTCCAGAATCCCCGTCACCGGGCTGTGCTGTTGCTGGACGGGGCCAGGGAAGGAGGACAGCCGGCTCTGGGCCCTTGCTGCTCAGGTGCCAGCTGTGGGGGCAGAACAGAGGGACTTCTTCTGGTGACAAGGTGCCTTTCAGGAGGGAGGAGGTGGCCTCTGTTAAGGGGAGAGGTGACTTCAAGGGGTTCTGACTTATTCTGGCAAGTCCCTCAAGCTGGGCAAGGACTTTCAGCACTCGGGGCAGCTGCGGGGGTCAAAAAAGGCCACCTCACGTGCCTCCCGGGAGGTGTCAAGGGGGCCCTTGACAGAGGGGAGCCCACAGGCTGGCTGGACTCGGGGGCCTGGCTGTGTCCCCTTTGCGCTCTTGTTGGCGGGCAGGGAGCAGCAGGGCTCAGGGCCCGTGGTCAGCTCCAGCCGGGCAGCACTGAGCCTCCCAGAGACGGAAGGGGCACTGCCAGGTGGACCCCCAGGTGCCAGGCCAGGAGGGGCGGTGCCTGTGACCCCCCAGGGGTGAGAAAGGGGGCAGCGGAAGAATCAAGGCACTTCTCGAAACCCTAGAGCAGTCAGGGCTGGACACCATGAAGAGGACATTGCGCATCCAGGCCTGCAAGGCCCCCGACCAGGCTGAGGCCAAAAGGAGCCTGAGGAGGGAGCCCCAGGCTGGCAGGGCAGGAGGGCGAGGCCGTGGGCACAGCCCCGCAGCACCTGCTACGCACTGCCACCCAAAGCCGCGTCCCTCCCGGGTGCAGGGATGTGACGGCCTGGCCTCGCAGCAGCACAGGAGCCCCGGGAGATAACAAGCAGGGCTGAACTCTCCCCAGAAAGGCAGGGATGATTAAGACGGTCAGCGGTGGACGCCATTTCAGAATGGATGGTGACGCGAGGCCTCTGGAGGAGGTGACTCTAACTCCAAAGCTAAAACCGGAGACCAGCCTCAAACTAACACCTGTTTAATTAAGAATTACATAAAAAGGAAACGACTCCTGATACGCACAACAGCTGGGAGGACGTCAAGGACGCTATGCTGAGCGAAACAAGCCAACCTCCAAGAGTTACTGCCACGTGAAGCTTTTGATTTTATCTAGCTTTTCCCCATTACTAGGGATTGAACCCAGGGCCTTGCACAGGTAGGCAAGTGCTCTACCTGAGCTACACCCCAAGCCCTCTTTATTTCTAGACAGGATCTTGCTAAGCTGTTGAGGCTGGCCTCAAAATTGCAATCCTCCTGCCTCAGCCTCCCAAATTGCTGTGATTACAGGCACATGTTGTTGCAATTTAAAAGTGTACTATTCAGGTTTTTTTTTTTTTTTTTTTTTTTTTAGCTTATGCACAAGGTTGTGCAACCCTCACCACCATCTTTTTCCAGCACATTTTCACCCTCCCCATTAGGAGTCACTCCTCACTCTGGCCTCTCTGGCTCCTGGCAATTGCTCATCTGCTTTCTGTATTTATGGATTTGCCTGTTCTGGCCATTTTGTATAAGTGGAATCATACTTGGCCCCTGTGACTAGTTTCATTCACTTGGCAAGCTTGTGAGGCTCATCCATGTCACAGCCTGTATCAATACTCCACTCCTTTTAATGGCTGTGTAATAGTCCACTATACCATGTTTTCATCATCTGCCCATCAGTCTGTGTAGTTGGGTTGCTTCTATATTTTGGTTATGAACAATTCCACTAATTAACATTCATGTACAAATTTTTAAAATTTAAAACATTTCTCACTGGGAGGCTGAGGCAGGAGGATCACAAATTCAGAGCCAGCCTCAAAAACTTAGCAAGGCCCTAAGCAACTTAGGCCCTGCCTATAAATACAATACTAAAAAGGCTGGGGATGTGGCTCAGTGGTTAAGTGCCCCTGTGTTCAATCCCTGGTTTAAAAAAAAACAACCCTCTTTATTTGGAAACATACAGCTCTGAAGGCTCTGAATGGTGGTGCCGAGTGGACAGAGACTCCATTTACTGAGCAAAGGAACACAGCAGGGGGGACAAGACGGGGGGCACATGCAGAGGAATCGGGATTTAGGTCTAGATCTCAAAGTTTAAGATCTGACCCTAACCCCAAAAGGGGGCCAAGCAGGGGGGGACGCTCACGTCAGGAACTCAGAGAGCGGGGGCTGGGGCATAGATTTGGGGTCATCCTGAAGCCGTGGGTCAGGGTGTGGCCAGGTGAGAGATGGCACAGAGGGCAGGGCTTGCACAGGGCCTGGGCCCTGGCACCTGAGCATGCCCTGCCCCCCAGCACCTCTCTGAACCCCGTCCCCTCCCACGAACCTCTGCTCAGCTTCAGCGGGGCCCACCAGCCACGGCCGTCCCCAAGGGGCCTGGCTTCTCACTGCAACGTGGCTCAGGGGGTTAATGGAGGTGCTGCACCAGGCTGTGGGGACACGCCAGTGGGACTGGAGGGTTCTGGGGCAGCGCTCCTGACAGCCCAGGCCTGGCGCAGTCCCACTCCCAGGGGAAGCAGGAAGAGCCCAGCTGGGTCCAGAGACCCAGCAGCCCAGGTGGCACAGCTGCCTCACGTCCCAGCCTCAGTGCCCCCAGCCAAGTACCCCAAACCCATCACAGCCACGGACCAGAGTCTTCTTGGCTACCTCACGGCCAAGCTCATCCGCCTCTGGGAACAGAGGGAAAGGGAGAGCAATCGCGGAATGGTCCCTGCCAAACCCAACGACGCATTTTATCGCCCTGGGTGTGCTCCATGCTGAGGAGCAGGCTTCCAAAGCCACTGGCTTCTACACAGGGCGGTGGGGACCAGCAAGGGCTGGCCAAGCCCAGCGACCGGTGCCCAGAGACTGAGGAAGGAGGCGGCGGGAAGGCAGAGGCCGGGGCCGCAGCGCCCTCCCCAAGCTGCTGGTCTGGAAGGGGCTCTGACTCCCAGGCCAACCCTGGGCCCAGCTGTGCTCAGCGATCGCACGTGTGTCCTGGATTTCTCTGGGCAGGATTCCTTCCCTGCCCTGGAGTCCACCCCCTGCGCTCTCGGCTTGGCTGCTCCATTGGTGTTCCCTTCTGGGGACTGGATGTCTGCAGCAGAGCAACCTGGGGACACACTGACCAGCCCCCTCCCCCAAACGTCCCATGTGCTGTCTGAACTGGGAGCGTTCTCTCTCCTCGTCTCTCCCTCCTTTCCTCCCCTTTTGTGACAGATCCCCAGCTATGAGCCATGACCCAGGCCTAGGACCTAAGCGGGTCTGAGCTGGGCTGCTGGGCATGCGACCACTCTACCCAGAGGCCGTGGCCGCAGTCTCCATGGGGGCCACCGAGGTTTTCCAGCAACGCCACAGGCCTGGGCATCTTTCCGGCTGAAGCTCAGATGCTCCTGTTCACCCCCTAAAGAAAAGCAGACCTTGTGCTCAAGAGTCTCAGCTACGGCACAGGACCTGACATAGCTGGGGGGCTGCTGGCTTTGGCCTGGGTGCGCACAAGACTTGAAACGCACTTGCTTTTAACAAATGCTCTAACGTGCGCCGCACTCGATTTCTGTTGCTGACCACCTAAGAATCCCGACAGATCCTCTGCCTCCCATCTTCCATTTTACAGGGTGCAGAAGTGACTCTCAGAGAGGGCAGGTAAGTTGCCCATGGTCACACAGTCTAGGCCAGTGGCTGGGTCTCCAGAGCCTGGGATTGCTTACTTCCTCTCCTTCTCAATGGAATGCCATCATCTGTTTCTTCATGGTGCTCATTCCATGAATGACAACAGGGAAAGCAACCACTGCTGATGTTCCCTGGGGCCCTGGGAGGAGCCTGGCTCGGTGCTGAGCTCTTCCTGTTTACATCTGCTCCCGGCACTGCACCCAGGTATGCGCTCCTGTGATCCCCATTTTACAGATGAGGAGACTAAAGTAGAGGCTAGGCCTGTGACTGTGGTCACTGAGATGTAGGCGGCAAACTCTGACGCCAGGTCCTTTTGCTTCTCCACCTGTGGGCTGAGCGATGGGTACGACTGTGCGTAGGAAGCGCGTGGACCACGCCTGGGCCTGCGCAAGAAGGGACCGCACTGCGACGGTCTCCACTCTTGTAGTAACGATTAGAGGCTGAGAGAGAACTCATGCACACGGAGGGAATTTAAAAGGTGTCAAAGAACACCTGTCCCCTCCTCACCAGCCCTGCTCCGTTTCTCAGGACCCTCCCGGAGGCGATCACATCCTGCTCCAGGGCAGCTCACAGTCCCGCCCTCTCTCTTATTGTCTGCTGCCCAGGCTGGGCCTCCACCGACCTCCCGACCTCCCGTGCCAAGCCACCCGGCTGCCTCAGCCTCCGGAGCAGCTGGGACTGCTGGCGGCCACTGTGTCTGGCCCTGTCTCTCGTGTCCAGCTTGAAAGTGACCAGAAAGGAAAAACCAGTGCTTTATTTTATTTTATTTTTTTAACTCTGTGAGGTGCGGGAAGGAAAGGAGCCTTGGGTGGTAGCTTAGTGGGCCCCCCAGGCCTGGGGGCGGGACCCTGAGGGGTGTGGGCGTGGCCCGGGCCAGTCCCTGGACCTGCTCTTGGTTCCACCACCTTCCGCTGGGCAGCCTGGGCCACGTCCAGGCCCCTCTCCAAGCCTCCGTTTCTTCATCTACAAAATCAGGACGCCTTAGTGACCCCTGGGGTCCCTGAATTTTGGGGCGACTGCGGTAAACTGCACGGCAGATTAAAAGGGTCAACTGCCCCCCAAGCCCTCCATCAGGGGTGGGAGGAGTCAGAGCCCTGCCCCGCCCCTGGCCACGCCCTCCTGCTCCCCCCACCCTGCCATGAGGGCACAGAAACCCCAGACCGAGGCCAGCCGCAGCCCCAGGCTGCGCTCACTCACCGCTAAGTCCCTGTTGACCAGGCTGCCCGGCTGCCCTGGCTGCCCCGCGCTGCGGACTCCCACGTCGCGAGGCGACACGTACAGCTTGGTGCTGTTCAGGTCGAAGAACTCGACCTCCGTGAGGCCCACCAGCGAGGTGCTGCCCCAGGTGGACAGGATCTCTATGGTCACGTGGACGGCCTCTCCGGCCTCCCCTGGCGCCATTCTCCATTGGTCCTTGAATAAAAGGAAAGGACACCAAAGGATCAGTCACCGCGGGCGCGCGTTCAGCGCTGCCCCTGCGGGAGGGCTGCTGCAAGGTATCCGACCTCTGGTGTCTGGGTTTCCCCATCTTTACCGCGAGGACTGGGAACGGACTCTGCGGGGCTGGGTTGTGGCTGCGGTGGAGAGCTTGCCCGCAGGCGTGAGGCACTGGGTTTCCTGTACGTAGTAAGCATTGGTTAAAGGTTTGCCCAGAAGTAAAATGTAAAACCATCACTGCCAGCTGGGCACAGTGGTACAGGTCTGCAATCCCAGCAACTCGGGAGGCTGAGGCAGGAGGACTGCAGGTTAGCGGCCAGCCTCTGCCACTTGCTGAGACCTTGTTTCATGATCAAAAAGAGAAAGGGGTGAGAATGTGGCTCAGTGGTAGAGTCTCCTCTCCCAGTTCAATCCTCAGTACCCACAAAACAAAACAAAAGCCCACCACGTCTGCCTGGGCACTGACGTCTCTCCCTCCCTAGGCAGGCCTGCCATCGTAGAGCCGTCCCTGGCACCTGAAGTGGGCAGGTGTGATGGGCCATGCAGTCCCTGCCCAGCTCATCTGGGTGAAGCCCAACCCCAGAATCTCAGCAGGTGACTATTTGCAGATAGGGACATACATAATTAAACTAAATGAGGCCTTTGGGGTGGGCCCTCATCCAGTGGGGCTGGTGTCCTCACAAGGGGAGGAACTGGCCACACAAAGACACAGGAAAGTGTGAGGACACGGGCAGAGGCCGTCTGTACCTAAGGAGCGGGGCCTCAGAGGAACCAGCCCTGCCAACACCTTGATCTTGGACTTGCGGTCTAGGAACGTGAGAAAATCAGCTGCATGGGCCACCCAGCCTGGCGCATTGCTCTGGCAGCATGAGGGACAGCCACCGGACGTCCCAGGGGGCTGGGAGAATGGGAATCGGCAAGAAGGCCGGGCACAACAGCGACGCAAGCGGCTCCGTCTGTCCTGTTGGGTTCTCTGTCGGGTCTGAGCGTGAACACCATCAGTAAAGGCGGCCCTGCGGAAGGGCTTCCTGGAGGCCCTGGGGCGACTGCGGCCCTGCTGCCTGGGATCAGTCACTCACAAAATGGCACGTTCCCCAGAGCGCACGCCCTCTGTAATTAGCGCGGCGATCTGCAACGGTCCTGTGAGCAGGCGCGCCGCAAATGAACAGCAACTGTTCCCCACTTATTTTTTTAATTAATAGCCAGCGAGACGTGCGATGGCTCCCAGCGTGGGCTTGGCCGGGCCCTGAGAGCCACGCGATGGGAATGGGAAGGAGATGGAGATGGGAGGAAGAGAGGTCAGCCGAGCTCCCAGGAGGAACGCAGGTGGTCAGGGTCAGGGCCACACTCCCTCCTCGGCCCCCATGGCCCCAACAGGGCCCCGGGCCTGAGCCCCAGGCCTGCACGATGGCCATGAACCTGCCTGAGGGTGGACTGGGGGACAGGAAGGGCAATGAGCTGTGCGTGCCACCAGCCTTCCAGGGCCCAGTGAGCGGTCTGGGAGGTGCTGGTGGCACAGAGAGGCGACAGATGGAAGGACGGCTGTCCGCAGAGGGGCTGCTGGACCTCCCGCCCAGAGCAATCTAAATGTGCAAATCCCTGAGCTGTTTCTAAATGAAGCAGCCGGAGGGTCTGTTAATTAAGGAAGTGTCACAACTTGTCAGCCCTGCACCTGGGCCGCTCCTCTGCTTCCTGTTGTCTGATGTCGGATCCCTCCTGGGGGTCTGCGGGGAAGCAGTCGGGAAGCACCTGGGCCCGCTGTCTGCTGCCCTTCTCTCACTGAGACCACCTGATTTTCCTCTGGGAAAGTCACCCCCTCTTTGCTCAGCCATGAAGGGTATGGGGACTGACCCTTTCCGATCCCTGATGGGCCCAGAGAATCAGCGTGTGCTGTCCTCTGGGCCACCCCAGGAGGGAGCGGCTCAGGGCTGGGCACGTGCCCTGTGTCATGCCACCGAGCCAGGCTCAGCTTTGGTGGGGGGCATGCTCTCTCTCCAGACAGTGAGAGGGTGGGGGGCACTGTCCCAGCTATTGAGGGACCAGGGAGATGGCAGAGCTGGGACTGGCACGGTGGGGGTGGAGCTCAGAGGTACAGAGGGCATGTGGGGACCCGGGGGACAGACACAGTGTGAGCTAGTGGTCCAGCCCTGCCCAGCCCCGCCCACACATGTTCAGTGACAAGGGTCTGCACTGGGTCAGTCTGGGCCCCTCTGGACGAGGCTGCAGTCACACTTCCTGGGAAACCTCAACTTTTCCCAAAGGCAAACTTCTCTTATCTTCCCAGGTTCCTCCCTGCCCCGCACGCCCTCAAAGACCTTTCCCATGGCCTCCTGCAGTGTCCACAGGGCATGGATCACCCACCCTATTGGACAGATAGGCTCCCGGGGCCAGGGAGCCCAAGAGGCTCGTGGAAGGTCACCCAGGACCTCTAAGTGATGGTGCCGGGCTCAGAGCTGGCCTCCAGTCCCAGCCAGCGGGGCCTTTCTCTATCGGGTGAGTTCTGCCTGAGGCTGGGGAGGCCTCTGTGAAGTCCTCACTGGCCACTGAGACTGGTGACCCCCCGCGTGGCATTATTGTAAGCGAGCTTTAGGTAGAGCAGGGGCAGAAGGACGTGCTGGACACACACCTTCTGGCCCAAGAGAGAGAGTCCCTGGCTGTCCTGCCACCCAGGTGCCACCAGGACTCCCCCTGCAGCCGCGGCCCTGCTCCATGCTCCCCCTCTCTGGCGTGTTGGTGCCCTGGGCTCCTGTCAGATGGGTGAGGAGGATGGTCCCCTCCTGTGGTCACGCTGACCACATGGTGTTTTCCACCTGAGGCTGGTGACTGCAGCTCCGGCCGTGACCTGCCTTGTGTGGACCCCACCCTCCCTGGTGAACTCCGACCTTGGAGTCACGGGTTGCTCCCTGCGCTCCCCTCGTCCCGCTTCCTCTGCAGACAGCTGTGGGCCGGGCTCTGTTCCCGCTGGGTGGCCTCCTCAGTGAGGAGGTGGCTTGCTGGCGGGAAGACCCAGCTCTCCAAGGCTCCCCTCAGCCCGGCCGCACCGCCTTCTGAGAGCGTGTCCTCGTGCACACAGCGGCCACCAAGGCATGGCAGCCGTGGCTCACTGTCACCTTGGGGGCCCTGGAGGTCCCCTGTCACCAACAGTAACTTGCCAACGCAGCCGGTGGATAGGACATGAGATGGTCTAATGTGCAAACTAGATGACTTGGCGTGCTGGACATTTTCCTCTGGGCTTACGTGCTATTTACATTTCCTCAGGGAGGCACAGGCTTCGTTCCAGAAACTTCTGGCCCACACCTTTCTTTGTGCTTGCACGGCTCAGTCATGTAGACTGCACTGGGGGGGGAGACTCGGGCAGACACTAGGCTGGCCACAGCAGAGCAGCCCCCGGATGAGGACGGAGACTCTCTGGGCTTCCACCCTCGGCCCTCCCGGAAGCCCAGGCCCTCACCTCTGGGTCCAGCACTCGCTCCTGGTTTGCAGCAACCGTCCCGCTGAAGTGGGCGGAGTCACTCTCGAGGGCCTGCAGGGCTTTCAGGAGCTTCTGCTGTTGTCTGAAATGGGGTTTGGTTTTGGCAACAGTAACAAAGAGCCACAAAAGAGAACATCCCGTCAAAGGGACCACGCTGACACGCTGACGCTACCTCGGGAAGAGCAGGGCTTTGAACGTCCGCCCGCCTGGCAGGCCACGCAGGCGCCCTGTCCCTCCTTGTAAACAGCTGCACAATTAGCAACGAACCCAGAGCCCAGCTGGAGAGGCGAAGCTGGCGGCCAGGGCCAGCGAGCCTCCTGGGCTGACGGGGGACTTGCTAAGAGTCCAGCAGGGTCAGCTGAACTCAGTCCGCGGGGCGGACCCAGCCGGGGCCTGTCCTGTAGGACCCCGCGGCCGAGGGAGGCTGTACGCCTATCAAGCGCTGTTCCACACAGAAGCCAGAAGGCCTGCCAGGTCTGAGGACTTCCTGTCCAGCCTCTGCAGAGACCGTCTCCCACCCCTCGTCTCGGAGGACAAAGGTGTTCCAGACCCAGCAGAGGGGCCCTGGTCACCCCGCCCCCCGTGCTGTTGAAGGCTGAGCACCCCAAGCCCAGGAAGCGAGGGGGTCGTGGTGATGGCAAATGGCGCCCCTGGGACTGTGTGCAGCCATCGATAACACTGTCAGGGGGAGGCAGCCTCGCAGCCAGGCCTTATTTACGGCCTCCACAGAGCACAGCAGGGTTTCCGTCTGGGTCTGCAGATCTTGGAGGAAGGGCCAGCTCTGCCTTGAGCCTGTTCAGTTTTGTGACAAGTTATCAATAGGCGCTCCCTCTGGGAGTGCGCGGACCTGGAGGGCGCACGGCTTTGCTAATGAGTCCCTCCTTCCTACAGAGGAAGAGGTCCTGTCCCCTTCTGCTCGGATGCAGTCAGGTCAGGGCTGCTTAGGGACCAGCACGCAGGCAGGGTTTCAGCACCGTTTCACCCCTCAGCCAGGCACTGCACAGTCTACAACACGCACAACCCTACAGGGCAGCCCTGGGGTGCAGCCGGGTGCAGGGCATGCGTGAAACTCCGGGCCCCAGCTGGTGCATCTTCCTGAAGGTCTATTTTTCCCTGAAGACTAGAGGGAAGTCTTTGTTCTGATAATAAAACATGACAATTTCAGAATCTGATGCTACAAGATAAGGGGCAGAACACTGCATCTGAACAAACTGGGACAGGATAGAGGAGTTTCAAAGGCGGCTGCTGAGGGCCACCATCACCCAGCTCAGCGGAAACCTTGAGAAGGCTGTTTTACACAGGTGGCGACCCAACCCAACAAGCCCAGACTCGCCTGCCTGAGAGGAATCAAGCCAGCCTTGGGCTGGACGGGAGGGGAGAAGGTACAGTCCAAAGTGGCACTTTAAAGTGGCCGGGCGTGACGCAGGGTGGCAGGGAAAACCTGGTCAGCGAGTCCTGTGGCTGCCCTGCCGTGGGCGCTCTGGTTTGTCCTGGGTCTGCTCGTACCTGCATCCCCAGAGGCCAATCCTGTCGATGGCGTGGCTGACGGCTCTGGCTCCCCCTGCTGTCCTGGGAGGCTCAGGGCTGGTGGTCACCAGGGCCTTGGGAGGCAGCTGAAGAGGGAGACCCTCAATTAACAGATGTCCAAGCAACACCTGGCCTAGACACCACGGGGCCACCTTCAATGGCACATGCCTCTCAGATCACCTGTCCTGCCCAGGGGGTCGGGGCAGGCTGGCAGGAGTGACAGGCGGGGTCTGGGGCTGACCAGATTCAGGACGCACCCACACAGCTCGGGGTCGTCTGTCGGGGTGCCTGGGGGCACCTGCTTCAATGAGCTACTGGAAACTTTCTTGCATCAGAACCCGTCTCTGGCAGCGGGAGCCCTGCGGGGTCCAGGGCGGAGCGGTCAGGCTCCATGGCGCGTGGGGCCCTCGCGGAGCCCTTCCTTGGAAGGCCCTCGTGTCTTCTCTTCTTTTTATCTATCACCTAACCTGGACGTGGGCCCTGCTGTCTGTCTGCAGGTGGCTTAGCTGGCAGAGACTCTGGGGCGGGGGTCAGGTCATCCCGTGGGCAGCGCCACAAACCGGTCAGGACGCCTGCTGCTGACGGTGTAAGATGACCAGTGTCTCCCAGGACAAGGAGGAGCAAGGCAAAAGGAAGCCCCCTCTGGTGCTCTGGGGTGCTGCCAGCCCCCTGGCGCCCTGTCCCCCGGCTCCTCTGTCCTCGCCACTTCCTCCTTCCTGTTCCCTGACGAGGTGGGGCCCCCTCCCACCCAGAGTCGACCCCTCTTCCTTCTCCCGGGGGTGCAGTTCCTGATGCGGGCTCCTCCTCACGGGCAGGGCTTGGCTCAAATGGCACTGTCTTCCAAGGGGCCTCCTGGGACCGGCTGTCAGAGGTCCCACCCACATTAGCAGCTGGGGCCGTCGTCTCTCTGCTGTTGGTTTGGAGCTGCACCTGCTGCTTCCCGAAGCTCCGCAAGGCAGGGCTTCTGTCAGCCTCTGTTCTGAGCACACGGACAGAACTGGGCACCAGCTAACAGGGTCCCGCACTTCCCTACCCACGGGGCCATCTTGGCTGAGACACACCTAAATACCTCCCTGTCTCTACATGGATGAAACCTATTTATTCCTGCTACCAAGATCCATTTACATGTTGTCGCATCAGGAAATGGAAATACATGAGGGACTCTGAGCCAGCAGGCTGGGAGTTCTGCTTCCACTTGGAACCCTGGATCCGTCCCTCCAACCCCAGACCCCAGCTGTGACATGGGCAGTGCAGAGAGGCCCTTCCTGCTGGGCCATGGGGCATGCACACACACAGGGCGGTCGGCTCAGCCCTTCACTGACCTCGGAGGCCTCTTCCTTGGCTGGCAGCACACTGCTCCATGGTCTGGCTGGTGGCCCCTCAGCATCCTGGAAAGATGTCATCACATGATGTGAGGTCAGAACAAAGTCACTACCGGGCACTCTTCACTCACAGAAGAGGACAGAGAGGGGCAGAGGCCTCCAGATCCCACAGACACAGCGTGGGGTCAGACACAGAGCCCCGGGAAGAGACAACAGGAGTTGCCTGAAGGCCCCTTGGGAGCAGCCCTGAGGGAGCCCGGGGACAATGGTGACGGGGAAGCCAGGCAGACCCGGGCCACTTGCAAAGACACGACCTGAGCAGGCCGCCAGCTTCTGCAGGGGCCAGTGGCCACATCTGCAAACCAGGGCTATGTGGCTGGCCCTGCCTGTTTGGGGATACGTGGGCATCAAGTGGGACACGCTAAGGAAAAGGCTCTCAATAGAAGAGACAGAGACCAGGCCTGGAGGGAGGACCGCCAGAGGCCTCCAGCTGCCCTGACGCTGCCCCACCCGCCTTCCCATTAGCAAAGCCGAACACCTGCAGGGCCAGAGAGGTTCATGAATGAGGGGGCCATGCCACGAGCAGGACCTCAGGGAGCGGGGGGGGGGGGGGGGGGGGGCGAAGACACTACGACGACGGACAGACAGACACTGCAGGAGCCCGTGTGGCCCATGCTCTGGGGACTCAGGTCTTCACAGAGCCACAGCTTGCTGGGGACACCATTCTTTCACTGACCCAGCGGTTTGCAACCGTGGTCTCAGGGAGCCAGAGGTTGCAAGAAAATCAGCCACAACGGGAGGTAGATGTGCACCCAGCCAGGGCTTTCAGAAGTGAGCAAGTCCAAGAAGTTGGCCAGGCAGTGAGTGACTGCCCCCGAACAGGGGAAGTCCGGATGCACCTGAGTCAGGGACGCCCCCATGCCTCTCTCCTCCCACGGACGCTCTCTGCTGCAGCTCAGCCCCTCGGGTCCCTGCATAGCCCTGTGTCCTCCCGGGGGCACAAGAGGCTCTTCTCCCGGCCTGTACGCGCACCTGCAGTGGGGGGGCCGGCGGCTCAGACTTTCTGCCCAGGATCACCCTCTGCAGGGCCGCGTTCTCCACCTGGATGGCGCGCAGCACCGCCGAGGCATCTTCCTCTGGGTCCTCAGCGGTGCACACAGGTTTGCGGGTTGCTGATAGGGGTCTCTCCCGCCTGCTTGCAGGTCCTGGAGAAAGAAAACAGGAGGATGCTCCTTTGGATTGTGTGCTCGGAGTACAGCTCGAAATCTATTAAACCCGATTGAAGAAGATTCTATGAAATGACAGGCTGGTCCTCTCCAAAAATGTCAAGGTCACAAGAGACAAAGCAAGCCAGGAGAGCCGAGCCTCATCAAAGGAGACCAGGCAGACAAGGCAAGTGGGTGCAGCCGTGGCCCTGGGCGGCAAAGAAAAGCGCTGCAAAGAATGTTCGTGTGGCAGGTGGAGAATCCGAAGCCAGTCGGAGGCACAGATGACAGACAGTATCATGTGAGTGCCAAATACCCTGACTTCCCCAAGCTGACTGTGCAGTGTGAATGACCGCCCTTGTGCTCAGGAGATGCTCACGGCGGTAGGTGAAGGGGAATGATGCCTACTGGCAACCCAAGTGGTTAAAAAATAAATTCATAAATAAGCAAATTTGAAAAAATGTATATATATATAGATGAAAATTAGAGAATGTGCAAGTTCATTGCGGAAAGAGTGCAGTAGGTGCATGGAACTTCTACACACCCTCCCGTGTGCCCTAAAGCACCTCTAGGTGACTCACAAGACCTAATACACGTGTTGTTTTGCATAGGGGCACATCCTGGGAACAACCCCTGGACACCAAGGGATGCCTGTGTGTATGTGACCTGGTATAAAGTGCGCTGAGAAGCTCCATGCTCAGTGCTGCGACTTAGCACACCAGGGCTGCTGCTGAGTGAAGCCTCTGTCCAAGCGCCTGACCCCCTGCTAGGCCCCGTTAGGATCCTGCCGCTGAGGGTTAGGGTCCAAGGAGCAATGTCAAGAATCCCATTGGGGCTGGGGCTGGGCTCAGTGGTGAAGCGCATGCCGTGCACCTGTGAGGCACTGGGTTCGATCCCCAGCACCACGTAAAAGTAAATAAAACAAAGGTATTGTGTCCATCTACAACTAAAAACATTTAACAAAGAAAATGACATTGGATGCTCATTGGATTAAAGAATTCGTACAGCTGAAATGGCCACGCTACCCCAAACAGTCTTGAGACTCCGTGCAAGCCCCATTGAAATACCAATGGCACGGCTGAGGATACAGCTCAGTGGGTAGGGTGCCTGCCTCGCAAGCACAAGGCCCTGGGTTCAATCCCCACACCTCAAAAAAAAAAAAAAAAAAGAAAAGAAAAGAAAAGAAAAGAAATACCACTGGCAACTGGGCCCAGTAGCATATGTCTGTAATCCCAGTGGCTTGGGAGGCTGGGGTAGGAGGATGGCAAGTTCAAAACCAGCCTCAGCAACTTAGCAAGACCCCAAGGAATTTAGTGAGACCATGTCTCAAACCGAAAAATAAAAAGGACTGGGGATGTGTCAGTGAGTGCCCAGGGTTCAATCCCTGGTACAAATAGTAAAAAAAAAATCAATGGCATTCTTCTAGAAGTAGAAAAAAAAATCATAAAATTCATATAGAAAACACAAATGATCCCAAATGGCCAAAGCAATTCTGAACTAAAGAGCGAAGCTGGAGGCACCACAACACCGACTCCTGGACATCACACAAAGCAGGCGATCGAAGCAGCGTGAGCCAGCGAAAGAGCCCTCGCGGACCAGCAGGGCAGAGAGGCAAGTCCAGAAGTCAAGCTGCACTTAGAGCGGCCGACCTCTGTCAAAGTGCCAAGAACACATGCCGGGAGTGAACTGCGCTGGGCAGACCGCACACAAGTATGCAGGACAAGCAGCCTGAGCCTGCCTCTCACCCGGCACAGCATCCACTCAGAACGGACGCCACTAGAGGAGAACGTGGGGAGCACGTTCAGACACTGGTATGGCGAGAAGACCCACAGGCCCAGGCAATACAAGAGAAACTCAACAGGGGCTGCTCTCAGACCAAGAGGCTTCCCCCCAGCAAAGGAACCCGTCAGCTGTGGAGAGACCGCCTGGGGAACGGGAGAGAATATTTGCACGTATCCATCCGACCAGGGATTCACATCCAGGATGTGTAAAGCAACTCAAGCCGGAGGGGAAAAACCTGATTAAAAAACAGTGACGCTATGAATGTTTCTCAAAAGAAAACACACAAATTGCCAAAAAATACAGGAAAAAAATGTTCAACACCACTAATCATCAAGGAAATGCCAATCAAAAGCACAATGAAGCCGGGTGCGGTGGCGCACACCCACAATCCCAGCATCTTGGGAGGCCGAGGCAGGAGGATCACGAGTTCAAAGCCAGCCTCAGCAACTTAGCGAGGCCCTAAGCAACTCAGTGAGACCCTGTCTCTAAATAAAATACAAAATAGGGCTGGGGATGTGGCTCAGTGGCCGAGTGTCCCTGGGTTCAATTCCCAGGACCAAAAACACAAAAACAAAAACACCCACAATGAGCTCTCCTGTCACCCCAGTTA
The DNA here is from genome assembly GCA_020662805.1 of Glaucomys volans. Classification (NCBI taxonomy): domain Eukaryota; kingdom Metazoa; phylum Chordata; class Mammalia; order Rodentia; family Sciuridae; genus Glaucomys; species Glaucomys volans. The sequence goes on along the minus strand of JAJEJO010001816.1, from coordinate 88,845 downwards.
GAATGGCTGGTATCAAAAATGACAAAGAAAGAATAAAGGCCAGCACAGGCTGGGGAAGGGGACGCGCACACATGTGGGTGGGAGTGTAAGCTGCAGAGCCCTCAGGGAGGACAGCACGGAGGCTCCTCAAAACCTGGACCTGCAGCCAGCACACGGCCCGAGGACGTGAGACCCTGCACGCCTGGGACTGCAGCACCGTCCACAACAGCACGACACTGAACACCTCAGTGTCCACTGACGGATGGACAGATTAAAGCAGTGCATATCTGCACAACACTCTCATCAGCAATAACAAGGACAAAATCCTGTCCTGGTAACATGGGACAGAACTGGAAGATGACATGTTAAGTGACATGAGCCAGGAGGATAAAGAAAGGCCACCTGTCCTCATTCATTTGTGGAAACAAAAAAGTAGGTCCCATAGAAGTAGAGACTGGACTAGAGGTCACTGGGGGCTCAGGAGGGCCTCGGACGGGGCAGAGAGAGGTCGGATAACGGGGACCAAAATACAGCGAGGGGGGGCTCGCTGGTGCTCCCTGGCGCTCCCTGGCGCTCCCTGGCGCTCCCTGGTGCTCCCTGGCGCTCGCTGGCGCTCCCTGGTGCTCCCTGGCGCTCGCTGGTGCTCCCGGGCGCAGGGCAGCCCCAGCCTGAAGCAACCAAGTGCACTTCCAACACCAGGAGGCGCGAGGGTTCCCAGCGCAGAGAAAGGGAGATGGAGACGTGATAATATGGGTGTATTTCTAAATATGGCCGGAGCAGTGCTCATCACCCTGACCTGTCATGACGCGCTGCGTGCCACGTGGAATGATCGCACTGCGCCCCATAAATAAGCACAAATGCCATGTGCCAGTCACAAAGGCCGAGTGGCACTGGCCAAGGCCCTGACGGTTTCTGTGTTCCCAGGGCAGGACACATAGGCGCGTCCAGGGCTGGCTTCCAGGACAGCGGGTACTGGCCTCGTGGGGGCAGGGGCTCCTCTGGAGAGCTGAGCGGCAGTGCCCCTCTCCCAGTGCCCAGGGGAGGGTGAGAGGCCGCAATCGCCCCAAGGACCCGAAGCAGGAACCACAGGCCCTGGAACATGGTGCCACCCCCAGCTCCAGACACCTGTCACAGGCAGCCCTGAGCTCCTCCCATTGCCAAGATGATGCACAGGGAGGCATCTGTCATCCAAGACACGTGGTCAGGGAGGAAGACACCCAAGGGGAGACCGGGCAGCAGTCAGCCCTGTGAATCCACATATGGGGAGGCTGTTCCATGCCAAGAGAACAGCAGGTGCCAAGGCCCTGCGGCCTGCAGAGCTTGGCATGCTGGGGAATGGGGAAGCCGGGGCAAGAATGGCTGGCAGCCAGGGTGGGGAGTGTGTGGCTCATTCTCATGGGGCCTCGAAGCCCGCAGGCCTGCAGGCCAAAGCGCTTCATGAGGTCCCACCGTCTTGCTTGCTGTCACATCCCTGGCATCTGGCATTATGGTTTTTGCCACAAGCAAGGGTGGGAAATGCCTTCGGTCCCAGATGCTCTAAACCTGAGGATCCGCGGCCATCACTAAGCAGCGCCTCCGCTACCGTCTGCAGTAGAGCCCGGCAGGAGGGCCCCAGCCCTGCAGAGGCTGCCGCATGCAGGAGAGCAGCCAGCAGCCTGGCCTTCGGGGTGCAGACGCCAGCGCTGGTGGGAAGCTGGGTGGCGCCAGGACAAGCAGGTCCTGGAAGGCCCCTCTTCCATTTCCCACGCAGGACGCCGGCAAAATTGGTCCCAAAATAGGTGTGTGGCCACCCTTAGCTTTTTACCACCAGCTCTGGCCAAGGCGCTTCCCCTAGCGCTCAACCCTCTGCGCTGGGCTGGAACCGTGCCCCCCAGGGGGTGGAAGCCCACTGCGGGGGGGCCCCCAGCAGGGAGGTGCGCTGTCCTTTGCCACCAAACCCCTGCGCTCAGCTCTGCCTGGAAAAGCATTCTCTGGGAGACACCTTCTTCCAGGGAACCAGCTTCTCCTGCCCACGTGCCCCGAGTGCCTTCCACGTGGGGACACCTCCAGTGACATGATCGCTGGTGCTGCCCGTGCCCTTTGAGTCCCATGATGCTAAGATGACACGTTTGAAAACTAAATCACCTTTCTGCAATGGAGGCCAGCCCTGCCCGTCCCAGCGCCCCCCACTGCTGGCCGCCCAGAAGCCCTGGCACGTGTGCTGAGTCACATTCTGCGGGCGGCCGGTGCTTCCCGCACGCTCCCTCCCACGGCGCCGGGATGACCGCCTTTAACTCTTTTTGACGGTCTCCTTGCTCACGGGGTGAGCACTGGCCTGCAGGCCACGTGACGGGGATTTATTCTCACCGTGGATCTAGAGGATGGTGGATTTATTCACATAGTAAATTTGAGCCTCCTGCAGAAGCTAAATTGCACATTTTAATTTATCCCAAACTGCTCTTTTCTGGTCGAGAACCTTCCCTGGTCCCATGACTCCACCTCCTCGCTTCCCTGGCGCCTGCCTCTCTCCTCTCTAGCAGAGAAACAAAAGCCCTATCACTTCGGGAGATCTGCCAGGAACGCACACGTCACATGAAGAGGCGAGGCCACAGGCAGGCGGCTGGCTCTCGAGCCTGGTGACCTGCTCCCTAGACCAGCTAGGACTCAAGGCTCAAACTCAGAGTCTCCACAAAATTATCTTCTACCACATGCAAGGGACCCTGGAGGTCACAGGGGAGCCCACTGACACGGCAAGTGAGAAGGCGGCTCCCCTGGAGGGACCACAGACCAGAGCCCAGGGGCAGAAACCCACCTTCAGACACGTTGGGCAACTTTTATCTTCTTTCTTTATTTATTGGGACCCAGAGATGCTCCAGCCCTTTTCATTTTGAGACAGGGTCTCACTAAGTGGCCAGGCTGTATCAGCTGTGATCTTCCTGCCTCAGCCTCCTGAGCTGCTGGGATTACAGGTGTGCACCATCATGCCTGGCCTTTTATTGCTTTTTTTTAAAAAAATTGGGAATAGAGCCCAGTACTGTGGTGCACACCTGTAATCCCAGAGGCTGGGAGGCTCAGACAGGAGGATTGTGAGTTCAAAGCCAGCCTTAGCAACTTAGCGAGGCCCTAAGCAACTCTGTGAGGCCCTGTGGATGTGGTTCAGTGGTTAGGTGCCCCAGAGTTCAATCCCTGGTACCAAGAAAGGAAACAGATACCAAGCTTTATTTTAAAAAAGGAAGCAAATCCACCGGAAAATCAGGATCCCTGCATCTCGTGGAAAGCCACCTGCCTGGCCCACCTGGACTAGCATCCCAATGTGGCAGCCATCAGTGAGGACAGAAACCCTCCCACCCCTCAGGCACTTGCACGGTCATAAAAGGGTTGCGGCTGGAAGCCAGTAGTTTCAGGGTGGTAGCTCGCTGACACCCCTGGCTCGTCCAGGCTGTCTTCTTGTCGTCTCTAGGTCGTGTTTGGGTCCTCTCCACGCAGGGCTATCTGTAACCCTAACACCTGTCCTTCGGCTGCATTTATTTCTTAGCGGTGCTGGAGACGGAACCCAGGGCCTCCTGCTTGCTAAACTGTACCCCAGTCCTGTGCTGTCTCTTCTTGAGCCCAGGAATACACGTGGTTTTCAAGGAAGACAACAGAGGCCCCGGACTAAATGACTTCTCATTCCTCTTGGATATGACCGTCCTTTGCTCCCCAGCCTGGCTCTGAAAATGGAGGGTTCCACCACCTGGAACACCGACTGGTCTAAGAGCCAAATGCCAGGAGTGGCTGGTCCCTACTCTGACCTGCCAGGGGACCCTGTGACTTCTTTGCCATGGTGGCCAGGAAGCTCGCAGTCCCCACCGTGACTACCTTAGCGAAAGCGCCTGGGTTGATTCTGATGTGAGAGGAGGAGCCGTTGCCTTGGCCTTCCTGGCACAGGGACCTCACAGCACCTGTCTTCTGGCTGGGAAGCACGCCATGCCCACTCTGCTCAGTCTTTGGGGTGGATCTGATCTGACCTCACCTTGGGCCCAGCCCGCGTCAGAAGAGAGCCACATCTGTCTCATGGTCTGGAGGTGAGGTGTCCCCCAAAAGCTCACGTGAGACCATGCAGGAAGGTTCAGAGGAGGAATGTTTGGGTTGTGAGACTTTAAACCCAATCAGTGAGCTAATCCCTGATGGGATTAACTAAGTGGTAACTGAAGGCAGGTGGGGCATGGCTGAGGCGGGGCGTGGGGGCTTGGTTGGGGCATCAGTTGTGTCTGGTGAGTGGAGATCTGTCTGCTTCCTGATCGCCATGTGAGCTGCTTCTCTGCCATATTCTTCCTCCTTGACGTTCAGCCTCACCTTGAGCCCCTAGGAATGGAGCCTGCTGTCTGTGGATTGAGACCTCTGAAATCATGAGGCCTTGAATAAACTTTTCCTCCTCTACAGTTGTCTGGTCGGGTCTGTTAGTCACAGGAGCAAAAAAGCTGATTAAAACCGTCTCCTTGACCAGGGGCTGGAGACTGGTCAGGCAGAGCTGGCTCCCGGACTCACACTGAAGCTTATCAGGAGAGGAGCAGGCTCCTTCCCCAGGGTTGCACAGTAGGTAAAAGGAAGCCTGAGCCTCTGGCCACAAGTTCAACACCTGCCGACGATGACCCGGATGTGGTTCTCAAACATCAGGGTCACCTGCGCTCTCGCTAGGAATTAAAATGCTTAGTCTTTACCCCAGACTCACTGACTCAGAAACTGGGACTTGGGCCCAAGAATCTATGTTTTAATTGGCTTTACAAATGATTCTGATTAAGTTCAAGTTTGAGAACCTCTGGAAACAAGGGAAACAGTTGAGTGAAGAGAAACAGTTTCCTGTGATGTTTTCTGGAAGGAGATCCTATTAGTTTCTTGGAAGGTTTGTGGATGGAGACTGGAACAAGACAGGACGTGCGCCCTTTCACCAGGATTAAACAATCACACTGAACAAGAGGAAGGCCGCCATGGACCTGCAGCACATGCACATTTCACTGACACAAATTCAACTGTGTGGGGCTGGCACGGGAAGAGGGCCAGGGAGGAATGACCATCTAAAGAGGGCGGGCAACAGGTTGCACTTCTGGAACGGGGGGCTGGCTGATTTGAACAAATCCTTCCTACACTAGAAAACCTGGACCCGCAGGTTGAAGTGGTGCACAACTGTAATCCCAGTGACTCAGGAGGCTGAGGCAAGAGGATCACAAGTTTGAGGCCAGTTTTAGCAACTTAGTGAGACCCTGTCTCAAAATAAAAAGTAAAAAGGGCTGGGGTGTGGCTCAGTGGTCAAGTGCCCCTGGGTTCAATCCCCAGTACAGAAAGAAAGAAAGAAAGAAAGAAAGAAAGAAAGAAAGAAAGGGAAAACTTGGATCAAATAATAAAGAAATCTGTTGGAAAAGAAAGAACTCTGATGACATGGGAGTGAAGAGGGCTGTGAAGAACGACAGGGTCAAGAGCAGGCGGGAGAGAGACCAGGGAGCTGAACCCGACATCTGGGAGGCCTTCCCTACGGGTGCTGATGGTCTCGAGCAGATCTGCCGGAGGCTGGGAAGGGTCGTGGCAGACTCGGGACAGCAGACAGAGCAGTGGTGACTGCAGTGACTGGTGTGGAAAGACCCCCAATGTGGGCAAATCCAAATGACTGCCGACTGTATAAATAGTAAGTGACGATAACAATGTCTAGTGGCTTTGAAACCTAGGTTGAACTATAATGCACACTGCCACTTACAGTGGGGAGGAGTAAATGAAGCTGGAGTTGTAAGGTCCTTTCACTGAGTGGGAAGTGGTAAACTCGCTAATTTAGAACAGACTCTAATAAGTCAAGAACATGTGCTGTAATCTCTGGTAATGACTGAAAAGATAATAAAAAAATGTATAACTAAGAAGCTAATGAGAGGAAAAAAGAGGAATAACACAAGGCAATCAGTTCAAAAGAAGGTGAGAAAGGAGGAAAAGACAAACAATACAAGTGGAACAAATAAAAAGTAAACAATAAGACAGTAGATTTAAACTCAAACAGATCAGCAATTACATTAAATGTAAATGGCCTAAATGCTCCCATTAAAACACACAGACTGTTGGAGGATAAAAATAAAAACCAGCTACATGCTGCTTACAAGAGACAAACCTTAATATAAGGATGCAAAAAGTTGGAAAGTGAAGGGATGGAAAAAAGACAAATCACATAAACAGTAACTGGAAGAAAGCTGAGGAAGCTCCGTGTCTGACGAAGCTGACTTTAAGGCAAAAGCATTACTGGAGTGAAGAGAGAGAACAGGTAATGATAAAGCATTCAATTCATTAGGAAGATATAACAAAGTCTTTGCATGCACCAAAAAAAAGATAGCTGGCTGGGCATGGTGGTGCACACCTGTAATCTCAGCAACTGGGGAGGCTGAGACAGGAGGATCATAAATTTGAGGCCAGCCTCAGCAACTTAGTGACACTCTGCTCAAAATAAAAAATGAAAAGAACTAGGGATGCAGCTTACTGATAAAGGTTTCCTGGTTTCAATCCCCAATACTCCCTCCAAAAGACTTCTCCAAAAAGGACAGCCCCATCCAAGCACGCAGTAAGGCAGCTACTGCCCCTCCAGATTTTGCCTGCAGGAGGGTGAGTCTGTTTGGGATTCTCTGCAGATGCCTCAGGTTCCTTGTGCCTCCAGTGGTGCGAACATCCCAGGAATTTCAGCATGATGCCAGCATTTAAAACCACATTTTCCACACAACCCAGACCCTAACCAAAGCCAAATGCTTCATCTGGAGGTCGACCAGGGAGCCATGATCCTTCCCACGCTGGAGGAGAGGCTGGCTCCCTGGGGCTTGCTGAGGGGCGATGCCTCTGCCCAGAGCAGAGTGTGCAAGGCCATCTGTGCCGCCCTTGATCCTCAGTCTGAGGGACCCAGGGTGGCTCTGCCCCTGCACGTTTTGCTTTGGAACCTCCTGTCTGTAATCCCATTTTCAGTGAGGGCGGTGACAGTGCCAGAGATGTCCCCTTGCCTCTCGGTTACTGGACCCTCCGGGTCTGGCCAAGTGTATCTAAAAGGCTGAGCTCCCGGCCCACTCAGGTGAGGGTTCCACTCCCTCCCGCAGCGTCCCTTTAAGGAGTAGAGATCAGACACACTGCTCTCGCTGGTCATCGGATGGCTATCAGAGCACCCAGTGACATGCAGGTTCTCATCCAGTGTGGCCTCTCTGCGTGGCCAGGAAGTTCCTGGTCATGACGGGGACTACCCTGGACATTCACTTGTCCACCCGGGCTTTGCCTTCCTTTCCTACTCTTGTCTTCTCATCACCTACGTCCTCACCTATTTGCATTTATTCACTTGACTTTGATTTTTCAGAGTGCACTGCAGTTGTTCATACTCGTGGGTTCCCTGTGACACACCATAAAGCACAGCGCGTAGTTTTCTCCATTTCAGTCTCCAGCACTATCCACTTCCCTTCCTCCTCCCTCCCCTATGCCCTTTCTCTGTGCTATTGGTCTTCCTTTTATCTATCTATCTATCTATCTATCTATCTATCTATCTATCTATCTATTCATTCATTTTGGGGATTGAACCCAAGGGCACGTAACTATTGAGCCACATCCCCAGCCCTTTTATTTTTTATTTTGAGACAGGGTCTTGCTGAGTTGCTTAGGGCCCTGCTAAATTGCTGAGGCCAGCCTTGAATTTGCGATCCTCCTGCCTCAGCCTCCTGAATCACTGGGATCACAGGTATGTGCCACCATGCCCAGCTATTTATTTATTTTTTAAACTGGTGCATTATAGTCATATATAAAACTGGAATGCATTGTCCTCACATATTTTCAAAGTTTTACACTTAACATGTAATTTGTTAGACCATTTGAGAACTTTTTGGAGAAAGGAATATTATTCATTAATTAAGCCCTGTTTCACAAAGTGCTATATATGAAGGGAGATATTACAGGATGGATTGTGTCTCCTAAAAAGATGTTAAACCCTAACTCTCTTTCCTGGCAATGTGGCCTTTTTGGAAATTGGGTCTTTGCAGATGATCAAGTTAAGATGAGGTCATTAGGGCCACATGGGGTGGTGCACACCTGTAATCCCAGCGACTCGGAAGGCTGAGGTAAGAGGACCACAAGTTCATGGCTGGCCTCAGGAACTTAGCAAGACCCTGTCTCAAAATAAAAATAAAAAGGGCTGGGATGTTGCTCCCGGATTCGCTAGGGAGGGTCCTGACTCAGCCTGATGATGTCATCACACACTGGTGGGTCTGGACACAAACACGCACGCACGCAGGGAGAAGGCCCCGGCCAACGGAGCTGTGCCACACACTGAAACCCAGGCAGTCAGGGCAGGAGCGCGGGACAGATCCCTCCCTGTACCTTCTGTGGACGGCCCTGTCAGTACCTTGAACCCGGCCTTCCAGCTTCGGGACTGCACAACAAGGTATCTGACATTTGAGTCACTCCTGTCGTGACTCTGTTATGGAGCCCTGGGAACCAATCCAGTGTGCAAGACGGCTAGCTGATACGTGGCTTATCTTTCAAGAATATTAATAGTGATACACTTATGTCAGTGAATCGTGTGAAAAAAGGGAACAACTGACTCAAACCTGGATTTTCTCCCCGACCCCCATTTCTTTTTTCAAACCTGGATTTTAGGCATGCTATTGCTTAGGCCTGGACTGATGTGGGTATTATTCAAAAACTAGTTCAGCTAGCACACCGGCACTTGCGGAGAGTAGTCAAGAGCAGGGATTCTGCTTCTTAGGTTCTCAAGTACTGGCTTCACCAGCCACGGCTGTGTGACCGTGGCAGATTCCTTAGCCTCTCTGTGCCTGTTTCCCGTGAACCAAGATTTTGATAATGGAAGTACCTATTGCATGGATTATTTGGTGATCAAATGCAAGACGACATAAACGGTACTGGACACAGCCTGGGAGTTAGCTGGGTGCTTTCTAACTGTGACTCTTAATTTTGTTTTTTGGATATGGGAAAAAACCATGATCGTGGCGTGTGCCTCAGAGGAAGTCCTGTTAGCTCAGTGGGAAGGCCGGGAAGGGGGCCTGGCCCCGGTGTGTGACTCCCGCTCCAGGTGGCACATCCCCTGGTTCCATTGTTGTAGTGACTGCCTACTGCAGAGCAGGGCAGAGGGTGGCTGGAGCAGCGGTCCATGGGGCCACTCTCAGCGGTCACGTGGGACTGCGCCTGTTCCCCAGCCGTGGTGGAGCGGGAGGGCTGGCGGCCCCACCTGGTCCTGTGGGGCCTCCTCTCTCCTGCCCAGATGCTCACTGAGCCCGGCTGAGCCAGGATCACCAGCGGTTTTGCACACAGGCGTCTCACTCTCACCCTATGGGTCATGTCACCGCCGACTACTCACTGAGGTGACCCTCTGTGGCCCCAGCAGATCTGGGACTGGACTTGCTGACGTGGTTGCGGCCCACCTCTCCCTTCCCAGCAGGCAGGGGATGGGTCTGGAGCCACCTCGGGTCCCCAGCGAGGAATGCGGGGTCTATCTGGCTGCAGCTCCTGGTCACTCCCCACAGAGCGGAGCTCAGCTCAGAGTCCTTCGCCCTCCTCAGGGCGCAGACCTGCGTGGCCTAGCCACACACAGACCCACTCTAGGGACCTGAGTTGCCCGAGCCTGCTGCACAGACTCAGAACCTGCCCTGTCCACATAGAAAGCCAGGGCCCTCTGACGCTGCGAGCCCCAGCTCTCCCATCTATCCCTACGGGCTCCGGCCTCCCAGGTCACCTTTCCTCTTCAGGCCTTTCATGTCAGACAGGGACTTGGTGAGGGGGAGAGGAAGATGGCTGATCTACTTTAACTGCCTGGATCCAGCTGTGCCTGAAGGCCACCCTACCTTTGGACTTCTCAGTTACGTGGGCCAACACACTCCTTCACATACAGTCCCTCCGTAGCTGTTATCTAAACTGTCCTGCCTTATGTGGCAGTCTCTTCACTAGTTGGGCTCTGGTTTGGTGGGGCTCAGCTAGCAGGGCTGGGTGCTGTCCCTCCTGCAGACCCTCAGCCAGACCTCCTTCTGGGCCTCCAGCCTGCCGGGCCACCTGAAGACGGGGCTTGCCTCTTAAATTGCGTGAGAAAATTCTTAACCCTAACCCCCCATTTCTCCTTCTCCTTCTCTCTGGGGAGTCTCTCTGGAGAACCCCAATTAACGCATTAGCTGAAGATCAACTCGGCCCTGGCAGGGAGGGCAAAGGAGCGCGGCCCCCTCAGCACCCCACTGAGCCCACCCACTCAGCCCCGCTCAGGGCCCCACTCTTACTGGAGCAGGCCCTCTCGGGGTCGGGGAGCGCTGCGGGCGGCGGGGCGTTCACGCTGGGGTCAGGTTTGCTGGGGATGAAGACCTCGGGGTTGTCCTTCCGCTTGGCAGACAGGTTCCTCTCCCTTTTGGGGCCTGCAGGAGGAGACGCTCACAGTCAGTCACCACGCTCCTTCAACTGCGCTCCTGACCCACCTGCCCCGGGCACCTCGCTGGTTTGGGACGACGGGGGAGCCCGCCCAGAGCCACCGTGGCCCCCCACACTCAGGTAAATAAATGAAATGGTGTCCGACACACAGGCCTTCAAATCCTAACTTCTCTCTCTCCCTCTCCATCTCCCTCTCTCTCTCCCCCCCCTTCCCTCCCCTCACTCTCGCTCTCTTGCTCTCTCTCGTGTGTCAGCAGTGAACCGTGGGCCCCGCGGTCCTCAGCCCTGTGCTGCGTGTGCACACTGCCCCCTGAGTTTTGCCTTAGTTGAGCAGAGCCAGGCCTTACATTTGGGGGTGGCACGTGGAGCTGGGGTGTGGCCAAGGCCACTTGGAGGGAACCCCATCTGCTGCCCTCTGGGATGGCAGCTGGAAGGGAGGAGACAGCCAAGGGAGGAGAGTGGGCCTGCCTGGGGCCCATAAGGGGCCAAGTTTCAGCTGGGGACATCGGGAACCCTGGAGACGGCGGTGATGGGCGGGGAAGGCGTCACAGCGGGAATGCCCTAATGACCCTGAGTGGACCGTGACAATGGTTAAAAGGGCACGTTTCACGTCGTGGGTGCATTTTGCCAAAATAACCTGCATGTGCGCAGATGCACACACGTGAGGGGGGCGCGATGGGGTGGGCTGTGCTGAGGAGCTGGAAGAGGCCTGGACACGGGGTCCCCGGAACCTCCACAGGAACGCAGTCCTGCTGACACCCTGATCTTGTCCAGAGAGACCCATATCAAACTTCGGACCTGTGTTGTTGGCATCCACTGAGTTTGTGGTGACTTGTTACAGCAGCTGGTGGAAACCGATACATCCTGTCATAGGTGAGGACTCCGAGGTCCAGGTCACTTGACCAAGGTCACAGAGCTGGGCGATGGAATCGGGATTTGACCAGGTCAGCTTGACTCCAGCCCTTAGCCACTGTGCTCCCTGGGTACCAGCCCCCTCCTCTACACAAGCTGTGGCCTGGAGGTCCACCTGGGCCATCACCAGTCTATAGAGGATATTTTCTAAGGAACCAAAGCATGGAGACTTTGTTACTCAACCCCAGACCCTTCGGATCTTCAGGGAATGTGGCCCAGAACCTCCCTAGGCCTCCTCTGCTTGTCCCGTCCTTGAGCACATCAAGCTCAGCTTCCCCCAGCCCCATGCTTGCTGGGCCCTGCACCTGGAGAGCTGTGCCCAAGCTGGGTCCACCTCATCAATCTTCAATACCAGCTTCAATACCACCTCCTCTGAGGTGTCCCTGACCATCCCAGCTTCAATACCACCTCCTCTGAGGTGTCCCTGACCACTCCAGCCTATGGTGGCCCCAAAGACCACCCCCCACTAGCATCTTGTTATAATCTTCATGGCTTTTCAGACCAAGGGGTCTTGGTCTCTCCTCCCTGACTTCTTAACTTGAACCTGGCCCTCCCCTTTCCAGGTCCTAGAAAAATAACTGCCTTCCAGAGTCCCACACTCACCTCTCATTTGTTTCCCATCTTTGGAAGTGAGATGAAGAGTTACTTATTGGCTCCCCAAAGCCAACTTTGCTTTATGACTTTATTTGGCCTGTTTGTTTAGCCTAGTGGTTAAAAACTCAGGCTCTAATCTCAGTCTGTTAGAATTTTGATTCCAGCTCTGCTTCTTACTATGTGATCTCAGGCAAGTTACATGACTGCTCTGTGCCTTGGTTTTCCCTCCTACAAAACAAGTACAATGACAGTATTTTCCTTGGGGTTGTGGTGGGGGTTAAAGGAGGACTGTATGTGAGCCTCTCAGAGGAGTGTTGGCACAGGTAACAGGAACTCAGCAAGTGCTGGCAGGTGCTACTGTTTGTTTATGTGCCAACCTCTGTCCTCCTTGCTGGGATGTGAGTGCCATAGGACAGGGCAGGCCAGTCCTGCCCCTGCACTGGGGCTGGTGGGAATGAATGAGCAGCCAGTGCCAAGCACCTTCCTTTAGGTCACACTGACTGCTCTGCCCGGGGCCTCCTGCCTGCTCCTTTCTGTGGGAGCCTATCTCATGCTAGGGCTAAAGCCAGCCAGAGGCTGTGGATGAAGGGGACAGAGGAGAGTGGCAGCGGGGACAATGACCCCTGTGTGCACTCACGGCCCCTGTGCAGGGCCACCGTCAGCACCATGGTCAACGTGGGGCCTGCCCAACAGTCCAAGTGCTCACACGAAAAATGTCAAGGGATTGGCGCTCCCTCCTTTCTCTCTGCCCCAGAGACACCCTCAAACTGCCTGGAGTCCACTGCTCGTGGCCTGGTCCTTCATACCCAGCAATGGCCGGTGCCCGCCCTGGCCCCGTGTCCAGGGCAGGACTCAGGGACCTCCTCAAGGCCCGCCCTGCCCTCCCTGCCTCTGGCACAGAAGCACGGTAACGCTGCCCTGGTCACTCGCTGCTGCGGCAGGTGAGGTGAGCACGCACCTTTGTGTCTTGACAGTGATCTCCTGCACACTGGCACGGGCCAGCCGTGTGCCACAACGGAGGCCAGTGCTGGCCTGTGCCCTGGGGGAGCATCACAGGCTGGGGGAGGGAGACAACTCGGGTTGGTAGACAAAGCACCCTGGTGACAATTTGGGAACACAGAGGGGCCTGACCAGCCCAGTCCTGGTGGAAGCTCACAGGTGGCTTGGCAGAGGAGGCCGCCTCTGAGCAGAGCGTGGGGACAAGCAGGCCAGGCGACAGGCTCAGGTACAGAGGACCGGGCAGTGGGAATCCAGGAGCGGAGTGGCCAGGCGAGGCTGGGAGGGGAGAGGGCTCAGGGGAGCAGCTCTGAGGGACAAGGGTCCTCTCTAGAGACATCAGCCACTGGGTGTGGCTTTCCCAGGACTGCCTGCCCTGGGCTCAGTTTTGACCCCTGAATTCACACACTGAAGTCCTAACCCCAGTTTACCCTGAATGCGACATATTTGGAGATGGGGTACTTCAGTTAAAATGAGGCCATTAGTGTGGGGCAAATCCACGATCTGTCCTTAGGGGAGAGCAGGACACAGACACACCGAAGGAAGCCCATGGAGAAGTGCGGGGAGGAGACGACCTTCTATGCTAAGGAGGGGACTCAGAAGACACTGACCCTCGACCAGGGACTTCTGCCTTCCAGAACCATGAGATGATACTCGTCCACTGTGAAACCTGCTGAGCTGCGGCCGCCCTGGGAAGCTAACAGCGGCCTGACCTCAAACATTCCCTCACTCCTCTTTCCTGATATTCAAAGTTGTTCAGAAAACACGGTCTTCTCTCAGCTGGTGCACATGGCTTTGAGGATGCACTTGGAATGAAAGAGGAGCAGGTGGAGGGGAGGCCAAAGCTCACGGTCCAGAGCGCTGGGCGGGGTGACCGCATCCTTAGTCCACTTGACTGGAGCTGGCCCGTCAGTGCCACCGGGATGAGTTTAGAGGTGGCGCCTGACTCAAGGTGGGTTCCCTAATGTGGTTCGGAAAGACAGATCTGGGCCTTTTTTTTGTGTGCAGGGATTGAACCCAGAGGTGCTAAACCACCAAGCCACATCCCCAGTCCATTTCTGTATTTAATTAGAGACAGGATCTCACTGAGTTGCTGTGGTTGGCTTTGAACTTGAGATCCTCCTGCCTAAGCCTCCCGAGCTGCTGGGATTATAGGCGTGCACTGCTGTGTCTAGCTAGACCTGGGACTTTTCTTTTTAGGAAAGAAAAGCTCACTTTTCTATGGAATTGCAAAGCCAGCATCTCCTATGGAAGCACAGGCGTGCCTCTGTACCTGGAAAGCCTGCTAAGAAGGGCATGGGGTCAATGCAAAGGAGAGCAGTGAGAGGAGAGGGGAGGAGAGGAAGTAGATCTGAGTCCTATAGCTCTAGATGTTCAGCTTCCTGAGCCCATGAACAGCCCCTCTGCACAAGCTGCCCCCCATTAACCAATCCGATGCTGCTGAACTTCCTCCAGTGCGCGGGACAGGACCCACACCCTCTGCCAGCATCTATCACCTGGAATTCCAGGATCATCTGACACCTTCACGAGCCTTTGCCTCTTGCAAACCACACAGCCCTGATGGACAGACCCCCCTGGCCTGCGAGACTGTCTACTCAAAGCTGAATTCAAAGTGCCACCCAAGGGCTGGGTTGTGGCTCAGTGGCAGAGCACTCGCCTAGCACATGTGAGGCACTGGGTTGGAACCTCAGCACCACATAAAAATAAATAAAATAAAATAAAGGGTGCTATCTCCATCTAAAACCAAAAAAAAAAAAAAAAATTGTTTTTAAAGTGCCGCCCAAGTTCAAGTCCTACGATTGGATCCAGAGACGACAAAAGCAAAGAAGTGCCACGTAAGGCACGCTCACCTTTGGAAGCCGGGTTAAACTCCAGCACCACGAGGGTCTCTGGGCCCTGGGGAGGCCGTCCTGCCTCCTGGTCCTTGGGAACGTCCTTCTGGACTGAGACCCCTCTGGAGGGCGCGGGGTCGTCTTTGGGACCTCCCACGGGTGCCTGGTCCTCGGGTTCGGGCTCGGAGAGCACGTCCTCCTCGATGGAGTCACCTTCGTCACTGGAGCCGTGCTCCCGTCTCTGCCGATCCACGCTGGCCTCCAGGCTTCTCCTCAGTTCCTGCCAAAAGCCAAGGGGAGATGGGAAGCAAGACGCGGGACTGGAGAAAAACTCACCATCCCAAGAACTGTCCCCACCGCGCTGAGAGTTAGTGACAAGGGTGAGAAACAGAGGGCAGGGGGACGCGCGACGTTCAGGATGGAGCAGGATCCACGTAGTCACTGTGGTTTGTGTTCCTGAGATGCCACTAAAATGTGGGGGAGGGGTACAGAAAGAGGCGCAGAAGAGAGGATGCCGCTTCCGCCTTGTAAATCAGATTGTGGGGCCACCCCCCCCAGATTTTCTGATTCAGTGGGTCTGTGATGGGGCCTGAGATTTTGCATTTCTAATCAGGCGATCCAGATGCTGAGTCGAAAACCATGCTGAATATGAAATCCCAAGGGCCTCCAGACGCCCCCGAAATTCCAGAGATAAGCACGTGTGCAGAGAGGCCCTCGAGCACGTGGCGCAGGGTCAGCAGCAGATGTCCCACACTGAGCACTTAACAACGATGACCTGGTAACTTCTCCACGCTTCTTTTGTCTCCGTGAGGTGGTAGGGCGAGCATCAAGATCTGTACTTCAGCACTTAATGCTGACGGCCTGATAATTTTTACGTTTCTTTTGTCTCCATGAGACAGTAGGCTGGACATTAAATTCTATATATAGCGTGACCGGAAAACCCATCAGCCAGACCCAGACTTTTCTGAAGTGGAAAGAGGGCACGTTGACATTTTATACCAGGACCAAAAAGATACACCAGACCTGCTGGGTCAACCTGGCTGCACCACCCTGAGGTCCTGAGAAAAAGAGAAGCAGTCAGTGAAGGTTTGATGATTGGCCAACCAACCTAATAGCTGTGGTAGGCTGAAAGATGGTCCCTAAAGATGTCCACATCCGAATCCTGGGTACCTGGGAACAAATGAGGCCAAGGGAAGGAGGACTGCTATTTAGGCAACTTCGATCATCTCGAAGAAAAAAATCTAAACAGACAGATGATGGGGAAACGGACATTGAAAGTGCTGCTATTGAGAACTCTGGGAATGAGGCACAGGTACTGGAAACTGGAGGACAGGGGCCCAGTTATGTCACAGCAGAGTCTTGGCTGGATCATGTCCTGGTCTACGGGGCAGGCAGCACGGGTACATGATGAACTTGGACATCTGGCTCACGAGGTTTCCAAGCAAGGTGCTGAAGATGTGGTCTGGCTTCTTCTTGCTGCTTTCAGTAAACGCAGGAGAAAAGAGCTGTTAGGTAAAGAGGAACCAGGGCTCAGGGTCGGTCTCAGCCGGATGGCAAGACGCTAAGCGCAGGCTCTGGGGAGAACACCAAGGGTGCGGCTGGCCGGCCCTTTGCTGGAAGCCCGGCAGGAGGCCAAGTTCAGGGTGTTCGGTGCGCAGAGGGCCCCTTGAAGAGATTAGACACGGGGCTCACGGATTCCCTGAGACGTCCCAGCAGAAGCCAGGAAAAGAGAAGGGCCGTCCAGGAGAGGTCTGCAGAGGGTCTCCCGTCTAGCGGGCGGACCCTGGAGACGTGCACAGAGTCTCACGTGTTTCTGAGGACATCCGACTAGGAGAGACGCTGCCAGCTTGGACCGAATGGGAGAATGGACGACATCAAAGACTCGTGGACTCCCCAAAACAGGCTGAGGTTCCTCACCTTCCTCAAAATGCAAGGATGACTCTAAGGACAGAGGGACCGGGAGCCAAGAGGACGGAGCCTGAACCCACGGGGTTATTCCCACGGCTGGAAACCTAATGGGGTTCAGCCTGCTGGGTCTGAGAATTGCTTGAGTTTGATAATTCCCCCTTTCCTTCGTCCCACCCCTCATCCCCTTCTAATGGGAACACATGACTGTCCTTCCCAGTGTGGGCCATCACGATGGGAGCAGAGAGCTTGTCTTCCAGGGCCACAGGTCCACCGATGGAGAGGAATTCTGATCCAAGGTGGATCCCACTCAGCTTCACTCACATCCAGTTCAAATGAGTTAGACGAGACTTGGAGTTTTGAGCTACATAAACTTGATGACACTTTAGACCTGAGTTGGCACTGTAACTGGTTGAGGCTTTGGGGACTTTAGGATGGGATAAATGTGCTCTGCATGTGGGATGAACACGAATCTCTGTGAGCCACAAGCTGGACTGTAGGAGACTAAATAAATGACCCTGAAAGACGTTCACGTCTGAATCCCTGGGACTAGAGAGTATGTTACCTTGTATAGCCAAAGGGTCTTTGCAGAGGAGATTTTAAAAACTGAGATGAGGGGATTATCCTGGATCACACGGATGAGCATACGGGCATGACAAGGGTCTTTCCGGAAGGCAGATGGGAAGAGCACCATTAGAAAGCGCAGATCTAAGGACTGAAGCAGAGGTCAGAGAGGAGAGAATATGCCACTGTGCTGGTCTGAAGAAGGACGAGGGGACCACAAATGCAGGTGGCCTCTAGAAGCCAGAAAAGGGAAGGAAATGGATTCTCTCTCTTGCTCTTTTTTTTAAACTGAGGATTGAACTCAGAGGCGCTTTACCATTGAACCACATACCTGGCTCATGTTGGTTGGATCTCACTAAGTTGCTTAGGGTCTTGCTAAGTTGCTGAGGTTGGCCTCCAACTTGCAATCTGCTTGCCTCAGCCTCCCAAGCCACTGGGATTACAGGCGTGTGTCACCATGCCCAGCAGGAAATGGATTCTCCTCTAGAGCCTGTGAGAGGAGCAGGCCTGCTACACCCTGATTTTAGACCAGTGAAACTGATTTTGGATTTGTGACTTCCAGAACTGTGAGATAAATCGCTAATGCCGTGGTAAGTTGTTACGGCAGCAGTTGGAAAACTAATACACTTGTCTTATCTTTCCCAGCTCTCTCCCACACCACCACCACCAACCAAGGATCAGTGGTATTTATTGAGCAGCTAGAACACTGCTGGGCACATAGAAGGGGCTTTATAAACACATGCTGAAGGGGTGAATCATGTCGGCCACTGGGTGGTGGTCATGAGCAGGAGTGGAGGTGACATCAGAGATACGACCCTCTCTGAGTTGCGCTTTGACATCCATCAAGATGGGATAACAAGGGCTGGGGCTGGGGCTGGGGCTCAGTGGCAGAGCGCTTGCCTAGCATGTGTGAGGCACTGGGTTCGATTCTCAGCACCACATGAAAATAAATAAAACAAAAGTATTTCTTAAAAAAAAATGGGTGGGCAGATCCTGCCTCACACCACTGTGGTAAAGCAGCTGTGACGTGGGGATGGCTTGAGCGTGCCACAAGGGCACCCTGACAATGACAAGAGACATTTTCATCACAGTTCGGAGGGGAGTGCTACTGGTCTCTGGTCGTGGAAGCCCGGGGGCTGCTAGCCATTCTAGGACGTGCAGGACAGCCCCCGTGACGAAGAGTGACCGGTCACCAGGTCAAGCCTGCGGAGTTGAGAAGCCCTTGATGAAAGCAGCCACGTATTCGCCACGGGCCCTGGGAAAGTTAACTCGAGGTCATCTAGGTGGACGCGTGGAGAT
Organism: Glaucomys volans; assembly: GCA_020662805.1. Lineage (NCBI taxonomy): Eukaryota > Metazoa > Chordata > Mammalia > Rodentia > Sciuridae > Glaucomys > Glaucomys volans. Next base: position 70,384 of record JAJEJO010001816.1, on the reverse strand, counting down.
GGCCTAGGCCAGCTGTGTGGAAGCAGACTGAGCCATGCCACGTCTCTGAAGCCTGACTGTGGTGGGCAGGAAGCACCAGGCCCGCTGGCCTGCTGCCACGGCAGCTTCAGTGGCGGTGAGCAGCACAATGGCCTGTGGGCCACAGAGCCTTCCAACTCCTCGCCCGATCCTCGCGCGACCCCCAGGACAGGTGAAGCCCTGTGGGAGCACGAACTCGCTAAGACAGGGTTTCGAACGGGCTGTGGGCTCCTGCTCTGGGGCTGACCCCATCCTCAAGCGGGGTCACTTACGTTCCGCATGGCTGGGCAAGCCCGGTGCACCCGTGTTCTTCCCCATCGGTGAATGAAATGATAAAGTGGGTGCCAGCCGGCAGAGGCTCCCTGGAGACTGCTGCCACCGCCCAGGAAGTCTGGGTCTCAGGAGCCAGACCGTCCCCCACAACGCCTCAGGCAGAGTGCAGCCACCAACGGAGCCATTTCCAGGAAGGCCCGGGATGGGGCCCTCGGGCCCTGGGAGCCGTGGTCCTTCACAGTGCCACAACCCCACACTTAAATGACTTGAGTTTTGGGGTCCCCCAAATTTGAGGACCACAGCCTTTGAGTGGGTCCAACTTTGCAGAGCAATTAAGGGGCAGAGCTGGAGCTTCTGCTCCAGCTACTGGTTCTCGCTCCTTCTAGATTGTTTGGGTGTGAACGGAGCCTGCTGCACCCGCCACGGCCGACCACTGTGCGGGGCAGAGGCACCGCCCTTGGCCAGTGTCGGCCTGCGCGCACGCTAAGCTTGCTGTGCTAACCCTTGGTGATGGCGGGGAGGGAGACGGGATGACCTTTGCCCTTATGGAGTGGACAGTATGGGGGGGCAGGCAGACCCCCTGTAAAGGGAATTAAAAGGCAATTCCAACCTCTTCATATTATTTCATAATATATCAAGCTGAGGGATATTTTAAGAAATAATCTCACTGGGTGCAGAGGCACATGCCTGTAATCCCAGCACTCGGGAGGCTGAGGCAGGAGGATCCTGAGTTCAAAGCCAGCCTCAGCAGCTTAGTGAGATCCTGTCTCAAAATAAAATACAGAAAATGGATTGGGGATGTGGCTCAGTGGCTAAGCACCCATGGGTTCAATCTCTAGTACCAAAAAAAAGACAGCATATTCATCTTCACTTCTCAGACCCACTGAGTCTGCGACAAGAGGCTTGTGTGCTTAGACCACAGGACACAGTGGAGAGTTTAAAACAGTCCTAAAAGGAAGCAGCAGCCTCAAGGGTAAAGGACACTGACCTCCAGCCAGAAAGACCAACCCTCCAACATCGCCCCTCCAGGATGGCTCTGGCTTGGCCAGCGCCATCGATACTGTGGGTGCCACGTACTGCAGGCTGCAGTGACCCCTCAGTCCTGCCGCCTTGGAGGAGGCATTTCACACGCTCCTGTCACTCTGCCTGGCCCGGGAGGGCTTCTCATTCTGCACTGAAGGGTGAGCTGATTCATTTGTTCTTATTCTCATTTATTCAATGTTATTTTGTTGAAAAAACCCATCCCTGTAAGTCAGCACGACTGCTGGGTGCGAGGGAGAAGGTGACGGTCAAGACAGAGACCCTGACTCCCCTGGATTGATGACCTGCGGCAAAGCCATTTCAGAAGGGGCTCCAGGAGCGTCATACCTCAGGCGCAGCGCCCCAGATCACAACCGCTCACAGTGCGCGGTCCGTGCCCGATGTCAGGGTCCACTCCACACACGTTTAAATCACATTCATCTACATCAATTTCCATAGAACTATGGCTAAGAAAATTCGAGTTACCCATGTGCTTCACATATTACAATTTTTTCTGGGTTTTGATGCCTTTTTTAGTTCCATTCAACCCTAGATTTTTTTTTCCAACAAATTCACCTTCAAAGATAAGTAAGTCCATCCCTGAATTATCAACTAGCCCCTGTCTTAGGGTATGGAGTGACGCAGACAAGGAGAAGGGACTCAGGAAGCACGGCACCAGGCCACATCCTGGCCGTGAGCCCCTGGGCGACAGCGTCCCTGGGTCTTGGTTTCCTCAGCTGAGCCAGCAGGCGGATGGCTGAAGGGTCCAGAGATAGGAAACTGGGTGTGGACGGCGGGACAGAGTCAAGCCTCCAAGAATGACGCTGCCTGACAGCAGCACTGAGCTCCCCGGAAAGACCAGAGGCCCCATTTATGAAGGACTAAAGGCAGCGGGAGATACAGACCACGCACGGCAGTGAAGTTTTAATGGAAGGACGTGTGTGTGTATGTGGCTGAATTCAGAGTCAAGATCAAGCGCAGGGCGGGGGTTGAGGCTCAGCATAGCGCACTCGCCTAGCATCATGGGGCCCTGGGTTCAATCCTCAGCACCACATAAAAATAAAATGTAGGTATTGTGTCTGTGTGTGTGTGTGAGTGTGTGTGTGTGTGTGAGATCAAGTGCGAGGAAGCCCAAGGCATTGATGGGGGCTGCTGTAGGGCTGCAGCCCTTCCCAGCTCTATGAAGCAAGAGGCACAATGAGTCTGCCCACAGCTGGGGCCATGTGTGGGCACCGGGCATGAAGGCAGAGCCAAGGCCCAGGAAGGCACCGACCCAGGGTCAGCTGGGGGCTCCCACACCTGGTAGAGAATGAGGTCCACCCTTCAGCAGCATGCTGTAGCCCCATCCCACAATCCTGGGGCGGGGGGCGCCACATAAAATAGGACAGGCAGAGGCCATGGGTTCTCCACGACAAGGACGGGCAGACAACTGGGGGACAACACCCTGAAAGACAGGCACCAAAGAACGAGCAGCAAGCGACAGAAGAGAGGGTGACTTCAGAATGCAGAAAATTAATATCCCTGGAGAGACCGGAGGGGATATTTCGGGGCTGAGGAAACAGCCCAGTGGCAGAATACTCGCCTCACATATGTGAGGCCCTGGGTTTGACCCTCAGGACGAAAAAACACATTTTTCACCCATGAAAAAGAAACAGCTAGACATTTTAAAACTTTTGATTTTATCATTAACATTTTTAGGAAGATGTTAAGGAGCAGAATGCCAAAGGGTGACTCAGTATATTAGAAAATTAGGCCAGATGTTTTTTATAAAAAAGACAAAACTTTGAAAGAAAAATTAAGAGACTTGAAGGACAGATTTGGTCCAACGTTTGTCCAACAGAAGCTTCAGAGGATGAAACCAAAACAATGGAAGAGAATAACAGTGACAATAACGATAAGTTAAAACTTCCCAGGGCTAGAGAAGGACAGAGACCTCAGACTGAAAGGCCCACAGTCTTCACGGGGGCGAAGACGCTGACGGACGGGTTCCCACGGATGACGCACAGCCTGTGGAAAAGCACCTTGACTCCGTCATACACAGAATGACAGAGGTCTGAAATTCATAAAGCAAAAACAGGGAAATATGGGGAAAACTGACAACCTCACAGCAATCAACCTGATCAAGTTTACAAACAGTAAGTAGAGATCTGTTTCTGTGGTTTGCTACTGAGCGTTTCTAAGGAGGCTTCCAAAAAGGCAAATAGAGCCCCCACGTCCCCTGCAGACCCGGTTCCGTATCTCTGGGTGTAACAGGAGTTCACACTGCTAATAAGCAGTTCTGCGGCAGGGATGTGGGACCATACTTAAAGAATCCCCAAGTTAAACAGTACTATCAAAACCTCGATTTAATAGATACAGTGACAATTTTGTACCAAAAAGAGAGACTGTATTATTCTTTGGAAATACCAAAGAGCATTCACAAAAATTATCTGGCAGGCTACAAACAAAACCTCAGTAACTTCCAAAAAACAGAAATCAAACAGGTCTTTCTTTAATTACAACATGGTAAAGCTAGAAATTAACACAAAAGGGTAGCAAAACACTGAAAATGGACAAACAGAAAACAGTTTACTTGGAACATTTGGAAGAACTCTTTGAAATGAAGAACAACAACAAAAAACCCTAAAAGTCATAAACTAAGTAGAAATAAATGACAATGAGAGCACGACCCAGTCAAATTTGTGGGATGAAGACAATGCTCTGTTCAGAGGAAAATTTATAGCCTTAAAGTTGACATATTAGAAAACGAGGGGAGCTAGGGCTGGGCTGGGGGTAGAGCACTTGCCTAGCATGTGCAAGGCACTGGGTTTGATCCTCAGCACCCCAGGAAAAAATAAATAAAATAAAGATATTGTGTCTATCTGCAGCTAAAAATATTTTTTAAAAAAGAAAGCAAGATTGAAAATAAACAAATGAAACATATTACTTAAGCCAGGATAGGGAGGTGAGAGTGGGGAAAACCAAAAACAATAAAATAAATCAAAAAGTTTAGAAAGGGAATAAGATAAAAGCAGAAATGAAGCGAAATAGAAAATAGTGAATAAATGAGTGAACAACTAAATAAAGTCTACATACTCAATAAAACTAAAAGCTGGGATGCACTGGCTGGAGAGGTGGAGAGAGCTTTTCATGCTTTATTCAATATACTTCTAAATTGTTTGGATCTTTTTTTTTTTAATGAGAAAGCACTCATGTATCAGGTATTGCATAGGATGATACGAAATATAATGTGAAAATACTGAAGGAATTCTCAGGTGGCTACAGATGTGAGACCTAAAATGGTCATGTACTCTAATAGTGATTGGAGGTTATTTTTTATTTTCATTAGGATTTGCAGAAGACACTTCAGTGCAGAACTCGGGGGGGATGAAGCGAGCCTGCGCCCCTCCCGTGCACTCCGCCAGCAGACTGCTTGCTCAGCGAGGCTCTGCGAGTCAGTCAGGCCCCTGCTGACCTCCTGCCCTGTGGCCTCCTGCTGTCTGACCCCCGCCCAGGGCCTGTCTCATGCCATCAGCTGGGATGTCCTTTGGTCTGAGCTGTCCAACCAGGCGTCCCTCGGTGCCCCGGTAGGTTCTGGGTAACAGAGAGGCTAACTCAAGAGCCCCTGTGGGGAGAAAGTCCTCTTCCTCCTCTGTCAGAAGCTGACAGGGCTTTCAGGGTCTAAACCGGAAGTGGTAAGATGGTGCAAGCCCCAAGGGCCAAATCTGGGCAGCAGGTTTATTTTGCTCAGTTCACAGAAAACTGAATTAATTATTAACATAAAATGGGGAGAAATCAAACACAAAGAAACCCAGGCACCTGGCTTTTCTTAAAACTGGAAAGCTGGCAATGCTGCTTGTATCTCTGCAAGGTCGTGTTGGCCACCACTGTCCTCTAGAGGTCCCAGGGCAAGTGCTGTGGCCGGGGACATCCCCTGCCTCACTTGGGATTTAAATATCCTCTGAAATGATCACCATGAGTCAGAGACCCCGATATTTCAGGGGTCAACCCGCATTTCCCAAACTGATATCTCGACCCCAAACAGCACGAATATTGCTTGTCAGATTCTGTGTCCTGGTTCACAGTTTGGGAAACACTGTCACCGTAATCATCACGTAGAGATGATGGCTGAACTCAGCCCGAGTGGCTGGCCAGGGAGCTCATCGGCAGCCATCCCCCACGCTGCCTCAATCCCTCCATTATTCGACTCACTTGCTTCACAAAGATCTGTTTGCGAACTACCTCTATCCAGGGACACAGACACAGAGAGGAACAAGACAGCGTGACTGCTGTCCGGAAGGGTTGATGTGGACAGGAGGCCTGTTTCGAGCTCGGAACGTCTGACTTGGAAGACAGCCATGCTGTCCTTAGACGAGGGCGCCCTGAACTGAGGGATGGGCATGGGTGTGCCTTTGAATTTGACCTATAGCCGGCAGGAACAGGAGACAGCAAACCCACCCCTTCTGGTTGGGGGCTCCCAAGGAGTGAGATAGCCAGAGCCCCTCAAGGGGAAGCGTAGTGTCACTTGATAGGGTTGGGGACCAGTGCAACTGAGAGGCGCATGCTCAGAATAAGTTTTCTACTTCAAAGTAAAAGAGTGAGAATGGTGGGCACAGCGGGGTCCCAGCCTCCCCTCCACCAAGCCCCTCCCACTCGGCGGGTCCTTCTGTCCTGACCCTGAACTTCAGCGTGTTTGGCGGGCTCCCAGCTGATCAGGAAGACTTCCTACGTATTTCTACCTTCTCAGCATTCCTTTCCCCAAGCTTGGGCCCCACTCTGCACTGAGGGTGAACTTGGGCACTCTGCACCCAGCTGCATGGCCAGCCCTTCTTATTTTGAGACAGGGTCTTGCTCAATCACCAAAACTGGCCTTGAACTTGGAACCCTCCTGCCTCAGCCTCCAGAGCCTCTGGGATTACACGCGTGTGCCACTGGGCCCTTCCAGTCACCCAATCCCTTTCTTACAAGGCATCCTGCCTTCCTGCCCACGCCATCGAAACTCATATGCAAATGGCTGATCCGACCTCCCTCCTTGAAATCTGCAAGACCGCAGAGAGCACATTCAATCCGCTTGAACTTGGGTCTTCTCAATTGCAACCAATCAGTCCAAATAATTCCTGTTTCTTCATCAACTATGACTCAGTCTCTCAGGGGTCGATGATTTGGTAATGACGTACAAGAGCCTTCAAATTTGATTATTATACGTTTCTCTTTTCTTGTCCCCAGAGTCAAACCACAAAGTGCAAAGCATCTCAAAAAACAAAACAGGAAAACCAACACTCCTCCCTCTTCCACCGGAGCTCTCAGTGACCGCAGGCCTGGGCTCAGAACTGCCGAGAGTTCTTTGGTTAAAAACGTGCCGAGGTCTACGTGCAAATCCTGCCGCCTTACACTCAGCCAGACTGCGCTGTAAGCAGATGCCCAGACGCTTCTCGTGTGCGCCACATTCTGAGAACCTCCGTCTCTCTCCCTATGACTGTGGTTTTCAAACATTGCCACGATCATAGTCACGTGGGAAGCTTAGGGACGGAGGCTGAGTCCCCCAGGATCCCCATCAGGAGCTCGGTGGCCGGAGCAGGGCACTGCTGTTTCATTTTCTGTTTTTATCTTGAGCTGATGGTAGATTCCACGTGCCATCTGTGGGGAGCAATACCAGGAGATGCCCCGTTCCCGCCACCCAGTCGGCCCCCTGGTGACATCCTGCCCGACAGGAGCGGCCCTCCACGAGAGCTCGCCTGAGGCAGCCCCCCAGGCTTGGAGCCAGGCCTCTCTGCATCTCTCCCCTGCTGAGGCTCAGTCCTGTGCAAGTGGCTCTTCGCCTCTGTAATGCATCAGCTTTTTTTTTAAACTTATCATTTTGAAAGAATGTAAAACCCACGGACAATGGGTCACGGTTGAGTAGTGGACACGGCTGTGGCCCCCCGACGCTGGCCGTTGTCGTCTCTCTCCCACACCTTCCGTCTTCTTTCTGACCCACGCGCACTAGGTCTTGACACTGTGACCTTGTGCTCTGCGCTTGGCACGCATCTCCTGAGGACAAGGACGCTGTCTTGCGTGACCATGGGATCAGCGTCCAGCTCAGGAGGCTGAACCTCTACATGACAGAGTTACTGACAGTCCACCTGCCCCACGCCACCCTGAGTTCAGCAATCCCGCCCCCAGATCTCCGGGTGCAGAATGGCCACGCCTCTTTGCCACCCTTTAATCTGGAACAGTCCCTGGCCTTTCTTCGTCTCTCCTGCCCTGATGCTGTGGAGACTCCAGGCCAGCTGTTTGGTGGACTGCCCTCACCTGGGGCCCCTCAGGTACTTTCCTCATTGATTTTGTTTCTGCCAAACACTTCTCACTGAGGTGCTTAGCGGGGGGTCCGCGGGGAGACATGGCCAAGCAGCGCTCCTCTCTGTCATCGCTTAAAACGCTGCTAAGCACGGCTGCTGGATGGCCCCTCGGGACACCCTGCACCCAGGCCCTGCCAACGGCGGCACCTCCTGAAGCAGAAGCAGGCCTGAGACTATCAGCGCCAAGGAGCCAGGGGTCAGGGAGCCTGGGCTTCGGCGTGGCTTCCCTCAGACCGGGCAAGACACCATGTCCGTCCCTCAGATCCCTCAGGCCACAACATGGGGAGGGAAACACTTAGCACTGAATGAACCACAGGGTGACCCAGCTCTGGACGGGGCCTGTCGGCATGGTACTCAGCATTCGGTAAGTGCTCATTTAACTTTTAGGAAATGCCACTTAGTCAGACACTCAGGCTCTGTGTTAGATCTCCCAGCAGCTGGGCCAGAGGCGGTTCTGTCACGGTGAAGCCTTTCAGGTTCACCTGCGTGGTTTCCACAGGGCCACTCCCGGGGTCCATCCCACGACCCCTGCTGGGCCCCGGAAAAGACCTGCTGCCCCATGCTGGGCGCTGAAAGCCGGCCTTACCATCACATCCTGGATGGTTAGGAGGATCCTCTCTCTGTCCCTGCTGCCTGGAGGCTCAGGATGCTCGCGGGGGTTCAGGAGGGAGAAGCTGAAGTCACAGGGCGTGGTGCCGGGGGGAGACGCGGAACCCTGGGGTCGAGCACAAAGAGGGCCACGTTATAAGCAGCTGGCACCCGTGTCCCCTGCGGGTCCCCTGCCTTCTGTCTCTGTCCTCACTGCGTCCCCTCTGCTCCCACTGCGCCACCCCTACAGACGCCAGCGTGAAGGGACCTGGAGTCACGCAGGCCACCGACGCCTGCAGCTGTGCTCTCCCCTGGGCTCACGCGGGTCGGGCGAGTGCTGGCGTGGGAGGGAACGGGCTGGTCAGCAGGCCGGAGGCCATCGTCCCTTTCGTGTTAAAGTACCCATTAAAACACAAGGAAAGGGAAAGGTCCCACCAAGGCGGTTCTTGGTGCGGCCCAGACCTCAGCAGTCCCCAAGCCATGGACTGCCCGAGATGCCACCCCGCCCGCAGCTTTAAGTTCCACTGTTGAAGTGAAAGAAGGGCCACTGAAGGGACACACTGAGGGCCCTGCGGGGGTCCAGGTGGGGGGCCCGCTGCCACGCTGGCCAGGATGGCTTCCCTCGCCCAGATGGGCCTGTGGTCCATCAGCCGTGGGCTGGAGGACAGCGCTGTGGGCAGTCCCACGCCACCCCACTCCAGGCCCTCGTGAGGCGGAGAAACCCAGAGGGCCTGGAGGACGACAGCAGGGTGGGCCAGCCTTCCTGCTGCCCCTGTTCCCAGGGACCTGCGCCTCCCAAGCCTGGGAATCGTCTCCCACGGGAAGGGCAGGGCTGGCCCACCCCTCGGAGCCTCCTTAGTCTGGATGGCTAGAAACCGCCTGTCACTCGCTGGCAGTGGGTTTGTGAAGGGACCTTTCTTTTCCTTTTATCATACAGAATTTTTATATCGATTGTGCATTATCTGGAAAATAAGGTAGTTTAATAGGAAAAGAAAAGTGCCCTTGGTCTCATTCCTGACACGTGAATGGAGCTGCTCCTATAAAGGGAGATGATGTCACCCACAGCAGCACACGGTCCACGTTCCACGGAAAGGGAACAGAGGACCAGGCCCTTGGGGGGAAGTCTCTGGAAAGAGGCTCCTTCCCTGCACCAGGTGTAGAGCTCTCCAACCCCTATCGCGGTTCCCGTCTGACATACGCAGATCTCCACATCGACGCCATGGTCCCCAGGCCCTCTGCAGACGGACCCATGGCTGCTTCTCTGACTCTTCCTCACCATTCCTTCCTCGCTGGCTCACTGCCTCAGGGCCTTTGCACCAGCTACTCCCTGTGCCTAGGACGCTCTGCTCCAGCTGGCTCACTCCCTTGGGGTCTACACTTAAATGTCACCTGTCAAAGGGGAGTCCCTGTCCAGCCACGCACACGAAACAGCAGCCCTGCCCGGCTTCTACCCCTCGGCTGCTCCCTTCCTCCATCAGCCCTGGCGCCTCCTGACACGCCCTGCCTCCAGCGCCTGGGATGGCCCGGGAGCACACAGGCCTGTCCAGCGGGACAGCAGCTCCCAGCTCCAGTCCTGGTTTTCATGCAAGAATGTGGACCCCAAATCTTCCCACTGCTCAAGAGAAGCCCGGACTCGGATCTTCACGTGGAATCTCCTGCTTCTTAAAGGTGCGCTAGTCGCTCACGGCGTTCAAAGCACAGTGACAGGTGGAGCCGACAGAGCGCCTGCAGCATCTGGTCGGCGAGCCCACAGCCACCCGGAATGGAAGTTCCCAGCATGGACTGAGGCAGAGGCGGCCTCTCCACAGGGAAGGTGGTGGCAGGTCCCCAGGGGCTCGCACTTCCTCGGCTCCCTCTCAGCTGCCCATGTGGCTGGGCGCCTGTTTCCTTCCCTCCCTGTTCAGAGGCCTCTCTCACTGCCTCTGCCCTGCAGGAAGCAGCTGCCATTGCACCGTCCCTTGGCAGGAAAATAAGTCCAGGGGACACCGACTGAAGGGGGAGGAGAGCCCCTGGGGATGGGGGCGGGCGGGGAGGAAGAAAACACAACGGAGAGCTCAGGGCGGGGAAATGAAGTGGCTGGCGCTGGGGCAGGACCACACCAATCCCGAGAGCGCACCTGGGATGCTAATGGGCCGAGAGCAGGCCAGGGACCCCGCTGCCCGCTCATTTACCATGAGGCTCCCCGTGCTGGGCCCCCAAACCACCTGGGCCTGAGGGCGCCGGCCCTTGGCAGCTGGGGCGGGCTGTGCCCAGCCTGGGCTTGGCCGAGAGCCTGCGGCCACACAGACCAGGAGGAGCGGAGGGACCCGGGCAGGCTGTCTGTGGCCTCTAAGCAGCTGAGCTGTCCCTGCTGTGGACTGGGCAGGACAGAGGTCACTGACAAGGTCACTGACAAGGTCGCCGACAGAAACGACTCTTTTGTTCCTGTTAACTCTCGGGCTTTTTTTTGCAACCAGGATGTGAAACCAGGTGGTCCCTCGCCCTCACCTGTCCCTGTCTTAGGAGTGAAGGAGGAATCGGGGGCGCTCCTGGGACACTCCCGTCTCCTCTGCGGGTCACTGCCACCTTATGGAAGCAGGTTTTGGTACAGAAGCAAGGCTGTGCCCTGGGGAGGCTGTGGAGTCTGCAGCCAGGGTCCACGCTGACAAAGCTGCTCTGGCAAACGCGCCAGGGTCCACCTCTGACAGGCCACCTCCAAATAATTGTGCTTATGTATGACCACGGAGTGATTTACTCACTCCTTTTAGTTATAAAAGCAACACCCTTAAAATAAATCCCAATTATCCATCTCCACTTCCACATGCAAGCCCGGGCCTGCCTCATGCTGCCCGGCCTGCCCCACTGCCCCTCCGACCTCACTCAGTCTATGTTCCCCTTGATCAAGCCGTGCCTGCACACTGATCTCTGAACAAGCCCAGCCTCATGCCTCTGTGCTAGCTGTTCCCGCTGCCGGACAAGCTTTTCCTATCGCTCCCTGCCAGTGTGGTCCTTCTTATACACCAGGTGCCAACTGAAACGCCACACCCGAGAGGCTTCCTTCCCTCTCTTCCATGTCCAATGTTCCTCTCTCCCCCACCTCATCTGCGGTCCCATCTCCCTCCTTGATTGTCCTCAGAGAACTCACGGATGCCTGCAATCATCTCACTCTTATTTCCTGCTCTTTCCTGTGTGTCTTGCCTTTGGCACGTAAGCTGCTTACACATAGGGACCCCATCACTCGCCCTACTTCTGTATCTCTGGTAGGGAGGATGGTGGGCAGTTGACAGGCACTGTGGAAGGAGAGCTGGAAACGAGATGGCGATTTCAGGGGGAGTAAAACGTCCCCATCGCTGACCTCTGACACGGCTCTGGGCCACAGTGACACAGTCCCTCTGCGTGCAGTGCATGCTGCCCCAGGGCAGCAGCGGTATTCAAAATGCTCGGCGGCCTCGGCACACAGGTGCATGGGCACAGAGCACCAGCCCCGCTGCCCGCCCGCGTCTCTGTGCCCTGAAACTCTCCAGCGTGAGGACCCAGGCAGGCGCCAGGCTGCTGGGAGCCTCCTGGATGCCCGCCTCGCCCTGCAGGCCCAGCCTCAGCCCTCAGCTCCCCTCCATGTATGGGGATTGGATGCCCTTGACTCTGTCTGCACCACCCTGCTGACCTCTGACCCCAGACGCCTCTGGACGCTGACCTCTAATGCCAGGCGTCTGGCTCCTGCTCTGTGCAGACAGATGTCACAGAGGAGGCCGAGGCGGGGGTCAGTCACTGTTAGAAAGCGCGCCCAGGGCTGCAGGAGCCCGAGTGCGGCCAAGGCCAGTCCCTACCTCTGCGTGATCCCCAGAAGCATCCTTGGCTTTGACAGTCACATCCTCCAGGGGCTCAAAATCTTCCGAATAGTCCAGTGGAGGCTCGATGTGGAGCCGGGGGCCAGCTTCTGTTCGGATCTGCACCGATTTCTGTGCACAAGGATGCAGACGGCTTAGAGGTAGGGAATGTACGCCTTTATCCCGCTCAGGGGCCAGGGCTGGCGCTGGGGGCTGACCCGAGGAATCACGCTCAAGCAGGGGTGTGCCTGGGCGCCTCGCCGTCGCGTTATGGTGAGCACTGAGCCCTGGCCCAGCCTGGACCTTGCACAGGCCAGCACAGATGCACCGGGCCACCTCTGCTCCAAAGCCCCCTCTCTGGCCAGGCGGGCGCAGGGTGTACGTCTATGATCCTAGCTACTCAGGAGGTGGAGGCAGGAGGAGAGCAAGCTTGAGGCCAGCCTGGACAACCTGTGAGGCCCTGCTGCTAAATAAATTCGAAGTGCTAGGGGTGTGGCTCAGAGGTAGAGCAGCCTGGCTTCAACCCCCAGTACTGCGAAACAGAAGAGTCTTTACCATTTTCTATTTGAACTTCCAAAGAGTGTCCAAGAGTATCCAGCTGAACTTTAAAAACAACTCTTCTGGGGTCCCAGAGATTGAGCTCAGGGGCCCTTGACCACTGAGCCACATCCCCAGCCCTATTTTGTATTTTATTTAGAGACAGAGTCTCACTGAGTTGCTTAGTGCCTCACTTTTACTGAGGCTGCCTTTGAACTCACAATCCTCCTGCCTCAGCCTCCAGAGTCGTTGGGATTACAGGCGTGTGCAGCTTGCCGGCTCAATAACTTACTGATCTGAATTTATCAGGAGGATTTTAGTAGGCAGTAAGCTTCTCAAAGAAGGCTTTGCGCTGACCTGAGCCCAGGGTTGGGGAGGCCCGGCCCACAGATACGTCCTATGAATGACATACAGTGACATCCAGGTGGAACATTTCCCAGACTTCTCAGGACCATGGGAGCTTTATGGGGGTCCTGTCTTCCTTCTGGCGTTCCTAGGATCATTCTCTGGGAAACAAATTCCTCAGCCTGGACCAGCAGGCTGCGGCCACCACCTCCACGCCGATTTCCTTTTCCTGTACCCAGTTCCCAGTGTGCAGGCCCCATTTCGAACCTCCCTGCACTGGGAGGGACCAAAGAGCACAGAACACAGAGGGCAGCGAGGGTGGCTGGCAGGCAGGACATGTGTCCTCGGCTGGGCTGTGCCAGGGGCCTCCGGCTCACCTGGGGGCGTGGCCAGGAAGGGAGCACCTGGAGGAGGGGCAGCAGACAGTGCCCAGCCTCCACCACTTAGGTCTCTGACAAGAGCAGCCCAACCCAGACCTCGGCCATCCTGCTGGGCTGCGGAGTCCTCCACGCACAGATCGTGGCCGTCACCATCTTACTAGATTCTTGCGGGTACAATCACACACCTGACGTCCAGGCCAAAGAGAAGTGCCACAGGGCAGAACCTATAGTCTGCCCGTCCAGTGCCACCCAGCACAGCTAGAACTGCCCTTCAGGAAGTGACGCCTCCTTTACTTTTCTCTGGGGTCCATTTCCCTCTGCACTCTCAGTGCATGTGTGGCTCAAGGACGGGAAGGACAGTCAGGCCCAGCCACTGGGCCTGTTCTGCCCCTGGCCAGCTGGTTCAGGGTGGGGATGATCTCAGACTGCCTGAGTAGGACTGTGACGGACTGTGCGTCCCACCCGGGCTGCTGTGTGACCTCTGGAGGGAACAGAGTGGCCTTGAGGATTTCCTGTAACTAGCTCACACCCCAGGGGGCAGTGAGGGCAGAGAGGGGAGGGAGCAAGGCAGAAGGAAGTGGGCCCCAGTGCCCTGCCATATTCTAGAACCCACGCCCTCCCTCTTCCCCTCACTGCGCTCCTCCCCATCTGTGGGCCACCCTGGCTCCAGCTCCAGATGTGGCCTGGCAGCCCAGGCCGTGTCACCCTGTGCTCTCACTGGTGCCAGCCGTGGTGTCCACGGAGGGAGAGCACCCTGCACGTCCAGGCAGGGCGTTCGGGAGGTTGTCCCGCACTGAGCTGTTAGGGCTCGGCGTTCACCAAGGGGGTGGAGTTTCCTTGATCCTGGGAAGAGTGCACCCCCACCAGGTGCTGCGCACACCTGTACACCCAGCGGCTCAGGAGGCTGAGGCAGGAGGATCTCAAATTCAAAGCCAGCCTTAGCAACTTAGCAAGGCCCTAAGCAACTTAGCAAGACTCTGTCTCAAAATAAAATGTAAACACGGGTGGGGTGGCTAAGCACCCCTGGGTTCAACCCCCAGTACAGAGAGTGCTCCCCGTGCTGCTCCCCAGAAACCACTCAGCAGCATCCAAACGTCAGGGCCACCTAGTCAGGAAGAGAGTGCGTGAGGAAGGGGGAGTCTGTGCAGGGCTGGGCCTGGGCCAGGCCAGAGAAGGAGCCCAGTGCCACCAGCGCCTCCACAGGGTCCTGGTCCCCTGCCCAGAAGGAGAGGACCCTGGATGGGGCTCTGCTACTCCCTGGGCACCCCATGGGCCAGCAGCACTGGTCTCCTAGGAATCTCGGGTCCCACCTCAGCCCCAAGAATCGGGGCGTGCACTCCAACAGCGCTGGACGCCACTCTTCCCGCCTGTTCCCCTGCCTTCTGGTAAGAGCACCCTGGTTTTCTTTTGGGAAATCGTCTCCAAAGTCTGCCCCCAATCCTAATGCTTCACCCAGAACTGGGTCCCTACAAGGGGTAGAGGGAGCATGTACTCAGGCCTGGCCAATCAACATGGGACCCCTGGACCCACCATGATTGGGTGCTCATGCCTGGGGGGCAGAAGCGGGGCAGCAGCAGGTGACAGGTCATGAGTGGGCAGCTGGGTGGTGCTGGGATCCCAGGGGGCCCAGGGGAAAAGCAGAGCTGAGAGATGGAGGATGGGTCCTGTTCGTGGTCTGAGCTCCTATATCTGAACATGTGGAGCAAGGAAGACAGTCATTCAGCTCTGTGGCCTCCGACTGGATCCAAAACCCTGAGAGAGGCCTGCAGAGGCGCAACACAGCCAGGGTCTCTCTGCGGTGCCCACCTCCCTCCCAGCAGCTCAGCAGACGGCTCATTTCAAGAGCTCCAAGATGCAAACACAGGTTTGCAGTCGGCCTTAAAGCACTTAGTTGGCAAGTCCTTTCCAAGCACTGACTGCCCACAAGGTTCTGGAAATGTGCAAGATATAACAAATAACCAAACGCCCCAGCCTCCAGCAGTCCGCACAGCACCCACAGCAGAAGATTGCTTATGAAGCAACACGGCACAGAGGGACCAGGTCCAGGAGTTTCTGATACCCAGTGGCAACGAAAGGGGAATCAACAGGCCCCTCCCTCTGCCTGCACCTCGCCCCCCCAGGGGGAGGAGACTGGAGCAGTCCCACCCACACCATGGCCAACGCTTCCACCCCACCCTGCCCCGCCCCCCATGCTCCCTGCCTCCCACCTGCCTGCCCGGGCTGAGGATGAGGCCGGTGCTCTGGGCTGGCCCCCTCCTTGGCACGCGGCGTTACCAGGAGTCGGGGGTCCTAAGAGGCTGCTCTTTCCTGCCCACTTGCATGCCCAGGCCTGGGTAGACCTTGGCAGTACCCCGGAGGAGGGCTGACAAACCTTGACGCCCCAAACCCGCCCTCCCTGATTCTCCTTTGCCAGCCCAAAGCCAGCTTGTTCGGCCCCAGCGCACTCGGCCCCTTCAAGCTGTCATTTGAAGGTATCTGCTGCACCTCTTGGCAGAGTGCAGAGGTGTGCATTCAAGTTCACTGTCAAGTAAAAAAAGGGCGGTGTATGGGCTGCCCCGCGGTCACCCACGTGGTGTCACAGGCTCTCTCTAGAGGAGCTCTGCCTGTACCGGGAAGGCAGGTCAGGGCGGGAAGCAGGCCTGGCTTCCCACAGGTCTGCACCCAGAC
The DNA here is from genome assembly GCA_020662805.1 of Glaucomys volans. NCBI lineage: Eukaryota > Metazoa > Chordata > Mammalia > Rodentia > Sciuridae > Glaucomys > Glaucomys volans. Next base: position 54,433 of record JAJEJO010001816.1, on the reverse strand, counting down.
AGTCGGTGCTGTGAAGGCCCCTGGAACTGGAAGGCTGAGACTTTGTGGGCGGCCTCCTCTCCTGTCCTCATGTAGGGTTCAGAATTCAGACAGAGGGGACCGAGGGAAGGGGCCGGCTTCAAGTCTAGACTAGTGAGCTTTCCCAAAGCTGCACAGCTCCCTGGGCCAGCCAGAAACCGGGTACGGCCTTGGGGGAGCGAGGACTCCGTTTTCAGCCCTGCAGGGAGCCTGCGGGCTAGACCTTTAAGGAAAGCCCACCCGCAGTAAATCGCTGGAAGGCCAATCCCTTCACTTCCAATTTAATGCTAAGAGCCTCTGACGTTCATCAAATCTGACAGCGCTTTGGTAAACGAGGCTCTGTTGATTAGGCTGCTGTCCACCCAAGTATTACAAGGCTGAGGAAGCCGTAAATCTTAATCCACTGATGGCGGCAGAAAGATCTAGGGCCAGGAGCAGTGGGGGAAGGACAGTAGGAACAAGAGCCATATATCACCACCAGCCCCTTCTCGGCGAGGCAGCTCGGAATCCGTCCACCCGTTGCCATAGACTCCAGGGCACCCAGAGCTGGGGTCTCAGAAGGGTCTTGCCGGGAGCTGTCAGCCCATCAGCTGGCGTGGAGGAGTCTGACCTCTGGCGAAGGCCGCCTCGGTTCCGTGCACCTGAGGCAGCCCCTTCCTGGGGGCAGCGTTAGCCAGGGGTGTGTCCTGATTGCTGGGTGACACCAGGGGAAGAGGCGAGTGCCCTGGGTGGGTCAGTGGACGGAGGATGGGGGATCAGGAGGCTCTGTAAAGATGCTGAGGAGATCTAGCAGCCCGGGTGCAGGGAGTGAGGTGGGGAGCAAACGGGCGGTCACCAAGCCTGGGTGGCACGGGAACCACACAGGGTCCCTGCTGACCAGCCTCACCAGGTGATGGTGTGGCCCCGCCAGCCCCTCCTGGCAGGAGCCCAGGGCTGGCACAGGCTGCGGTCCCTCCCCACAGGATGGCTTCTGAGAGCTGCCCCTAAGCACGGGGGTCTCTGCTGCCCTGCCCGCTCTGCCCACCCCAGCTGCCTGTCCAGGGGCAGTGGCAGGGAGTCCATCCAGAAGCGGCAGAACAGAGACTGCACCCCCGTGCCCGGTGGGGCCGAGGTGTCCCAGCACTTTCTACCATGGAAACTTCCACGAAAGGGCACCAACCCTGTCCACCTCCTCCTCCTGAGAGCAATCATGGAGCGGCTGACACACCACGTCTCCCTACCAGCCCGCTCCCAGCCTCTGTGAGCAGCTGCATGGCCACAGCCTGCTCCAGGGCCGCTCCTGCAGTGGACAGCCCGACCCTAAGTCCCCATGGGCGCCTCAAGCAGGCTGTCCAGCCCCAGTCCAGGCCACGACCACAGCAGCAGTGAGCTCAGGGCTCCCACAGAACCCCGACAAACCCGCAGGAGGGCAGCGCTGACACAGCAGTGTGACAGCAGGTGACTGCTCAGGTGCTGAGTCAGGGGAGCCAGGGGACAGGGCCGGGGTGCAGAGGGGCCTTTGGGGGCCGGCAAGGAAAAAGCTGCTTCCGAGCCCCCTGCAGGCTCTCCTGTGCCCACCTCCCGGGGTTCCTCACATTTAGACTCATATCCAAGCCTCTCAGTGGGCTTCGAGGCCTTGGGTGAGCCCGACACCTGCCCTCTGCCATGACCCACGGGCACCCTGCCTGGTGCGCCCAGTGCCTGTGTCCCTGGCTGTGCCCTTCACCAGGGACACTCTCCCAGATCCTCCTGGGCTCCTCTGGGGAATGCTAGGGCCTCCATCTGCCCACAGGTACATGGCCTCCCCTGGGGGCTGTCCCCCTCTGCACTGTCCCCTCCTCCAGCGTGGACCTGTGCCTTCTGGCTCACCCTGACTGCTCCTGCCCCGACTCCGGCCCCCTGAGCCCCCCTAGTGTCCACCAACAGTCCCGGGATGCCCGAGGATGGAGGGACTATGGGAACGCGCCAGAGGAAGAGCCTTGGTCCCCAGGCCCTCTGCCCACTGCAGCAGTGCTTGGCACTATCCACTGGCCACTTCCTGAGCCCTACAGCCCCTGGGTCACCTGAGCCATGAACTAGCCTGTGAGGCGGGCACTGGTGCCGATCCCATCTCCCAGATGAGGATGCGGGCACCATGGGACCAGCAACCCACCCAGGTGCCACCACCAGTAAGAAGAGGGGCCACGGCTTCAACCCTGGCTTTGGGCTGCGCTCTTCCCGTCACCTGTCACCAGGTGCTCCCAGCTGAAGAAGCAGAGTCCCTGCTATGGGACCCCCGTGACGCCCACTGCACACATTCATTCCCAGCAGCAAGGGAAGGTTCGTGGGTGATGAACCCTGGGCTCAGGGTACACAGTGGGAAGGAGACAGCGCCAGTCCCGCCACACTCCAGGGTCCCACAGTCACACACCCCACAAGCCAGGTGGGGAGTGGCCATGGAGTAGGAGAAACAGTGGCCTGAGCTTGATGACAACCTGCAGCTATGCTAAGCCTCGCTCCTGGGGCCAGGGGTCCTGTCTGAAGTGGCAGCAGCCTAACAGGAGGAGAGAGGCCCGGAGTTGAGGCCAGGTCTTCCTGTTTCTCAGGGTGACAGGAATCTAGAGTTTTATATATAAAATCTCTTGAATTAAAAAACTTAGCAAGGGACTAAAAGTCTTTTTAAAACTGTGGGTGCACAGATATTCTCTGGGAGCAGGCTGGACCCACAGACTTCAAGATGTGCACTCGTGGGCTGCGGCGGCCCAGTCCTCCTGGCGTTGAGGCCAACTGTCCCCCAACCGTGGACGGGCAACAGGAATCAAGCCAGGCACTGAGTGTGCGTGGGTCTCCTTAACCCCCAGGACCCTGCACAGCGTGGCCCTGGCAGACACCAACGCGTGCCATGAGGTCACGGGTGATTTCCCGCACCTCGTGCCTTCTTTGCTCACTCTGCCACTTCAGAAAGTGCCCTGTTCATCTAGGTCTAGGTCCTTTTGGGACCACAGGGGGGCAGAACAGAGTCTGTTGGGCAGGGTTGGCACTGCCCCCATTCCTTCTGCCTGGTGGAGGCCAGGACGCCAAACCCTGTGTCCACAGCTCCCTTTTGGCTCTGATTCTGGGTACAACTTAGGTTCAGTCAATGAGGGCCTCCCAGGAGCCAGGGAAGCAGGACAGGAGAGGGACAGACACTGGCTGCTCTCTGCTGAGCACAGCCATGCAGGTGACAGGTTTCCACCAATGTTCCACAGTGACAGGCCACAGGCAGGGCTTGTCTTTATAATACGACTTCAGCAGACTGGGGCCTCTGAGGTCAAGGTGGTTCCTGACCCCAGGCCAGGGGATGCATTCCCGTGGCAGATCCCCTCCCTCCCGACTCTCTGGGCGCGGCTCTCCCGGCAGGCTGAGCTGAGCAGCTACGCTTTCTGGGCCTTGCTCCTGGCGGCCCACCCGGAGCCCCGATCACCGAGCAGGCTCTGTTGTCAGCGCTGGCTGACCCCGACTGCTAACAGTGCAGAAGGACAATTACAGCCCCTGGATTCAGGGAGCCAGGAAATTAGCCATGATTAGGCCGTGGGAAGTGGGGAACCACGGGGGAGGCTGGGGAAGGATGCTAATGAATCTCAGGCCAAGTCTTCTAAACTGCACAGACTCTGGGGCCAGCCATTAAGTCACAGTCTAAGACACAAACACAGCTCTTGATAACAGAAGGCACTCAAAACAACCAAGGAGAGCGTCTTGAGTGGGAAGGGAGAAAGGCCTCATTAATGAGAAATTAACATTCATTGCTGGGGACAAAGGAGGCCTCCTGGCTGCGCCCTGCAGGCCTGCTCATTAGCACTGAGCTGGGGCACGAATGCCCCTCCCCACAATTCCTGAGGGGCAGGGCGGAGCCCCAGGGGTTCCCTTCAGCCTGCCCTCTGCCCTTAGTAGCCACAGGACTCCAAGCAAACTGCCTTAAGTCTCTGGGCTTGGATTTCTCCGGTGAAGGTAACGATCAGCACTGGGCCAGGTGAGCCTTTGACACTGGCCCGTTCATTTGGTCCAGCCTTGGTGACCACGGGATTAACACAACAAGAAAACCCCCTCCCGAGGCCAGGCCAGGCCAGGCCAGCATCTCTGGGCGTAGAGCCTAAACGTTTGTGTTTTTTTGCAGGGGGGAGGACACCAGGGATTGAACTCAGGGGCACTCAGCCACTGAGCCACATCCCCAGCCCTATTTTTATTTTATTTAGAGACAGGGTCTCCCTGAGTTGTGTAGCACCTTGCTGGTGCTGAGGCTGGCTTTGAACTCGCAATTCTCCTGCCTCAGCCTCCTGAGTTGCTGGGATTACAGGCGTGCGCCACTACACCAGGCTAACTGTGTATTTTAAAACCTCCCAGGCAATTTGGATATGTACATGTGTACCTGGGGCTGAGAAAGAGGGTCCTGGTCCCAGGTAAGTTGTGCATGATCTCCAGGGAGGGAGGCAAGAACACTGAACTTGGAGGAAAATCTGGTTTGTGTCTTAGTTCTGCAGCTTCTTGCCTGTCAACCTTGGGAAGCTCAGTGAACTTTTCTGAGCATGTTTCCTTCTCTCCCTCAGAAGAGGGACACTGGAACCCACCCTCTAGGTCTGCTGTGGGGGCAAAGCAGAGGAGCCACCTGGGACCTGGGGTAGGTGCTCAGGAATGCAGAGTGCTGTCCTGAGGAGTGGGGGATCAGCAGCACCCCGCGCTGGCACTCACTTCTAGGGGGCTGGGGCTTTGTCTCACTCGAGTACTGTGTCCCTGGCATCTAAGACCATGCATGGCACATAGTAGGTGCTCAATTTTTAAAAAAGCTGGATGAATGAGTCATCATGAAGGGGCTGTGCCTACCCTTCCTGTCCTCCCAGTGGGGCCCAGTCCAGAAGGAGGATGGACATGCAACGGAGGAGGACCTGGGGAGGGCACCACTGCAGTGCCCAGCATGCCCGCCCACTGCGCCCTGGGGTTTTAAACACCTGAATCTCTTCTGTCCCCACCACAACCCTCTTCCAAATTCCAAGGCCTGAGCTGGGGCCACAGTGGACCCTGCCCTGGGTCCCAGACCTGGCGCCATCCCCGGCGCTGGGCTCTGCTGGGGGCCGTCTGTGAATGGCGTCTTAAGATGTCTTCAGCTTCTCGAAATGGAATTCTTCGTCCATGATCTGCACCAGAGAGAGGGGAGGGAGGCTGGTGAGACGCGGACCAGGAGCACTCTGAAGTCTTACACATGGGGACGGTCACAGAGGCCGTCTGCTACCGCAGACCTCAGACAGCAACCAAGGTCCGGCAGCCGGGGCGTGCCAGCCAGCCTCAGCACGCCTGGGCCATGGGGTGACTCGTACAACGTCCAGCCCAGGCGGGCAGCGCCACACGTGTAAAGAACCATGGCCAGGACAGAGAAGCTCCGGAGGGACAGGGCGTGCGCCCGGTGCCCAGTGTGCAAGGGGACCAGCGGGCATGTCTGCTGAATGACTGAGCCGCTGCTAGGGCCCGAGAGCATAGGTCTTGTGACCGGTCCTCCCTGCAACCTAGGCGGGTCCTCAGCTTCCCTCGGTGCCAGGGAAAAGGAGCTCTTGCTAGAGTTCTCAAGTTCAAGCTCAGCGGCTCTCCCAGGGGAACGCTCTGGGACATGACCTTCCCTGTGTACCGTGGCTGGACAGTTTGCCAGATCCATGAGGCCACAAAACAGAATAACACAAATCAAGGAGATTGCATGCCAGACACTTCACATTTTAAAATGTCATTTGTCATTTGATCTTTCTGGCAAGCCTGCAAAGTGGGCATAATTTAATTCCCATTGTAAAGAAGAAGAAACTGAGGATCAGAGAGGTTGCAAATTGCCTGAGATCTCAAAGCTGGAAAATAGCAGAACAGGCTTCACTCAAATCTAGCTCTGTCTTGTTCCAAATCCTCTTCTTGAAACTCAGTAGTATACTGGCCTCTCCAAGTTGCCTGTTGTTTTTAATTGAAAAAAAAAATTTTTTTTTTGGTACTAGGGATTGAGGCCAGGGACATTCTACCTCTGAGCTACATTCCAAGTCCTTTTTTGTATTTTTTTTTAGAGACAGGGTCTTGTAAGTTGCTTAGGGCCTTGCTAGATCGCCGAGGCTGGCCTTGAATTTGCAATCCTCCTGCCTCAGCCTCCTGAGTTGCTGGGATTACAGGGGTGCACCACCAGCCTGCCCAGCAAGTGGCCTGGCTTGAAGGGCACTTTGGCACCTGGGGATAGACACCTGTGTTGCTGTGGGCCCTGCTGTTCCATTCACTCAACACCAGGTCATCTTGGGTGCCTGTGCCGGGCCAGACACATACAGTACAGGGGGCTTTGCCATTATGCATAGGCATTTTTGGCCTTTTAAAATAGGGCACACAAAATCCATTTAAAGGACAGGGGAGTGTATGGATTAACTAAATGCAGAAATGAATGGTGGAGGCCAGGCGCAGTGGTGCACTCCTGTAATCCCAGCACTTGGGAGGCTGAGGCAGGAGGATTGCGAGTTCAAAGCCAGCCTCAGCAACTTAGCAAGACCCTAAGCAACTCAGTGAGACCCTGTCTCTAAATAAAATACAAAATAGGGCTGGGGATGTGGTTTAGTGGTGGAGTGCCCCTGGGTTCAATCCCCAGTACCAAAAAAAAGAAATGAATGGTGGAATCAAATATTACACAGGGGTCAGGTACTAAAGCTAAGAAGTATTAAGTGAAAACCAGGTTTAATCAAAATCACCCCAGACATCTAGACATGTCCTTGAATTTCTCACACGTGTGTCCTAGGAAATGCAATTAGGAATCTATGCTCTGGCTGTCTCTGCTCTGGGGCGGGAGGCCAAGGCCCCTGTAAACTCCTTGGGCTGGGGCGGAGCTCAGCAGGCAAGCAGCTCACAGCACCTGTGAGGCCCCAGCTCCACCACTGGGGAAAAAAAGGAAAGAAGAGAATAAAGGGATTTCTCCTTCCTGCTCTGATAATCTTTCTGGCCAAGTCTTTCTGGCCAAGTGGGTTTAGTTAACTTGTTATGTTAACTAGTTACCTGCTGGAAAGTTCACGTGCACACGACAATGTTCCTTACGTGCTAATTTTTCTTTTCCTTCCTCTCTCCTTTTTTTTCTCTTTGGTGGTGCTGGGGTGGAACCAGGCCCTCAGGCGTGCTAAGCAAGCGCTCTGCCACTGAGCTCCCCCTCCAGGAGCCTGTTCTCAATGGACAGGGCAGCTGCCCGGCCCAGAGGGCCTGTGCTCACCGTGTGCGCCCTCGGTGTGCGTGGCTTTGCGTGGGGACGTCTTCGGCTCTGAGTTGGCCCCGTTGACATAGACAGAGAAGCCCTGCTCCAGGTGCTCCAGCCTCAGCTGCACAGGGTCCTTGGCTCTCAGATGTCTCAATATCCTGGAGGAGAATGGTCACAGGAGCCTCTGAGCTGCCACCGCTGCCCCGGCCAGAAGGGAGCTCTTTAGGAATGGCAATGGCGAAGGGACTCTATCGGAGGCTGTGCCCCGCTGTTCATCTGCAAACACTGGGGAAGTGGTGAGGGGAGACAGTGGGGGCCCTGCAGGGGACTTTCTGCTGTCATTCTGGGGCTCAAATGCACGTTAGCAAAAACGAACTCGCGCAGCCCCGGCCCCGCGGTGGCTGACACAGGACGGAGGCACCTCTCGCACTGCCACACACAGCCCGGGTCTCAGCCCGTCCCAAGCTTAGGGACGTTTACTCCGTGTGAAGATCAATAGTTTATATGATGAGTGACAAAAAGCGGCTTAGGGTAGAAGCCCTTCTAGGAGCGATTCCACACAACACGGCAGACTGGGCAGACTAATTTATTTATTTATTTATTTTTTTCCCTTGAGTGAAGATATGTGTTCTCAGCCACCCCTGCCATCTCAAATGCCACCACTTCACATTCCAATGAAGTTAAAAGACACATCAGTGCAGGCACTGCTTCAAGATCGATGGCACGATTGTCAACAGCCTTTGACATGAGTGTGGCCAGGTCACCAGGAGAGCTATCCCTAGGCCCTGACCTCACATTTCACACCTGGGCCTGGACACACTCCTGGCACTGAACTGCCACAAACCATGTGGTGACCTTGCCGCCCGGCCAGAACTTCCACCATGGGACACAGACTCTCCAGGGACCTCACAAACACCTGCACACCTCAGGGTAGCTGGGTAGCTCGATCAGTACAGAAAGCCAACCACAGGGCGCGTGTGTAAAAATAAGAACCGCCACGTCAGCAGGAACGTACATTTTTCAAAAAATAATAGTAATCAGATGGGTACGATGGCACACAGTGACAATTCCAGAGGTTCGGGAGGCTGAGGCAGGAGGATTGACAGCTCAGAGCCAGCCTCAGCAACTTAGTGAGGCCCTAAGCAACTTAGCAAGACTCTCTCTCAAAATAAAACATAAAAAGGGCTGGAGATGTGGCTCAGTGGTAGTGGCCTAAACAAAAATAAAATAACAGCAGCGATGACATGGGAGGTGAGCACTGCGCCAACCCAGCTCTGACTGCTGAACAGCTGATTTTGTTACTTGAGGTCATTATGTTCCAGGAGGTCACGGGGCTCTAGTGGAGTCAGTGAGTGCTGATCCTTTGCTCTGAGGGGAAACGAGAGCGAGGCTCCTGAGAGCCTCTGATCACACCACTTTCACCAGCACCGACAGGTGACCTGCTTCTCGGGGTTTGCAGAAAAAGACCTCGGCACCTTGGGGATGCGCTCGGGCCACGCCTAGCGCCAGAACGCTAAGGAGGCCCGTCACAGGCACGCGCCCCGCGAGGAACGAGCTCGCCTTCCCGTGCTCAGGAACGGGAGGGCCATCAGCACCGTCTGGGCCACTTTACACAGGCGTTGCCAGCCAAGAGCACAAAACTGAAATGCTGCCCCCTGTCCGCGGCAACAAGGACGCCTGGTGACAGCATGGGGACTGAAAGAGGAGGGCCAGGGGTTGCTCTGCACACGCCTGCGTCGCGGGGCTCCATGCACGAGGTGCTGGAGGGCCAGGAGACTCGAAGACCAGAGCCCGCCAACAGCCAGGAGCCACTGTGTCAGACATTGATCTTGGCTAATTACTTTATTGAGGGCCAGTGACTTGCCCAGTGTCACCCAGCTGATTTGTGGCAGGGTTAGGATACAAATTTAGGCAATTTGGCTCCAGAGTTATTACCGAAACAAAGACCTCGTCTAAAGCCAGCAGATGATGTGGAAGTGGGCAGCAGCCACTGCTGGGGGCTCACACGCCCTTTCGGAAAAAATACAAAAACAGAGAATGTCGCTGACCTGGCGCTGCCCAGCAAGCACGGGCCAGCGAGCTACTCCTGAGCACCGGCCCTGGGCAAGGAGGCGGGTTCAGACCAAAGCTGCCCCAGAGCTGCCCAAACTTCCAACACGGGAGGGAGGGCTGGGGTGTCATGGAGAAGTGATAACTACCAAGACCCCAAGGGGCTCGGGGGCTGCCGGGATCTCTCAGAGGGGGTGGGGGGAAGGGAGTGAAGACAGCAGAATAAAAAGGGGCGTATGTGCAAATGCAGATCTGGGGGGAAAGCTGCTGGGGACCCAGAGGGGAAGGAGACAGACGTGAGCACAAAGTCCCCTCAGAGGTAAGGTGTGGCCCTTATGGGTGACTTCTGTGTTTACTGCTAAACGTTCCTTGGGCTTGGGCTGACACATCTTCTCAGCCACGAGGCAGGAGCATTCATTACCCGCTGCTCATCTCTTGCCAGCCGGGAAGCCTGGGCGATGCCTGATTGTTAGGCAACAACACAACACAGAAGGGAACACAGTCACTAAGAGACGCTCTCCCAACGCCCTCGCTGTGCTCCCCAGGGCAGCCCATCAGGGACGCTCGGTGTGCAGTCTCATGGAGGGGGCTGGAGTCCGCAGCCAGGCAGGGAGCCTGCCTCCACTTCCCTCCCGGGGACCAGGGTCTCGGGACGCCATGCTTGCCCTCCCGCTCCCGGGATCCGGGGCTGGCACTGTGTGCGCCTCTACTTAAGCAGAATGATTTATGAAAATGTGGATTCATGAAACTGATAAATGGGGAGATAATGATTCAGACTGAAAGGAATTGCTAAGGGAACTCCCCCACCGCCTCTGGGCACATCACAACGTTCAGGTGGCATCAGGGAAAGACTTTTGCAAAAGCGAGAGGCCATTCTGCCTAAAAAGCTGCTCGAGGTGGGGGACTCGGATAAATCAGACTTGGTTTCATCCCGTCCCAAGCGGAGCCCTGCCCTGGGCCGCCCGCTGCCCTGGCCGCCCGCTGCCCTGGAGCGCTCCACCGCACCCAGATAATCGCAGCTGGATGGGCACCTGGATAATCGCAGCTGCCCCGGCCTGTGTGCACCCCACAGCCAAGGGGCCTGCTCCTACTCCTGCTGGCCTTCGAGTCACCAGCTCCGGGGCTCTGGTGCCCAGCGAGGAAGCACAGGACCCCAAGTTCAGAGTGCAGAGGTCACTGGGAATGAGGCTGGGCCTGGCACTGCTGGAGGTGGGGGCGTGGGGAGCACCCCTCCTCACCGGCCAGCAGAGCAGGGACACAGCAGCAGGAAGGGCAGCTGGCTGCACCATTGGTCCTGGACCCTGAGTGGGGCTGGGCTCACAACTGAGCCGTGTCCCTGGGCCATGCGGTGGCCAAGGGCTGTGGTCCAGCTACATGGCTCTCCAGACCTTCCTTATCTCAAGGGTCAACTTGAGGGGGTCCCCAAGGGTCTGCCACATGCTCTCTGCAGTCTGAGATGGGGGGGGGGAAAACCGCGATGCGGGCGGGGGCTGCTCACGCCTCCCAGCGCCCGTCCCCCGGTGTCCTTCAGTGATGAAGGGAGGGCTCTGCCTTCAGCCTGTTTTGCAGGTGAACCTGCCCGAGCCGGAGCCCCAGGGAAGCGCTGCCGTACTCTCGCCCACTGTCTGCCACCTCTGCCTCCACAGAGGTGTCCCAGGCTCCCAGCTGGGGACCCACTCGGGAGGGTGGTGTGGAGCCCGGCTCTGAAGGACCAAGAGGGGCAGGGCAGGGGGCAAGTGTGGCATCTGCCCAGGACCTGTGAGGCCAGCAGGGCCTGGCGTGTCCTCCAGGAGTAGCCTCGGGGAGTCTGCTGAGGCTGGAGGCTCCGCCATGCTCCCGGCTCCTGTCCCTCCCCAACGCCTCTGCCAGGGCCTGATTCCTCTTCTGCGGATCAAGAGAAAGAACACAGACACCTCCCGGGCTGTGCTCAGGACAGGAGGGAGACCAGGGAGGTCTCCCCGAGGCTGGCCTGGGAGGCCCCAGTGGCTGGCTCCCCTCCCGCCTTTCTGCCTGAACCTCCTCTTGGGGCCAAGGGGTCACCTCCTTTGTGGGATGCTTTCCTGTAAGTTTCCTCCGACAACCTTCTCTAAGGACCAGGTACCACCTTTGTTGTCCCTGGGGTCTGGTGAATGCAGCTGTGCCCCCCAAGATTTACGGCACCCCCGCCGTCACCTCTTTAGATGCAAGCGCCCCAACCTTTCCGGCCATCCAAGAGCTCAGCCTGGGGTCACTCTGGGGGATCTTCTGTGAACCCTGCTGGGTGTGATTATGTCATGCGGCTGAATGACCAGGTCACTAGAGGCTGCTGGTGGGGTGGCTGGGAGGAGGAGGCTGCCAGCAGTCCAGGCCTCCTCCCGCTCCTCCCTCCCCTTCTGCTGCTTCTGGCCTGGTGACAGGTGCTCAGCCCGTCCCTCCCCCCAGGGAGTTCTCCCAGGGCAGGGGCTGTGGGGGACCCCTGCTCTCTTTGCCTGGCTGGACGCTCATCCCCGTCTTCCAGCACAGATCCTTGGATTCCCTTTGGGAAAAGCCCACCCCTCTTGCTCCATGTGGCTCAGGTGGGGCTGACTCTACCACCCACAGTCGTGACAGCCTCCCCAGACGTTGGGTGGTTGGCTCTAGTTGGGACTGGAGTCCAAGCCAGGCCAATGGGAGCCTCAGCACTTTCACTAAAAGTATCGGGGAAGAAACGCTGCCTTCCTTTTGAGGTGGGATGCAAATAGAGGCTCCCACTGGCTGCCTCAGCCATGGTTAGGGAAGTCCCCACCTGAGAATGATTCTCACCTGGGGAAAGAGAGGTGGGACATGGAGAACAATTGACTTTGGTGACATAAGTTAAGCACCTGGATCCAGCTACACCTGAAACCTTAATTTCATACCAAGTTTCCTAGTTGCTCAAATCCATTTAACCATGGGTCTCTGTCCTTACAACCAGAGGACACTGCACTCCTGGAGTCTGTCTCCTCCTCAGAGTGTCTTCCTTCCCACCACGGGTAAGGCCAGGCCTTGAGAGGGCACTCACGAACGTCCTGCTGAATGAATACAGTAGTGTCACCCTGGTGACTGCCACTCTCTTCTGGGGACACAGGCAACTCAGCTGAACAGCTGGGGCCTCCTCTCCCTCCAGGCCCAGTGTAATGCCCAGACACTGTTTTCCTCCTGTTTGTAAGTAAATTAGCTTAGTCCCACCAAACCCCTCCTTAGTAACCTTGGGGTGACTGGGAGCTCTGGTGGGCTATTCCCCCTCAATTTTTTTTTTTTTTTTTTGGAACCAGGGATTGAACTCAGGGACACTCGGCCACTGAGCCACATCCCCAGCCCTATTTTGTATTTTATTTAGAGACAGGGTCTCCTGAGTTGCTTAGTGCCTTGACCTTACTGAGGCTGGCTTTGAACTCGTGATCCTCCTGCCTCAGCCTCCTGAGCTGCTGGGATTAGAGGTGTGCACCACCATGCCCGGCCTCCCCTCAATTATTTTGACAATGTTGAACAAAATACAAATAGAGCGCAGCCCAGCTTCGCCACCTCCTGGCTTGCGAGAGGCCAGGGGTCTCCCCACTGTGGCGTCCACTTCCTCATCTGTGAAATGGACGCAGGCCATCCGTCCACAGGGCTGGCAAGTGCTCGGATAAAGCAAAATGCTGGGCTGAGTGCCGGGCAGGGGGCTGGACTGCAGGACGCACCGCGGCTGGGCTCCCGCTCTGCCCAGGAGTCACGGGCAGGCCGTGCCCTCCAGCCCCACTTCCTGTTTCCTGTCATGCGACAGCTCCCTCCTGGTAGCAATGTGTCCCCTGAACGTTACGGCAACTCAGTGCTGATCTATTCTAATTGCTTCTGGAAATCCTCATGTGCTCTCGGCCGGCACCTCCTTGACGGCACACTTATTGATCCCTGATTAATGAGAAACAATTTGCTCATAAGGAACTATGACACTCTGTCCCAGACGAGTCCCATGGAGATGATTAAACCACCGCCGGGCTTGGGGGGCCCCTCCCGACTGCCAGAGCCCAAATGTCGATAAGAACCCACGGCGGCCTCATCGGCCAGGCCTCTGCTGTTCCAGCCTGAGGTGGCCCTGGGACGGAGGGAGATGAGGGCACAGGGGACCTTGCCTGGCACTGCAGGCTGGTCCTGGAGAACCTGCTCAGAAGCTCTCCACAGAGACGTGCTGCCTACAAAGGGGCATCTGGAAATGTGGGCAGGTGTTGCCATAGAAACAGGGGCTCTTAATGGATGCTGAACTACAACACATGGGCCTATCCCAGGCCACCAAAACTTGTTCCACACGGCACGCCACCAGGGGCCTAGAGACCAGCCAGGCAGACCAGAGACAGGTCCACTTGCAGGAGGCCACCCTCCCAAGGCCACCCCAACAACACAGAGGCCCCTGTGCTCCCCTTGGCCTGGCCCCAGCTGTTTTGTGGGCCTGGCTTGGGCTTTGATTTGAATACGTCACCAACATTTTAGCTGTCAGAGGATTTCACAAGAGATTTCTGGCTTCTCTGGCAAACCCGGAGGACCTGGGCCCTGGGGCTCTGTGTTTCCACAAAGGACAACTGACCCAAGCCAAGCAGCAGGGGTAGGACGATTCCAGGTGCCCACTGTCACCTCCAAGTCAGCGTCACTCACTGCCCATCCCCTGCGAGACTAGGAGATCGCGATCAGCTTTCCCGCAGGCTGGAGGCCGGAGACAGACAGGGGGACCTGAAACGAACTCTCAGTCTTCAGAGGGACCGAGGCCACCGCAGCTCTTTCAGACCACAGCACCCTGCTCTGACCTTGACCATGAAACCGTGCACCCACCGTGAGCTTTCTAAGAACCAGAACCGCAGAGACAAACCGCCCTGACTTAACCTTAAAGGAAACCCCGGCCGAGTCCAAACACAGATCAGAACCCACTCCACCCTCACACAGCACGGCAGGATCACAGCTGACCCAAGGGACTGTCAACAGCTGTGAGGTCGCAGACGGGGCTGCTGAGGGGACTGCATGGGCTGGCCCCTTCCTCTTCCTGACACTCCCCACTTCTCCAGAACGGAAGCAGGAGGCACCTCCATGACCGAGCAGGTTGCCATGGCTCAGTCAAAAGATGTGGATGGAAGGACAGGAGCCGGGACTGCAGCGTTCCCGGTCCTGAGCGGAAGGGACTCTGCATCCCACTCCTCGGGAGACAGGCCTGCGTGCTGTTAACAATCGGAACGGGTTTCTATTTGGCTAATAACAAGGGCTGCCGGCGAGCGGCTTCATCTTACCGGTTCCTTTGCTGAAGCAATATTAAATACTCATCATGTTTCTCATCAAAGTCTGTCACCATGTCCTTAGTGTAACCCTGAAATGAAGAAACAGAGCGGTGTGACAGCGGAATGCAGAGACGCCTTCGTTGACAGTGGCACTGGCTGTGCACTGCCCCAGAGGCCCAGAGACGGAGGCCGACCTTGACGAAGGCCGGGCTCCCCGGGCGCATCGCTCAGGCGACCCAGAGCCCCAGAGACCGTCCCAGGGCCCAGGGGCCTAGACACGCACAACTTCACCAGGCGACCGGAGAGCTTGGTTCCCCAGGCTGGCCCTCGTGTGCCTTCTTGAACAAAGGGCGCTGGCGTGTCCTGGGCCGCTGTGGTCAGGTTTCTCAGTGCTCATTCCATGGTCATCTGGACTGTCACCTCGGACGCAACCCGGATGGCTGTTTAAAGGGGACTGCGTGGTCTGTTCCCACTGCAAGAAGAACGCGTGCTTCTCACAACGCGACCCTTACAGGAAGAGACCACCTGAGAGTGAAGGCCGGGTGGACAGAGGTGGTTTGCTCCTCCACTTCTGGTGACAGGGCTCTTTGGGGAACCACTCAGTTCAGGGGCTTCCTCACGTGCCCTTGAAGGTTCTTTGTGCTCCTCTTGGGTTACACGATCTCAGCTCAGAAGCCACAGCTGAGTCTCTGGTTTAGGGGTGAAAATGACCCAAGTCAGCCCTGGGACTCTGCTGAGCCTCTGAGGAAGGAGCTGCTCTCTTTCCTCTGGAGTGCTGGGCAGATGAGATGCAGGCCTGGAACTGCTGAGAATAAAGCCAATTAAAAAGGCAGCAGATCCAAGAGATTTGGAGAGAGATTTTTAAAGACATCATTTGAGTCCCTGGATCCACCCATGCCTGAAGGGGTATCTGGACACTTCATTTGTGGCTTAAAATTTCAGTTGAGGTTCTGTCCTCTGCAGTCAGAAGGATTTTAAGTTACACAATATACCATAATCTGGCCATCTGAGGCAACCCCTATTACAACTTGTTAATCACTTTCTGGAGGGACAATTAGTGTATAGGACGCTAGATAAATTTCAAGTGAGTGACGTGCACACACTAGTCAAACCTCTATTATAATTTGATAATATTCCTCAGGATGATCTTCTTTGCTCATAGCGTACACCGAGATCTGTATACAAACACACGTGCGCTCTTGTGCACAAACAGGAGATCATACTATAAACATAACCAGCAAACAGCTTTGTGATTTGATGCTCCTTACACAACTTTATGACCAGAAATGGATTAAAGATACAGGTCAACTTGGCGTAGGTCACAAGTCACAGAGGTCGAGTTTTTAATTGGCAAATATGACATTTGGAACAGGAATGCAATTTGTGTAGGAATCCACATGATCATCAGAGGAAGAAAAGAAAGATCTCCACCATTCTATTTTTATCGTCCCCAAATCTGGTTCTAACTCTATTAGTCTACTGGAACCCTCCCTCTGGGTGACCAGGGTCACCTCAGATGCTCCCCACCTGGAGATGGTTCAGGTTAACCATGGTGAGAATGGACACCCGACCCACAGCTGTTCTTTCCGTTTGGAAGTCAAGAAATTCCTTGAGAAATTCTTGGTTATAAAACAGGCTTTGTGTTAGATGGTTTCACACAAATAAAGGCTAATGTTCAATGTTCCTGGCACGCTTAGGAGAGGCGGGACTAAGCTATGATTGATAGGTGAGGCAGAGTAAATGCAATTTTTTTGGGGGGGGATACTGGGGATTGAGCCCAGGGGTGCTAACCACTGAGAAGCATCCCTAGCCCTTTTTAATATTTTATTCCAAGCCAGGATCTCACTGAGTTGCTTAGGGCCTAAGTAAGTTGCTAAGGTTGGCTTTGAACCTCTTGCCTTAGCCTCCAGAGCCACTGGGATTGCAGCCATGTGCCACCGCGCTCAGCCTAAAAGCATTCTCAATTATGAAATTCCAACGTCGATGGGCTTGTTGGGGTGCAGCCATGGTAAGTGAGGGCGCCCTGGTGAAGCTGTTCTCTTCATCCTTCTCAGCTGCGCTGGGCCCTGGGACTTACGGCTCCCCTCCCCCTCCCCCAATTCTCTCCTTGGCAGTGCTCATTTCTGCCTGGGCCCTCTCTGGTGGCCCTTCCTCCTCTGCCCTCCGCTGTGGATGGCCAGTGTCTGTCTTCTGTTTCCCTCTGCCTTTGCTTCTCCCTCCAATCACGAGAAATGGGCCCTCTGCTGGGGATCCCAGACAGTGGCACCTGGGCCAGGGCTGATGGCCGGTGCCCCTCCTCCTCCCTGTCCTGCAGGACCCGGATGCGCCATCGCTCACCTCCCCTCACCTGCTTTTCCTGACCCCTCCCTGCAGACCCACGTGGGCGAAGGATGTGGTACCGTCATCTTTGCTCCAATCTGCTGTCTTTAAACCTCTGAGTTCTCCTGGGCCTGTGAGCCCATCTGGCCGACCAGGAGCAAGCAACAAGAAGAAGGGTGAACTTGGAAAACTGTAAGGGTTTTTTAAAAACCACCAGGCAATAGCCACCTCTACCCTCTGACCCCTCCGGCTTCCTGAGATGCCCAGAGGTTACTCTGTCCTCCCCTGGCACCGGGAACCTGCCTCGTCCTGGATGTGGGAGAAGCACAGGAGGCCTCCGCCTCGGGAGCGGCGGGGGCAGGTTCCTGGCTCTGGGGAGGACGCAGTGCCGTCCAGAATAACAACCCAGCCACGCCAACAGTTTACGTGGCATTTCCATACACATTATTCTCCTCTGATCTTCACAGCAGCCCGTGGAGTGGTTATTATTACCCCATTTAGGATACAAGGAAATGCACCCGCGCATCTTCCCGGAACACAGATCCACTCCGCGGCAATTTACATAGCCATTCTGAAACACTGGAATGACCGCTGATACATAATGGCACGGAATGAAACATTTGATGGCATTTTTAGAAGAAATAGGGACTTCAAAGAGTCTAAGTTTGTGCTGGGCTGGCCTGCCTCCCACCCCCACCCTCCAGGACGTGCATCTAATTCTGCGCCAGGAGGGAGATGTCCTTAGAAAGACCAAGGAACAAGGTCAGCCAGCAGCCTCGCTGCTCACACGCCCCAACCTGGAATGCTGATGTGCACAGGACAGCTGGGCTGTGGATTCCCACTCAGGAGGACTCTGAGGGGCCCAAGGTGCAGTTCAAACAAGCTCCTGGGTTGGGCCTGTGGACCACACTTTGAGGAGCAAGGCCCTGGCCTGGCCAACGTCACTCCTCACTGTTCTTACTGCCACCTTGGTCAGCTTGTCTCTGAACTGGAGCTGGAAGGACAGGAGCCGACAACTGGCCCCAAGTCACAACACTGCCACTAGTGTCCTTACCTACCACGGGGCTGCCGTGAGCACCTGCTGCCTGGACGAGGCTCGCTGTGGTTTGGAAACACAAGGCTCCTGCTGATGTCTGGTCCCCAGGGCAACAGTGTGCAGAGGCAGTGGGACCTCTCCGAGCTCAGCCAGCAGGCAGGGATGAGCGTAGCCCCGAGACAGGCTTGGCGCTGGTAGGGGTAGGGTGAGCGAGCTCTCCTTCTCCAGGGACTGGGTCGGCTTTGGTGAGGGCGGCTGTCACACAGCCAGGGTATCCCTGGTGTTTACAGTGTCTTTCCCCAGGGGATGGCCGGCCCTTCTGCTTTCCACAATGTTCCACGCTCTTCCTCCTGGCTCCTGGGGCTGAGATCACACCCATAGCCTGTGTCTCTGAGGCAAGAGCTCCACCACTGAGCTCTATCCCAGCCCCGCTTTCCACCATGTTCTGGAGCTCCTTGCCAGCAGCTGCACTCAAGCCTTTTGGACTTTCCACTCTCCAGAACCAGAAGCCAAATAAACTTCTTTTCTTTATAACTTACCCAGACTTGGGTATTGTGTGATAGCAACAGAAGAGAGACTAAGTCAGGGTTACATGTAGAGTGGAGGTAATAGCAGTAGAAAGGACTTAGCAAAGCATCCCTCACTTACAAAGTTCTTGACTAGCTACGATGACATTCACAGAACGGTTACTGAAACAGTCCTAACCCTAGCCCCTGCCCACCACCTCGTGCTCACTCCTATCCTGCTTCCTGAATTGCCTTCTCCGGAGACCCACTCCATCCCCCTCCAGCCTCCACTCAAAGACTCTGGAAGGCCCAGCTCAGTTCCAAAGTATCCATGAACCCTCCCTTGCCATCCTCACCCCACTCACTGAAGTTCATCCTGAAACCCTGCAATTACTGTTAAATTACATACAACACACTGGGAAATAGCATATAATTAAGTGAAATTGTTAGCATTTAACTACATATGCTGCTCACTAATTATCTGGGGATTTGGAGACGGGGGGCGGGGTACTGAATTCTCTTTACCTCCTTTGAGCCTCAGTTTCCTTATCTGTAGTAAGGAGATATTAAGAAGGTCTACCTCACAGGGTTGCTATAGAATCAACTAGAATAAAAGTAGAAGTAGTTTAGGATCCTTTTCCTTCTTGTTCTTCTCCCTTTTTAAAATTAAATTTTATTTCTTTTTAATTTCTTGATATTGGGGACTGAACCCAGGGGTGCCCAACCACTGAGCTGCATCCCCAGCCCTTTCTATTTTTGTTTTTCATTTTGAAATAGGATCATGCTCAGTTGCTTAGGGCTCACTAAGTTGCTAGGCTGGCCTCAAACTCATGATCCTCCTGCCTCAGCCTCTTGGAGTTGCCTGCACCTGACTCTTCTTCTCCTTAATTCCCCACTTGGATTACAGATTTCCGGAGGGCAGCATGGCGCCTGGGGAAGGAGAAGGGATAGTACAAGGGGCGACAGTGACCTGGGCCTCAGGCCTGGCTTCCCTGTGATTCAACTCTAGGATGACAGTGGCTAAGGGTGACTGAGCACTTCCATGGGCCAGGCAGGCCGGGCACTATTCTACCCCTGTCCAGGCCTAGCTCAGTTAACTGTCGCCACGCGCCTGGTGTGACTCCAGGCAGCGCCTCCCGAATGTGGCGCACCTCATTTTGCTGAGGCTTAGTTCCTGACTTATAGAAGGAAGGTATGGATACTCAAGCCATCAGCAGAGGTGTGACCACCCTGTGGAGGGCGGAGCTCATCATCACTGTCTTCCTTGAACATTCATCAGGTGCTTACTGTATACATAATCAACCAGTTACCCTACCCTGCCCTGCCCTATCCTATTGAACCAGGGCCCCATGCTCACGAGGCAA
This sequence comes from Glaucomys volans, assembly GCA_020662805.1. Taxonomy (NCBI): domain Eukaryota; kingdom Metazoa; phylum Chordata; class Mammalia; order Rodentia; family Sciuridae; genus Glaucomys; species Glaucomys volans. Next base: position 34,721 of record JAJEJO010001816.1, on the reverse strand, counting down.
GTGCTCCACCAATGAGCTAAATTCCCAGCCTGCAAACGGAGTTTAACAGAAGCTCTGACCTAGGGGGCATTCAGATCCAGCATGCCCGTTTAGAGGCCACACTGCACAGCTGCTGCTCAGGTGGCGTGTCCTGTGAAGGGTAACGCCGGTGCTGTGTGACTCAGTACAGAACCTATGCAGACAGGACTTGCACATCTTTTCTTTGTTAGCGTCACTGCTCTTGCACTTGGCACCTTTATTAAATAAGGACAATCTGGAGACGAGGATAAAATTCTGTGACAGTCCATCAGGGAACCAAGATGGCTTCTAAGTTACCATCGGGCAGGTAGCGCATACAGCGTGGATACACTGGACAAAGGAAACGGTGGATGCTCCAAGCAGGAAGGAGTGGGAGCATGAGATGGCATCCTGCTACTCACAATGCATGCAATTTAAAACTTTTTTTCTATTTCTGGAATTTTTCACTAAATATTTTTGGACTGCAGTTGACTGCAAATAACTGAAACCAAAGGAAGAAAACTTCAGATAATGGGGAACTACTGGAACCTGAATTGGATGGCTTCTTCCCCATCTCCTCTCCCAGGCTGGTCCAGGCCCCCAACTGGCCTTCTGAGTCTGCCTTACCCCTGCAGCTCTTCCCCCTGAGCGGCCAGGGGAACCTGGCCTATCACTCCCATCCTGCTTCCTGAACTCTGCAGTCCCTCTGCTGCGTGCGACCCTGCCTGCCCAGGAGTGGATTACTTATTCCTTTGCTCTGCCTCATGTGGGCTCCCCACAAGGACAAGGTGCACCTAGCAGCAGGAGACCCTCCTCACTAAGCCTCTGCTCCCATCTTTGACCCACTTCAGAGGCTCCACTCTCCCTCCTTGCTCCAGGGTCCTAAACACCACCCTACTCCCACTTCAAGGCCTTTGACCCCTCATTCCTTCTCCCTGGAATGCTCTTCTCCCAGGAAAATGCCCAGATTCCTCACCTCCTTCAGGCCTCAGCCCAGACCTTTCCTTCTCGGTCAGGTTGCTTTGACCACCCTGTTTAAACCTGCCAGCCAGGAGCACGTTCTGACCACTGGTTCTCAACGCCCCGCTGCCTCGGTGGCTAACTGACCTCATCTACTGTGCCTTTTGTCTACTGGGATGACCTTGCACTGGAATGGAAATTCCATGCAGGCAGAGCACTGGCCAAGGCCTCGGAACAGCACCTGGCACACAGTGGTGCCCTCGAAAGTCTTGATTCAGTGAAGGACTCACTAGTCCGAGGGGGCCTTGGGGCTGGAATGTGGAGGTTGAAACGCTGCCTGGGCAGGAGGTAAAGGGGAGCATTCCAGGGAGCAGGGCCACCACATGCACAGGTTTGGGACCTGGAAGTGCCCGCGACGAGCAGGGACTGGCAGGTGCTGGGCAGGCAGGAGTCGCACGCAGCAGAGGGTCTGCAGAGTTCAGCTGCGACACAGAGGCGGAGTGCCTGGGTATCGTTGTCCCTGTCATCTTTATCCCCAGTGCTGGCCCCAAAGGAGCTGCAGAATTTTCTCACAGGTCATATTATTAGTTCTCCCTGGGGGGAGAAACCGGGATTGGAAGCAATGCTGAGGATTAGTTATCATTACAGACACTCGACAGAGTCCCTATTTCAAGGATCGTGTATTCCTCTGAGGCCAGAATATTGGGATTCTCCTTAATGTGGTCGATGGAGTAAGTGCCAAGCCTGCGATGCCTCCGTGAGCACCTGGGAGCGAGCAGCGGGGAGTGCAGAGTCACCCTCCAGGGCTTGAGAACGACCTTGCAGGGGTCAGGTCCCAGCAGAGAGGAACAATAACTCAGAATGGGCTAAGATGAGGCTATGCAGACGCCCTGCCCAGGGTCCAAAAGCCTGGTAACTCCAGCCTGGTGCCTCCCCAGATCCACACGGTAACTGAGGGACAGTTGAGGAATGACAACGCAAATGCTCTGGGTCCCGGGCCATTCCTTTAGGTCGCCGTTTATGATGCCCCCTGAGGCGCTTATTTAATTCCACCTCAGGCTCTAGGAACATCATCCCCATTCTACAGAGGAAGAAACCGAGGCTTTAACTGATGCAAACCATCTAAGGGCCACAAAGCCCCTAAGTGGACAATGCTGATTTTGTCAGCTCAACATGGTTCCTCTTCTTCTGGTGACATCATGTCCACTTTCCTTGGGAACACCTCTCCTGCCCTCCCCACCCATGTTGCATGGGTTGAAATAACACTCCTACAACCAGTGTCTGCCGTCTTCCTGGCCAGGTAGCCACGCAGAGCTGGGACTGCGTCCCGAGCTGGACCAACAGACTCAATTCAAGGGCTCAGAGAATCTCTAGGAAAAGCCCCTCTCTCTCTTCTCCTGGAAGTATACGAGCTAATCAAAGCCCAGAGCTACTAGGGAAGAAAGGAAGAAGTCACTTTTATTTATCAATTTCCTGGGTTCACTATTATGAGCATCACCTGTCTGAGAGTGACACCAACCTAGGGGCAGCGGAATTGAGGACAGTGAGAGATAAGACCAGACAGGGACCAGACCTTGGAGCAGCGGTCAGCCCTACATCTAGTCACGCCTGGGACCAACACTGGGCCGGACTTCCCAGCCACAGGAGCTGGGAGCCGTTTTGATTTTCGTACCAGAGCTTGAGCCAGGAGCCACATTACAGCTCATATTTTATTTTAAATTTTGAGACAGGGCCTCATTAGGTTGCTGAGGCTGGCTTTGAACTAGCGATCCTCCTGCCTCCAGAGCCACTGGGACTCCAGGTGTGCACCACCATGGCTGGCACAGTGAATGCTCTCAACGGCCTATGCCCACAATACAAGACGATTCAAATGTATCTGACAGTATAAGGCTCCCACTCTTTCTTCAAAACCCACCCAAGTGCAACTGCTTTCCCAGTGACTGTTGTGTCCCAGGGCTGTGTGATTAAGTCCCACGTCTATCTTGGTTGAATGTGAAGATTCTGCATTTGCTAACTTATCAGACTCGCTTACATCCACAAAGAAGGAACAATAAATACGCTGCATTCAATATGCCCATGTCCCAAACAGAAGCCCGTAATCAAGCCCTAAACCTATGGTTGAGATCGCCCCCTAGAGGTGGAACAAAACAAAACACCTCACAGCCTGGAGTGGGCGTCCTAAGAAAATATCCCAGGGTGCGTGCATGCCAGATGGCTAACCAAGGGCAGAGGCTGGGCTATTTTGGAAAATCTTAGACTTACATTCATTATCGCCCCTCTTGCTATGTGCCACTATTTATTGCTACCAATACAGTACATCCTGGGAGGTTTTATACTTAGTTCAGGGTTTAGAGATTATCCATGCAGATCGAGAATGTCCTCCTGGACTCCAGGTCACAGTATGCTGTATTTTTAAAAAATGTTTTCTCCCCCATAGCTATCTTAGAAATTATCTTAATATATAATTGATAGAAAATAATTAGCATTTCTTTTTATTCTCAGAAAAGTTTTCTAATAAAATTGCAATGAGTGTTATAAATTATCTTCTGGGCTGCAAATACAGATTTGTGAAATCTCGAATGAGCTTACCCTAAAAAGGAAACTATACTAACGCTATAAATGGAAATCATTAGTGCCTGCCGTAAACACAAGGGAACTGCAGACATGAACACGGACCTCCTAAAACAGCAGCCGTTTGTGGAGCCGCCTGGTGTGCAAGCCAGCGCCGGCCCCTCTGCACTCACACCCTCCGAAGTCTGCTGTGTCCAGGGCTCAGAGCCGCAGCTGGGAGAGGACTCACACTTACCGAACACCCCCGTGCATGGCACCGACTGAGGTGCTGGAGACACAGCCGTGGGCACGGGGAGTTCACACCCTAGTCAAATAACCAGGCAACTTTACAAAGTCAGACTCACAGGGTGCCAGCTGGTGATCGGCGCCATGGAGACAGGGAGGCAGGGAGCCCGTGTATGGCAGGGGAAGGCACGGGCGTGCTGGGGGCTCCAGGAGGCCTCCTGGGCAAGGGACCTGCAAGGGGAGACCTGAAGCCAGGCGGAGGTGACCTCGCTCTCTCGAGGGCATCAGGACAAAGTGGATGTCTGGGTGACAGGAAGGACAGGTGCCCAGGCCGGGGGTGGCAGCATGCTCAGTGTGACCGAGGAAGGCACAGAGGCCAGGGCGGCACAGCAGAGCTTGCGAGGCAGCGCATGCAGGGCTGGGACGGGTGGCTGACCTGGTGGGCCTCTGGTGCCCCTGCAGCTTGGTGGGAGGCCTTTGGCGTAAGATATGATCCTCTCAGGTTGGAGGCTGCTGGCCTCGGTCTGAGGCACATGGAGATGCCCGAGGTGTGTTCCGTGGGTGCTCACTCAGGCCTGGCTGCTGGGAACGCTGATGGCTGGGTGGCTTGCACTTGGGGCCCTTTCCAGGAAGAGACCATCTTGCCCAAGGTCATGCCTATTCTGCTACCAGCTGAGGTCAAGGGTGGAAGGACTCAGGCTCCTTGTCTCAACAGAGATCTCTCTGAAGTGCCGCCCACCCCACCCAGGATCCGTGGGACCCTTGAGGTGTCAGGCCTGGTCAACTCAGTGGCCAGCATAGCTGCCCTCGCCTAGATCCCTCCCTCACACGCCTCTTGCCCGCACGTCTCTGCCTCAGGGTCATTTCCAGGGACCTAAGACAGCACGTCTTTCTTCCTTGACCACAAGTCTCTAGGGCAGGAAAGGCCAACCTCGAGGGTATTTTGAACTCCCTGACACTCCTGACGCAGCCAGGATTGACCACAGTGGTCCTGACTCCATCAGGACAGACCTAAGTCCCCCAACATAAGTGCCTCGGGCCCCAACTTTTCATCTGTAATGTGGTTACCATGGAAGTGTGTGACACAGGCCCTCAAGGACTGGGTCCTCCTGTGACAGCTGAGGAGGCGAGTGGGGTAGTCAGGACTCTGGGCTGTGGAGGCCCAGGGATGGTCTGTCGTCTGTGGGGCTGTTTTCAGGAGGGAAGGAAGGAAATGGGGAGGGTGTCTTCCACCCCCAGCAGCGTGTGTCCTCTCCAATACATATTCCTAAAAGTGGGAGAACAAAAGCCAGGTGCAGTGGTGTGTGCCTGCCATCCCTGTGGCTCAGGAGGCTGAGGCAGGAGGATCGAAAATTCAGAGCCAGCCTCAGCAACTCAGCGAAGCTCTCTGCAACTTAGAAGTTCACTCTCTCTAAATAAAACATAAAAAGGGCTGGGGATGCGGCTCAATCCCTGGTTCAATCCCGGAACCAAGAACAAAAAAATAAAGAACAAGCACAGATTTCATGGCCTCTTGGCCCACGAATCTCCATGGGGAGTGGGAAGTGGTACTCAGGCTATCAAAACTAGGACAGGGTCAGTGAAAAATAGCCCCAAAGTGGAAGCAACCCACGTGTCCATGAGCTGATGGACACAGGAGGAAGTGGTGTATTCCCGCAGTGGTGTTCTGGTTGGATCTGGAATGTCCTCCAAAGTCTCATGTGCTCAGAGGCGGGGCTTTCAGAAGTGACGGGGTCACGAGGCTCTGACCTCAGCAGAGCTGAACAGACCACGGGGAGGAAGGAGAGGAAACAGCAAGCAGCAGAATCACATGTGCACACTGGGCAGGCCGGGCAGGACTGGAGGGGGCAGGCCACTGAGGGTGTGGCCCTGGGGACTGTGTCTTGTCCCTGGTCCTTTCCTAACTCTCTCTCCTCCTTCTCTGCTTCCTGGCTGCCACAAGCTAAGAGGTCTACCTCTGCCATGCCCTCCTGCCGTGATGTCCTGCCTCACCTCAGGCTCAGCGGAATGGAGGAAGGGAGCTGACTGACCATGGACTGACCTCTGAATCTCTGGGCCAAAATAAAACTCTAAGTTGCTGCTGTTAGGTATTTTGGTCACAGCAATGAAAAGCTGACTAACCCAAATGGAATATTCTTTGGGCATTTTCTGTGGCTATAACAAAGTACTTGAAGTTGGGGAAGTTACAGAGAAGACATTTATTCTGGCTCATGGTTCCAGAGATCCAAGAGAATGACGCAGCATCTGCTCAGCTGCTGGTGAGGGTCTCATGGTGGCAGGCAGAAAAGCAAATAAGCTCGTGTAGAAGAGCGGCCACACAGAGAGGAAGCAAGGCAAAGCTGAGGAAGCCACACTCGCTTTAAGAAGACCTACCCTCAGGCACCGAAGCTACTCTCAAGGGAGTCAGAGTGACCCTTTCACAGGGTGGATCCCGCACATCCAAACACCTCTTAGGGCCTTTCCAACGTGGCACAAAACTGCCCCATTGGAGGTCAAGTCTTGGTGGGGCCAGCCACACCCAAACCACAGCAGTTCTCAGAAGGAATGAAGCAGAATACAGGTTCCAACGGGACGAACCTCAACAGCATTATACTAAGTGACAGAGCCAGCCACAGAAGGCACACACGACGTGACGCCGTTCACATGAAATATCTAGAACAGGCTGATCCACAGACACAGAAGGGGAGCACGGGTTGCCAGGGATGGGGAAGGGAAGAAAGGGGAGGGACTGCCTGCAGGAAGAGGGCCACTGGCTCTGGGACCAGCTGTGGCCAGGGCAGCACAGTGCGCAACACCAACACCCTGACTCGGACACTAAGATGGGGCGTTTTGTATGTGAACTACAAGTCAATAAAAAATGTCAAAAAAAGGGAGAGGGTTAAAAGCACCCACCGTAGAGATCGCTCAGAAGGCAGTCACAGAACGCACGCTCCACAAACCTCAGCGCCTAAGGCGGTGCCGATTAGAGACATTTGTTTCTAAATACGATGAAATCTGACCCCAGCTCCCTGAGCCGACCCAGGACCATTCACATCACAGCTACTGCCCGCCTGAAATTCCCACAAGGAAAAAATGACATCACTTTATTTCTGAAGGGTATTAACTTCCCTTTCCCACATGGGAAGCGGCTGAGCCAAGTGTCTGGGAGCAGCTGGGTGTGGGACAGAGTCTGCTCCAGGAGACGGAAGGCTCCCATTCCCTCCGAGCAGGCCCGGCTGCGACAATCACACCTTGGTGGTACACCACCCTTCAAAGCGTCACCACGGGTGGCAGACAAGGAGTGGCATCAGGCGGAGGCAGAAGGCAGGATCCAGACGTCAACAGGGAACGAGGGCCAGTGACAGAGGAGTTGGTCTACTCGAATCAAACTCACAGTTTTAGAATGTCACTGCCGGTGTGTGTCAAGAGGAGACTCGAAGCTGACGAGGGGGCCTGGGAACAGCAGTGGCTGGGGGGAGAGCCAGGTGTGCAGCGCGGGGAGGGCGTCCTCTGAGCTGCTGTTTCAGGAGGGAAGGGGACAGGAGGGTCCCCTCAGTCCAGGGTACTTGCGTCCTTCCAAGGCGTGTTCTTAAGAGAACAGTGGCCACCAGCTCCCTGGCCTGGTGGCCTCCGCGTGCTCCCTCAGCCCACAGCTGGCCACGGGGCCTGACGCTCAGCCGCAGACCTGGGGCTTCTTCCTTGTGAAGACTGTGTGGCTGGGCCAGGGGCTGGGCGCGCTGGGAGCACCAGGCCAGATGAACTAAAGCGACCAACAGCACCAACAGCACCACGCAGCCTCCATGTACTGGGACCCGGCCACTGCACCCGAGACCCAACCCAGAGAAGGCACCACGCGGGGCCCGAGGGGAAGGGGGCCCAGGTGGAAGCTGGGAGCTGTGCCGAGCGCTGTCCACACCTGGGGAGAGGCAGCAGGCCACGGAAGAGGAGCCGGCTCTGCTGCCAGGCTGCCGGGAGGCTGAGCCTCACCACGGGCCCAGAGCGATGCAGTGGGCCAGCCAGGGACTGAGACCTCTGGAACCCCGGGCCCGCCTTAAAACAAAGAAAATATCAAAAAGAGCCGGATAACACCAGGCCCGGGCCTGGAGACATGCAGCCCAAGGAGGGCGGGCAAGTTAGAAAGCCACCGCAAAACAATACGTTCAATACGACACCAGCGACGGTAAGAACCCCACACTCCCCTAAAATGCCACTGGGAATTGAGCCCATGGGTGTTCTGCCCGAGCCACATTCCCAGCCCTCTTCGTTTTTCATTTTAAGACAGTCTCCCTATGTTGCTTAGGGCCTTGCGGAATCGTTGAGGCTGGCCTGGAACTTGGGACTCCCCGGCCTCAGCCTCCTGAGGTGCGGGGTTTATAGGTGAGTGTCAAGGCGCCTGGCTCCATGTGTGTTTTGTGGGTGTGCCCAGGTACGCACACAGGCACAGAGAAAGGTCCGGAAGGAGGCATGCCAAGCTTCTCCACGGCAACAGCTGCTCCAGGCCAGGGGTCGGGGAAGAGGTGTAACCGGGTCCACCTCGTGCTCTGAATGCAGCCTTGCTGCTCGGCCACTGCGACATTTTTTTTTTTTTAATGGACAGGTTTCTTTCTCTTCCTCTCTCCCTGCTCCTCCCTAATCTCAGGGAAACAGGGTTACCTTTCTTCCCCATTTTAGGCAGATTTATTTGTCCCTGAGTGCACACCACCACAGGAAGGAAGTAACCCAGACTTTGGGGACGGCACCAGAAGATCTCAGAAATGACAGTCTCCCACTTAACAAGGGAATCACAACTCCAACAGAGAACAGGCGGCATGGAGCCTTGGAGTCGCCTCTTTAAAGCCCTGTTCCTGCTGATGGGCAGAATCACAGCCTCTGGGACAGGAGTGCCTGTTTCTCCTTAGTTAGCAAAGCAATAAGCCTTCATTTCCCTTTTTCTCGAAGCTGGGTGCTTGCTATTGAACTGGCAGTGGGGACAAGGCCCGAAATACCAGTGCCACAGAGAACAAAGGAAAACGACCCCAGAGGTTCCACACTCCAGACGGGCTCAGCCGCTAGGACTACCCCCAAACTCCAGACTCCCACGCCCCTGCCCACGAGGTCCTGCGATCCCCCAAACCTGCTCCCGCTCTGCCCCACTCTGGATGCGCGCAGCCCTCTTTCTGGTCACTTAGACTAAACCTTCAAGCCTTCTGGGCTCCTGGCTTCCTCCCCCAGCAACACCCACCCCACAACAAACCCCTGTGGCCTGACCTTCAGAGGACTGGAATCCAGCCCTTCACAGCACCTCTGATGCTGTCCCTGGGCCAAGCCACCAGGCCTGTTTGGGGCTCCACAGGGGCCTCTAGTGTTATAGTGACAGAAAACAAATTAAAATGCTGTGTTCCCCAGGGAGATTCTCCAGCGCCATCGGGAGAGTCAGCCTCATCCCAATCCCAAATCCCCTCCCTATGGCCCACCCAAGCCCCTCCCCTCCCTACAGCCCCACCCTAATCCCTTCCCACGCCCTGTAAAAGTTGGCAAGGAAAGAACTAACGCGTGAGTTCCCGCCGCCTTTAGGAGTAAGAGCGATTGCCGCTGGCCAGCTAAAATAAAGGCTTCTCTTGGCTTTACGTGATCGGCCTGGATGGTCTTATTTTCTTTGGGTACAACACTGCGGCCTACTTGCCACACGGGGGGCGCAGCCCATGAGAAGCTGTCAGGTTTTACTTTCAAGGTGGCCCCCACCTCACCCAGCAAAAGCACCACCCCTACAAATGACTGCAGGCCTTGACCTGACCTTGACCCGTCCTAGTTGCTCACAACCTTGCCCGATTCCCTCCTCTTCAGCCCCACAAGGTCCTGCCCAGGCTCCTTTCCCAGCTTGGAGGGCTCCCCCCACTTCCTGTCTCCCTGGTAGCTCAGGGGCCTTCCCAGGCCCCAGCCCTGCCTGGCCCCCGAGGGGCCTCACAGTTTTCTCTGACACGCTTCATATTTTACTTATTTGCTGAGAGCCTGCCTCCACCCACGAGGACACAGTCCATGTAGTGTGGCTTGTCACGTCCACTGAGGGATCTCTAGCCTCGGCCAGCCCGGTCACTGCAGGTACTTCAAAATGCCCGAGAGTTCATGAGTGAACGAGCTTGCCAGCCTATCCCATGAAGTCCCTGCCATGCCAGCCTCAGCCACCATCTGCTACGCCCTCCGCTCCCATCAGAGAGCCACTCTGCGCCTCAGGCTCCTCCTGGGTTCATCCTCCCTGCCTCCACCCAGTCCTCCAAACGAGATGCAATGTCTTGCCCTGAAACTTCGGCCACCCCCTCCCACCCCCTGTCCTGGTGGGAGCTGAGGCCTCCTCCTCTGGACTCCCAGCCACTTCCCATTGCTCCCCCTAGAGAATCTTGTTTGCACATATTATCTCATTAAATCAGTCCAACAACTGGCAGGGTGGCCACCGTCACTGTCTCCATTTTAGTCAAGGAAGCCAAGGCACAGGGAATCATCCAACAAGAAGGGACAGAGCCAGAACTTGAACTCAGCTTTGCAGGACTCCAGGGTCTGTCCTTGTGCTTTTTAGGGTCAGGTCCCTCCATGAAATGGCGAGTCTGACATAGGCATCAACTGAGTCGTCAAAGAAATAAACAACCAACCAAGGACCTCCACGCCTTGGCCAGGAACTGGACCAGGGTGATGACACACGGCAGGTCCCTGGCTGAGTCCGTGGCCAGTCCTCACTGACACCACAATCAGAGCCAGTCTGGGACAGTGTGGCCCAGAGCAAGGAGCAGACCGTTACAACCTGAGCTTCAGCCACAGACAGAACGGGATCAAGTCCTGGTTCCTCTCTTATAGGCTGGGAGGCCATGAGCCTCACTGTCATTTGTAAAATGTGCAGCTAGACTCTCATGTCACCCTGCCCTATTAGCCAGCAGGTCACAGCACTGAGATTCCTGGAAGTCAGGTCAGGACAGGGTGACCTTGCCACCGGTCATGGCTGGCTGGAGCAGAGCCAGGAGAACCTGGATTAAGAGAAGGTCTCTTAACCTTAGAGAAGGTCTGGCTACTCTCCTGAAAGGGGGTAAGTGAATTTAGGAGTCATTGGTGGGGACTTTTCTCTGCCACATGAACTGAGAAAAAGAGAAAGTTGGGCTGGGCATGGTGGCACAAGCTTGTAATGCCAGTGACAGGAGGCTGAGGCAGGAGGCTGAGGCAGGAGGATCCCAAGTCTGAAACCAGCCTCAGCAAGTTAATGAGATCTAGTCTCAAAAATAGAAAAATAAAGTAACATAGAAAGGGCTGGAGACATAGCCCAGGGGTAGAGTGTCCGTGGGTTCAGTCCTAACACTGCGAGAGAGAGAGAGAGAGAGAGAGAGAGAGAGGTTGAAAGAGAGAAAGCTGGTTTGTTCCAAGGAGGAAGACTGGCACAGAAGCAGAGCCACGGAGATAAGAGCTAGGAGGCCTCCTGGGACCTGGAGGGCTCCCTCTGCTCCCGACCCCGGACCCGTGCCTGCCCTTGGCGTCTGGGAAGCAGCCCCTCCCCCGCAGAGCCTCAGGATGGGTAACACCGTTCCCCTTTTTAACCAAATCCTAAGTAATACAAATACCTTGCAGAGCAGCCATAAGAAACAAAAGTAATACATAAAAAATGGCCACCTCGGTGCCCGGCTCTGGTAAGCAACGCCCGATCTGTGGTTGCTGACATTATTATAATCAAGCCACAAGGACACACTATTACAGGGACGCCACGAATTAATCATCCTGCCCAGTCATCTAAATTACTCTTCCCGGGAAGGGTGGCATGTCATGGGGCTCTGTCCTTGGTCCCATCCCAGGCCATAATTTTATCAATGGCTGCTAAAGGCTGTTTATTAAGTGCGCGGATGACATTCAGATGGAGGCTCACAGAGAAACTGGATGACGGAATCTGAGTTCAGATCAGTTTCTATGGGCCACAGATGGGCCAGTAAGGGCTGAGGGAATGCATCCTGGTCAAGGTGACGGTCCTAGACCAGAAGAGGCCCCGGGAGGGAAGCGTGGCTCGAGGAACGTTCCCAAGACAGACAGAGATGCCGGCTCAGGCGCTCAGAGCGGCTGACAGCATGGTGGCTGCCCAACCCCACCCAGGGCACACACGCTGGTGTTAGAAATGCACACTGGACAAGGAACGAGTGTCAGCACCTACTGTGTGCCCCCCCACGAGGAACGAGTGTCAGCACCTACTGTGTGCACCCCACCCACTGGACCAGGAACGAGTGTCAGCACCTACTGTGTGCCCCCACCGGCCACTGTTTCAGCTGAGCCTCTCATTGACCTGGTGAGGTGGCACTGTGGTCCTCATCCCCACTGGACAGGGGAGGACGCTGAGGCTTAGAGGCGAAGGGACCACCACGGGAGCAGAGAGCAGAGGAGATTCTGAGCCCAGTACTATTAGGCAGTACACCCCACCCACCCCGAGTTGAGAATCTCACTTTAGAGAAAAACGAACTAGTTTTTCTCTAGGTGACCAGGAAGGTGAAAACTCTACCAGGAAGTCACCTTGAGACGGGATCAAGCTGGGCAGACCAAGGGCAATTCACACACTGGCCTCTCCCACCACGTCCTCAGAAACGAGAGCCTGGGAAGACGAGCAGATTTAATCTGCTGGCAAATTAAAAATGTTGAATGCCGGGCGTGGTGGCGAACGCCTGTAATCCAAGTGACTTGGGAGGCTGAGGCAGGAGGATCGCGAGTTCAAAGCCAGCCTCAGCAACTTAGCGAGGCCCTAAGCAACTCAGTGAGACCCTGTCTCTAAATAAAATACAAAATAGGGCTGGGGATGTGGCTCAGTGGCCGAGTGTCCCTGAGTTCAATCCCTGGTTCAAAAAAAAAAAAAATGTTGAGAAATCCCCGAGAACTAGATGGCAGACAGAACTGGATGAGCAGAAAGAAACACAGGCCAACGCAGAGGCCAGGAAGGCACGGGGCCCAAGCAGGGGGCCTGGGGCTCCAGGCCAGGCGGCTCCTGCTCAGGGAGAGGGCGGGGGACGGCCTGCCTGCAAGAGGAGGCCAGAGGTGGCCCTTTGACCTGCCCAGCCTCTGGGAGCCACGACGGTGGCCACGAGGACAGAAAGACAGGACACGAAGGAAAACGGAGTCCCTGTAAATTCCGAACACAGGCCGCCACCACCATGCTCTTGTGACAAGTTCTGCCCCTCTGCCCATAATCACCAGAGGCAAACTAAGTAAAGAAGAAGTGTACCCCACAGGGAGCCACCACCTCCTACATCCACAGGACCGGGCCAATCAGAATAAGAGGCGTTCCATGCTCGGACACCTACATCGAAATGGACTCACTGCCACGTGTAACTCAAAAGAACCAAGAAAGGAAAAGAAATGGTACCCAGAGAAGAAAGCAGGCCACCTCAGTACCTGGGATGCACACCCACGGGCCACAGAGGGTCCAGTCTAGGGAAATCAACACCAGGAAAGAGGGGGATGATTTAACAAGAAATGACAGCCAAGGACTGGGATGCGGCTCAGGCAGACTGCCTGCCTGCACGCACAGGCCCAGGTCCCATCCCCAGCACCACAAAAAGCAAAACAAAACAACCAAAGAACAGAGAAGCGATGCAGTCAGAGACATTTAAATGTACCTGATGGTATCAGGGATGCGACAGGGCTTGGCAGCCACCAAGCTCAATGTGCCAAGGGAGAGAACCGATTAGAGACCCCGAGTAAAGACGCAATCATCAACACGAACACAGGCAGGAAATGCTGAAGGAAAGACTGAAGAGACAGACAGAAAACCAGTGCCTTGAAAGATCAGGCGGCGACATTCACCCAAACACGGGGATCGGGACAGCTGGGAATGACGAAAATGCAAAGCCATTCATGCTACTGGCAAAGTTTTAGACGGGCTTTCCCAAATACTTTTGGTAGAGGCATAAATTAAGATTTTCTCATAAGGTTATTTACAGATTTCTTGCCACATAAAGCGAACAAATCCCTCTTACTTAGGTGAAGAGTCAACAAATTACAATCCCAGGCCAAATGTGGCTAGACATTTTTAAAATAAAGTCTTACTGGAACACAGCCACGCTCGCTCATTCACACACTAACTACGGTGGTTCCGCACTCAATGGCACACTGCAGCCTGGGGCCTCTGCCCTTCCAGAGAAGCCCTGCTGATCCGACTCAGGCCACTGTTTTCTGTTATTTGAAGCCAAATGTGTGCCAAACTAAAATGATGAATAGAGGTGCATAAATGGAGAAAGCTCTAGAAAAATGAACATCCAATCAATAGTGGCTACTTCTGGGGAGGGAATGAGACTGAGGGAAAATCCGATGGGGCATTTTAATTTATTGTACAAATTTATTTACAAATTTATTATAAAATGATGACAATGAACTCAAATTGTTTTGTAATTTAATTTGTCCAAGAATAATGGAAGATCTACACCACAGTGAGAGAGAATGGACGTGTGTATTGAACTGTCTTCAAATTTCCTATTTCAAACAGCTACATTATTTGATTAAAACAAAGTGAAAACTAAAAATAAAACGTGAATGAATCTCACAGACACATTTAGCAGGGAAAAAAGACATAAAAAGGACTTCCACTATAATTCCTCTTGCATGAAGTTCTATTATAGGAAAAGTACACGCTGTCAGAGTCAAGATCGTGGCTACTTCTGGAGAGGCGAGCTCCCCGGGAGGGACGCGCAGGTCTCCCAGGGCACAGGGACGCGCCGTGATTCCCACGTGGGGAGGATTAGCACGGGGGTGTTCCTGAATAAAAGTTCTTAAACTGTACACAGAAGACTGTCTACTTAGTTGTCCGTAAGTTATACCTCAATAAATGAAAGGAACAATGGAAGGTATTAAGGGTCCCTGATTAAATGATGATTCTAATTCTGCAATACATGTAATTGTATAGAGAAAAAATCAGAAAGCAACATATAAACAAGCAACAGTGATGTCCTACAATAGGGGGAGGTGTGTACCTTTCTGTATTTTCTAATCTCACTTCGATCGGTGTGCATTCAGAGTGTCTAATGCACGCCCGCAGGGTGGGCACCTGTGGGTGTCAAGTACCCTTCTGCTGCCTCTCTGCCCTGACCCCAGCTCCCCAGCTGATGGAACGGGAAGGATCTGACAGACAGACGGGAATAGCAGCAAGCCCGCCCCACCTGCAGGTGTGGCTTTGAGTGTTTTACACGTATCATTCTTTGGACTCCCGCAACAACCCCAACAGGAGAGACTGTTCTCAGTTCCATTTGGCAGATGAGGAAACTGAGGCACAGAAGTTTTATAATTTTCCTTTATACCCAAAGGAGTTAAAATCAGCATACCACAGTGACACAGCCACATCAATGTTATAGCAACTCAACTCACAATAGCTAAACTATGGAACCAACCTTGGTGCCCTTCAACAGATGAATGGATAAAGAAAACGGGGTACATATACGCTATGGAATACTACTCAGCCTTAAAGAAGAATGAAATGATGGCATGTGCAGGTAAATGGATGGAGCTGGAGAAGATCATGCTAAGTGAAATAAGCCAAACCCAAAAAACCAAAGGCCGAATGTTTTCTCTGATAAGCAGATGCTGATCCATAGCGGGGGGTAGTAGGGAAGAATCAAGGAACTTTGGATTGTGCAGAGGGGAGGGGAGGAGTGAGGCAGTGGGGATGGGAAGGATGGTGGAATGAGACAGACATTACCCTAAATACATGTATGAAAAAAAATTAAAAATAAATAAATAAGAAAAAAAAGTAAGTTCTATGATTTCCCAGAAGCCACACCATCCTTAAGTGGTAGAGGCAGGATGCAGACCCAGGCAGTCCAACCCTGACCTGGCCATGGAGCACTCCACTGTCCTGTTTCTTCAGGGACAAACCACCTCCCAGGTCATCAACCAAATACAAGTGACCCAAAGAACATTTTTTGAAAGAATTTAAGTTTCTACGTATTTTTTTCCTTTTTGGATACTGAGGATTTAACCCAGGGGTGCTTTACCACTGAGCCACATCCCCAGTCCTTTCTATTTATTTATTTTGAGACAGAGTCTCACTAAGTTGCTTAGAGCCTTGCTAAACTGCTGAGGCTGGCCTCAAACTTGCCATCCTCCTGTCTCAGCCTCCCAAGCTGCTGGGGTTATAGACATGCACCACTGTGGAGGAGAGCCGGCTGGTGTCCAAGGTGAGGCTAGGTGTGGTGCGTTTCTCCCCTCCACCTGGCCAAGCTCTCACAATACCAGGGAGGAAGGGCTGCTAAGCTGCATTTTGCTGAAAGAAAACGGGCATCCCGGCACAGTGGTGCAGGCCTGCACTCCCTGCTACTTGGGAGGCTGAGGCAGGAGGATAACAAATTAGAGGCCAGCTTGGGCAACTTGATGAGACTCTGTCTTAAAATAGAAGAAGGAGGGTTGAGGATGTAGCTCAGGGGAAGAGTGCCCCTGGGTTCATTCCAAGGCACTGGGATGGGGGCAAGTGAGCATCAGAATGGTGGAGGAGTGTGCCTCGGGTCCCCCAGCTGCCCCTCAAGCTGATCCATGCTCTCACCTCTTCGCCAGGCACACAGAGCACAGGGCGCTGGCTTAGCTCTGTACATGCTGTGTTACTCAGGGAAGGATGCTGAGTGCTCTGAGCCTAAAGCAAGGCAATGCACATGAAAGCTACCTTTTTTTTTTTTTTTGGTACTGGGGATTGAACCCAGGGGCGCTTACCTACTAAGCCACGTGGTTTATTTTTAGACAGGGTCTCACTAGGATGTTTAGGGCCTCACTAAGATGTTGAGGTGGCTTTGAACTTGTGGTCCTCCTGCCTCAGCCTCCTGAGTCACTGGGATTACAGGTGTGTGCCACCACGCCCAGCTGAAAGCCACTTTGAATAACAGGGCCATCTCGGCTCTCCGATTCCCACTGCCGAGTGGCCATGCAGTGGACCTGGTTTGGCTGCCCACCACCCTTTCCCCTGCTCTGTGGTCCTCGTTTTCCTTTGGGAAGATGCCGCTTTCTGATCAAGTCAATGTCCCCAGGCTAGTGCCTCTCATCTGGGGACTCTACTGAGCTGCCCCCCTTGGAGAGACGCTCTCCTTTGCAGAGTCACTGTGTTATGGTAACGTCAGGAGGGAGCAGGGAGAGGAGAGGGAGGGAAAGCACCTCTGGCCGATTCCGGGCTACCTCCCCAGCCCCTGACAGATAGCTAGGTGCTTCCGTTGCCCCATCCTACACAGGAAGAAACTGAGGCTCGGTGGCTACCCCCCCAGGCTGTCTGGCCCCAGCACCTGTGCTTTCTCCCCGTGATATCTGACCTCCAGGCAGTAGGCCTGCGGCAGCTGGCAGCCATCTTGCCACAGATCCACCATGCGGGACAGCAGAGTCCAGAGGGGCTGAGTCAGAACACCTGGATACAGCCATGCCTGCTGCCATCCACCCTAGGCAACGAATTCCCTCTTGCACTGAAGCTGGCTTCGGGAGGGCTTCTATCATTTGAGCAGAGTCTGGGAGACCTGGCCCGTGGACCCCAATGGAGTTGAAATCAGAACTGCTGGTTCTTGTCAGGCCTGAGGAACCACAAAGGAAATAGAGGCCCTCAGAGGAGACAGCAGGGTCCTCATGCTCAGTGACAGCAGCAGAGCTGGGGCCTACGTGGCCTGGCACGCTCGAGGCCCCTGCCCTGCTCCTTAGAGGCGTCCCTAGACTGAGGGACGGTCCTCACAGGGCTGCTCGAGATCAGGAGTCACCAGCAGGCACCTCCTTTCCTATGTCACACCACTCTTTTCTAATCATATTCCATATTCCACACACTGATTTCTCTGAGTCTGGGAGGAGGTGACAGGAGACACTTTAATGGCAATGTCATGCCTGTGACCTGGGGACAGAGCGCACGTTGAGGCTGCTCTGTTGAAGGGCACAGTGCTTCTCCACACAGGCCTGGGAAAGGGAAGCTGTCAACATCATCTCCTTCGGTCGAACTGCAGCTCTGATGGCTCTTCCTAGAGTTTAATCTCGTGCTGGAAGCTAAGCTGACGCAGGGAGGCTTCAGACACGCCCATGCCTTCCTGGCGTTTCATCAGAAACTGACTCTCTTTGCTTTTCTAGGTTCAGGCCTTGGATTGCTGTTGTTAAACTGGGGTGTGGGTGCTGGGTTTGCGTACGTGTCTCCTGCAGCTCCCGCCCTGCCTGCAAGAGTCTGGGGCAGAGGTTGATTCAGAGGCAAGGTCATTCCCAAGGGGAGTGATTACATGCCATTCTTTTTTCTCTCCTTTTTGGTATGGGGGATTGAACCCAGGGGTGCTTAACCCTGAGCCACATCCCCAGCCCTTTTTATATTTTATTTAGAGACAAGGTCTTGCTAAGTTGCTTAGGGCCTTGCTGAGTTGCTGAGGCTGGCTTCAACCTCACGATCCTCCTGCCTCAGCCTCCTGAGTTGGTGGGACTGCAGGCGTGTGCCACCGTGCCCAGCACATGCCATGCTCTGACGGCACTAAATGAGTGAGGAACACTGGCCAGACCAGGTCCTGCTCTTTCCTTTCTTTTCCTCTACCTCTTGTCTTAGAAGGGATTAGTTTTTTCAACAAAAAAAACTGCCCTGCCAGTCCTAAATTATAATCCCCAACATTTATTGAGTTCTAATCTGTGTCCACCTCAGGCTTTGAATACAGTCTTGCTGCTCCGCCACTGCGACTTATTTTTAAAATGGACAGGTTTCTACCTCTTCCTCTCTCCCTGCTCCTCCCTCATCTCCCCCTCCCTAATCACAGGGAAACAGGGTTACCTTTCTTCCCCATCCTAGGCAGAGCTCTGTCCTGAGTGCATGCCACCACAGGAAGGAAGTAACCCAGACTGTGGGGACGGCACCAGAAGATCTCAGAAATGACAGTCTCTCACTTAACAAGCGAATCACAACTCCAACAGAGAACACATGGCATGAGTCACCTCTTTAGAAGCCCCCTGCTGTTCCTGCTGATGGGCAGAATCACAGCCTCTGGGACAGGAGTACCCTGTTTCTATTTTGCTAGCAAAGGAATAAACCTCTTTTCTTTTTCTCAAAACTAGGTTCTTGCTATTGGAGTGGCACTGGGGACAAGGACTGAGCTCTGGGCAGCATTGTTGTAAGCACTTGACCCCCAGGAACTCACTGAACCCTCACCTCGATGCCAGCCACAGGTTGTACATCAACCCTACACTCGAGAAGGGGGAGTCGAGCTACGGAGAGGTTGGGCCACCTGCCTGCGCGCCTCGGAATCCAGGCCGGCTGGTTCCAGGCTGACGGGCTCCACCCCGCTGCACTGCTTCAACCTGCTGGGCCAGTGACCTGCCCGCCATAAGTCACAGTGGTCATGCTGCAGGGGCCCCACTCCGAGTTCTCCAAGCTGCAGAGACCGAGAGCTCAGGAAGCAGAACGACTGACAGTGATCACTGCGATGCGTCTGGCAGCTGAACCTAAAATGGACCTACTTCCTGTCTGCCCAGAAATAGGAACCAGAGGTTTCATTCTGGGAAAAGTGCAGATCTGGAATGTCAGCTGTCCTACAGGTTCTTGCAGTGCAGCACCTCAGCTCGCATTTTCTGTTTTTCTCTCTTCCTTCTTTTATAAACCCTTTTTCCAGGAGGTAGTGCTGGGCCTTGTGCCTGCTAGGCTGTCCCTGAGCTGCACCCCAGCCTAAACACTTCTTTAAAAAGGCAATTGAGATCTTGAAATATGGGAGGGACAGGCTGAGGCTGCGAGGCCACTGAGGACTGAAGTGAGGAAGAGGAGGAAGTGCCGCTGTCTGCTCACGAGTGCAGGACAGGAAGAGTCGCCAGTCCCCTGGCCTCCTGAGCTAAGGGGCATAAGAGATGGCTCTCAGAAACCGAGGAGCTGGACATGCCCCCATGTCCTTCCCAAGGGAATGGCCCCAAGGCTCCATGTGGGTACTGCTGCCAAGGACAGCCACACTGAGCTTGGCCAGCACTCTACAAGGTGGCCTGGAACAAAGGCTCTGCCCCTCTTGTGCACTATTAGGAGATGAATCGCACACACTGATTTCAATAAAGCACATGCCCTTGAATCCATTAATTCTACTTTTAAAAAATTTAACCTTTGGGTATTTCTGCATGTGTGCACAACGACATCTGCTCTAGGATACTCTGTTCTCAGGTAGCAAAAGACTAGGAATGGCCTCGACGTTCATTAACCAGGACCTTCTAGTGCATTACGCAACTATTTAGCAGCAAACCCCCATCTGAACTGACATGAAAGGTACGACCTTTACACTTCTCGCTCTATGAATATTCATGCTTTGCTGCACATACATCAATGTCTTTGATAATAGGACACTTCTCCAGGCCCCACTGGGGTGATATTACTTCCTTTTTCTCTTTTCTTTTTTTTGGTATTGGGAATTATTGAACCCAGGGACATTCTACCACTGAACTACATCTGGGGAACTTTGCATTTCTTTATTTTTTGAGACAGGATCTCATTAAGTTGCTGAGGCTGGTCTCTAACTTGGGACCCTCCTGCCTCACGCAGGAGAGTGCTGGGATCACAGGCGTGCACTACCACACACGACTGGTAGTAATCAGGGATTGTGTTCTGGTATATCCACAATGAAATACGACAAAGTCATAAAAAGAAGGAGGTCTGCCATGCAACCTGCTAGGGAATGTTCTCCAAGATATATTAAGTGTTCAAAAAATAATAATATTTCAGGAACCAAACAACGTGTGTCACTGCAGAGTTGGACGAGGAGGGGCGTGGCTAGGTGGCACAGGAGATCAGACACACGCTCTGCACAGCTGGACAGCGGTTGGGCATTTATGGAAGGGCACATGAGTGGATCACAGTGGTGGCCTAGGAGGGGAACGGAGGGCTGGTGTCAGAAGCACTGAATCCCCCAAATACTGCCCCCCTTTTTTTTCTTTGGTGCTGGGGATGGGACCCTAGTCTCATGCAGATGAGGCAAGCTCTCCATCACTGAGCTCTCTACACCCTTGGTCCCACCCCCCTTGACAAATATTCTTGAGTGTTGATTAGCCAGGTGATCAGACTCTCCCTCTCGCCTCTGAACTGGACTCCTAGTTAAAGAACTTGAGAGGAGTATCAAGACAGCAGCAAGGTGCCAAGACCTGGGGGAGGGGGGTGGAGGCATGCTTGTAGTGGCTCTGGGGTGATTGTCCAGATGACCTTGGGCCTGGAAGCACTGTCTCTCCTTTGCTGTGTTCCCCCAAGACCTCGGTCTCCTCCTCTGCTTGGGAAAATGAAAGGAGCCCCTAGCTTTGCACCAAAGTCTCTGCTAATAACAGGAAGTGGCACGTGTGTGCACGTGCATGCAACGGAAAGGTCTGCCGTTTTCTCGGTGGGTGAGTTAAACGACTTTCGCAATTCTTTACAAAGCCAGCTCAGCAGATGAGCGCACTGTCAAAAGCATTTTTTGGAATCTCCAATCAACTGCAAAAGATGGTAATCCATTATCACAAGCGGCTCTCGGAGTGGGAAGGAATGGGCACGGGGGCTAGCCTGCCTGGGGCCACCCAGCAGAAGGCTGGAGGAGTCCGCCTGAAGTCCAGTGGGAGGCAGGCGGGCCCTGCAGGAGTGCACTGTGCCCCTGCTCCCTGTCACTCTCTGTGGAGTGCTGGACACGCTGCATGATGTAGCTCTGACATTCATGAACAAGTGAGGGTGGCGAGCACCGTGCTGGGCGCTTCAACACGCCACTGCCTTCAGCTTCTCTGCCAGCCCGCCAGAGCGCATTACGCATGAGGTCGCAGGGGTCAAGGGGCGTGTCCACAGGATTTGCAGCTGACCTCCTAGACTCAGGAACCTGCACGACAGCCCTCCAGGCACATTGAGGGTACTAACAGAGGCGCAGGGGCCTCCATGGCTCGAGGCAGAAGGACATGTCCCCAGCACAGGTCTGAGTACCTAGCGCCTGGGTACCAGCGCGGACCCTGGGGAAGTGGACTGAATAAAGATTTCAACCTCCTCTGTGATTTTCACTCCTTCCTTTTCTTTTTCTTTTTCTTTTTTTTTTTAGCGCCGTATGATAAATTGGCTTCCTAATGATTTTTGAGTAAACTACAATGACCACAATTTCAAAAGCATTAATAATTCATGACCAAGGGCCATAAACACTATATAATCTGTACAGGCAGGAGCCATGAATGCTTGTTAGACGAGGCAGAGAATATTTTTACCAGCTGAACGCAAAGCCGAACTGACTTCAAGCCGACCATCTCCTCGCTGCTTTTCAGAAATGACGGTAACCCTTCCCACGCGCAGTTCAGGCTGCCTCTTCCAGGAAGTCCTCCTTCCCTCCTCTGGCTCTGCCCGGGCCTCTTTGATTTGTGCATTTTGGTGTCTTTGAGGGGGCGGAGCAGGGGATTGAGGGCCAGGCAGGCAGTGAATGGTGGACAGAGGCCCTGGTCAAGAGCCAGGGGCCACTTAATGCAGGGAAGTACCTGTCCACATCCACGCCAGCACCTGGGCACCTTGGGGATTAAAAGACTCCGACACCAAGGCCTTACCCCCAGGCTCTGATTTCAGGGGTGTGGAAAGAGACCGAGGCAGCGGGACGTTCCAAAGTTCCCAGGTGGTTCTAACAAGTGGCAGTTGTGCACCCCGACATACAGCGCTGGGCCCAGGTCCTATGCACCTGCTTAACATCAAGTGGGGGGCAGGGATGGCAAACTGGGACCCCAAACTACAAGGGCAGCCGTACTGACCACAGCCATTGCCCACCGATACTCTTTAGGAATAAGGACTCAGTGTTTTCTTATTTTTCCGAAGAAACCAGAGACGGCCCTTCACGTGAAACCTACCCAGTTTAAACATGGACACCTCAACTTTTAAACATTGTAACAGGGAGGGCGCCAGGCGCGACTCAGGCTTGGCAAGCTCGCTGAGGGCAGCCTCCCACCTCCTTTCACCAGGTTGGTCCACGACCACAGGGAGGAAACCCCAGGGACCCCTGCCCGCCAGGGAGCCAGCTGGCCACCAAGCACCACCCAGGAACACAGGCAGGTCCCCAGGGCTTGTTCCAACCCGCTCTGGAAGGACACAGCCGTCTCTGCCTTGCCTTTCATGGTGACGGCCTGATCTGCACCTGGCATCCTGCGTGAGACCCAGTGCCAGGGCCCACATCTCACAGGGGAGGGAATCCAGCAGGGAGGACTCGGTGGAAGGCCTGCTGCGACAGGTCACGGGAGCAGCTCTGCGGTTTTCCTTTTGTTTCTCTAACCCAGTGAAACCCCGTTAAGGAAGCCAGCACCCGCTCTGTTCAGAGGCCAGAAACCATCTTAAATCTCTCTGAGGGTTAAGCCTGGTAGACAGCTGCTCTTTGTTTCCCTCCAGCACTTTTAGAAGCGGGATGACCTGCATGCTCTCAGGCAACCTGCCGAGGGGCGTCCTGCTGCCAAGGAGAGGGGAGAGCACCCCAGGCCCCGCTGTGGCATGGCTTCCCCGCTGATCTCCAGGTGGAGGAGCGGGAGGGGGCGCCACTGCTCTGTGACACAAGGCCCGGTGAGGCTGGCACTTCAGGGAGGGCGGCTGCAGGCCTGCGCTCACCCCCGGCCCACCTCAAAGTCTCCAGCAGGTTTGCAGAAGAGGCAGGGTGGGTGGGAACGCAGCCTCTCTCAGGGCCTAGACGCCCACCAGGGTCACGGTGGGAGCTCAGTGGCAGCAAAACGCCTGTGCTGCTTCCCAGCCCTGATCCAGGGTGGCTGCACACGAGCTGCTGAGGCAGCAGGGGGACAGGCCCAGCAGAGCACCGAGGCCTCTGCAGCCCACCCAGCGCACCTCCTGGGAGCTGGCTGAGCGCAGGAGGAGAGCAGGAGGCGGGAAGGGAAAGAGCAAGCCTTTTGGCCGCTTTTGAGCCCCAGGACCCAGCTAACCCTGACAAATGCCCTTTGACCTGGAATGATATCACTGTGCATCCAAGTGTCAGGGTGAGGGGTGAGGATTTCGGGATCAGTGGGCATTTGTGATGTCACACACCTTCATCCCCTGCACCCACGTACCACTAAATAAAGACTCCATCTTAGACTCTCTGAGCTTGAGACTTGATGGGGGCCTGTGGTGACCTCTGGGTCCTTGTGGTGGCTGCCCCTCCCAGCTGAGGCTCAGTGAACTTGCAACTCTCCTCATTCATGTCTGACTGTGCTGTTTCCTTGGCCTGGGAAAGTCCTGGTCATCCTTCGATAGGCAGCCTGCACATGACCTTCCCCACACAAGACCCTCCTTGATGCTGCTGGCAGTGCCTACGTGACCGTCCTGCTTTCTCTGTCCTCCGAGGGTGCTCTCCACGCCCCGCTGTGACGACCTTGTTCCACCTCTCTTCTGAGCAAACAGTGCACACCGCGTCTGAGCCCCAGATCCCCTGATGCTTGCACCGAGCAGACAGGCTCGGGGGAGGTTTCAAGGCAGCCATGCTCTTCGGCAGTTCTTTCCTCTGCCTGTCCCCTTCTTTTCTTATTTTCCCTCACCCCTTGAACCTGGCTGACCTTGTGCCTTGCTTTGAAGCTCCTGGACCCAGTTGAGCCCTACAGATGTCTTTTCACTTTAGAAAGTGGCCTAGGTGACACAGTGCCAGGTGGGCCTATGACTCAAGAGGTCCTGCAGCTGCCACTCCTGCGCTCAAACCCAGAAGCACCACATGGGCAAACCTGGCTAGCTTGCTGGGAGATGAGAACCTGAGGGGGAGACGCCCTGCCAGACCCCCGGCTGCCCCCAGGGAAACGAGCAGCAAGTGCGGATGCAGCAGGGTCCCCAGATCAGCAGGTCCTCATGCCAGGACTCAAATGCATGTCTTAATGCACTGAAACCTGGAGTGACTGGCTGCACAAAGCTAACCGATGTGCTTGGGAAGACACCAGTGCTGGAAGGGACACGGGCTGACAAGTCTGGCTGCCAACACCAACTTGGTCCAGGATCCATGTTTGGAACTTGGCAAGAAAAGCGGAGGAGGCCCCGGTGTGATAATTAACCACCCCGCTCCCCCAGGCCCCTTCAAACACGGTGGCCTCCCCGGCCCTCCTGGGTGACACATTTACCTCCTTTTTCTCCCGGGAGCAGGACCGGCTTCTCTCAGCCTTTCGCAGAGTCTGACCTGTGTCGATTCAAAAGCAGAAGCAGAGATTGAGGCTGGTTTGGAACAGCTAGTTTATCACCGCAGAAGCTTTTTATTTGCAAACTGAATAGACAGGCCCAATCATAATCAAATGATTTTAAGAAAATGTAGCCTATTATTATAATGGGAAAATGGCATACTTCTAAAATAGACCAGCGGCAAGAAAAACGGTCATTCACACGCTCACGTTATTTGGTGGTAATGAACAAAGCCCCAGCCCTTTAATCGGGAACATTATCTGCACTCTGAAAGGGCCGAGGACGGTCGTTTTCCCAGTCGAATTACATTTCTATTAAATTGTTTGGAATTATATAAAATGCCTTCCACAAAAACGCCTTCCGCTGTGTGCATCCACGTCAACCTGGACGAGAGCATGCAACGTGCCGCGCCAAAGCCCCAATCTCGACGCCCGGGTGGCGCCGCCGTGTGAATCAGCAGTAATCACCTGCATTTCACATAATGGGCCATTTCAGAGAGAATTGTTGCTTTTCCCAGAAAACCTGAAGACTAACATTTGAAAGCATGCATAAATTCAACAGAGGCATCGGAACGTTTAAACACGCCATTCCAGGTGCGGCTTCCACGACTTCTATGGAAGGGTCCACTGTGAAAGGTGCTTGATGGAAGATTAATGAATTACCTTGGCTTTCAAATACAAAACGGGAGTCACTGTGCATTCTCAGTGCAGCTCCTGAACTGCCCAACTTCGCTCCCAGGTGGCTATTTGTGAGAATGTCAGAACCACAGAGCCCATTCGACAGGAGCGCTCAGAAAGCAGGAGTGAAAAGGCTCGTGACAGCTGCTCAGAGGCAGGAGGAGGGGACTGAGTCTCAGAGGAAGGACGTTTGCTCCTGGATGGGGTCACTTCCAGTGGGTCTCCAGGTGTGATGGGCAGGGTGAGGTCACGGCTGGTGGTACAGCCCAGGGAGGATGAGCTTCCCAAAAAGTGGATCCCTTATCCAGCCACAGCTGATCAGAGGCCCAGCCCCAGGAAGCTGACCTTGGTTCTGAGACAGAGATGGACAGGGCAGGGTCATCCCCATGTGTGAGCTTTGATACTGTGAGTAGCCACCAGCCACAGGGCAGAGTAAGAAATGCCAGGATTTCAAGACAGGACTGATTTGCACCTGACCGAGAGCCTGCTTGGTGATCCAGAGACACCTGCTCATGACTGCCTTCTGAGCGTGTGTGTGGTTGCTTCTTCACCTTAAGACAAAGAACCCAGAATTTAGGGATGACGAACGGCCCAGAATAATATGCAGTGGATAACTTGGGGTGCTGACAGTGGGGGAGGTTTACATGGGGGTTGGGGGTGTATGGGAACTCTGTGCTTTCTACTTAATTTTTCTGTGAACCTAAAACTGCTCCAAAAAAATCAAGTTCATTAGCCAGGAGTGGTGCCCCTGGCCAGAAATCCCAGTGACTCAGGAGGCTGAGGCAGGAGGACTGCCAAGTTCCACACCAGCCTCAGCAACTCAGCCAGATCCTGTCTTAAAATAAAAAGTAAAAAGAAAGGGCTGGGGAGGCTGCTCGGTGAAGGAGCACCCCTGGGTTCAACCCCCAGTACCACACAAATAATCAAGAAATAGCAACAAAAAACAAAGTGTAGTGAACACGTGCACAGAACAACTAACAAGAGCCCACTACGTAGGGATCACGAGATCCGGCTGGGCTGACTTGATCCTGACCTGAGGCTGGATGCTCTGGAGCAGGAGCCAGACAGAACAGCTCCCATGAACCCCTGGGCACACCTGTCCTGGCTGTCAATCTGAGGATTCCTAGTGGGCCCACGGCTGGCCAGAGACCATGAAGTACCAGGCGGCCAGCCCACCCAACACAGAAGCAGGAGCCAGGAGAGGGGCCTGTGCTGTGCTGGAGGGGACAGGGTGTCTTGGAGGCCAGGCTGCGGACAGACCTGGGGTTCCACAGAGGGAGCAGTGTAGAGGCATGTGAGAGGGCCAGAGAGAGGGCAAGGAGCAGGAGGACGCAGAGCCAGGCCAGGGGGGAGGCTGGCAGCCCTGGCAGCTGGCCAAGCCCCTTCCTTTGCTGGTCACACTGACTCCTGGGACCCATTCTGGGGACGGCAGACCAGCTAGGGACCTCGGATAAGTCACAGGATCTCTCTGGGCGAGAGTTGCCTCTTATTTTTTTGTTTGTTTTAAATGAGAGGCTGAATCATCTCTGGGTTTGCTTTTCATCTCCAAAAATTCCCATATACCAATAAAGCACAGCAAAAATATAAAAAAGAAAACATTAGGGTGAACTATAAAAACAAAATATTAATACAAAGAATACAGCACTTAACTGCTGAAATTTGAAAGCCAATCTCTCTACTGGAGTTAATTAGAAGCATCTTTATTCATTAAACTGGGAAATAATTTGCTTATTTTCCAACGAAGATAATTCGCTCTAATTGTGAGCATTTGTTACGTGACTGGCCCAGCCCGCGCCCCTAGGCTCTCTCTCCAGGTAGCTCGATGTGGAGACAGCTGCTTCCTGCCAAGGACAGAAGTGTTATAACCAGATTCCACTGCGCCTGTCTACTGCACTTAGCATCTCTGAGCATCTTCCTACCTGTATCTCATTTATTCCCACAACTCTGGGAGGGAAGCTGAAGAAGGTGACATTAATATCAATATATGCCGCTTGCAAAATTAAAGGGGTATTCCTCTGCATTTTGCAAGGTGACCTGCCTGCCTCAGCTCCAAAGCAATAAATAAGGCCAAATGTAAATGATACGCGTGCACTTCAGTTTATGGAACAGATGTGTGCCTGGGGAAAACAAAACAAGAAGTGAATGCATTGAATTTTTGTAAATATAATACTCTTCTTCCACTTAGGATTTCAGAAAGGCTTTGTCTGCACTTAGGATTTATTTTCAATGGGTAGAAGGTTCTGATATTTCAGTTTTACTTTGCTCCAGAGGCAGATGATATTCACGGCCACCAGTTAGAGGAGAGTCGCATCTTCCTTTCTGATGTCATCAGGCAAAAGAAAATCAATGTCAAAATTATCCTCGGAGCAGGGCACAGAGGCACATGCCTACAATCCCAGTGGCTCAGGAGACTGAGACAGGAGAACTGCAAGTTCAAAGCCAGCCTCAGCAATTCAGCGAGGCCCTAAGCAACTCAGTGAGACTCTGTCTCTAAAAAAAATACAAAAAAGGGCTGAGGATATGGCTCAGTGATAAAGTGCCCTTGAATTCAATCCCTGGGACCAAACAAAAAATTACCCTTGGAAAAAAGCCTTAAGCTAACTGTAAAGTGCAATCTACAGGGCCCAGATTTTTTTATACATAGCTGAAGACTCATGCATGCACAAATTTGGTGCATATAGAAATGTATAGAACCTGATAGAAAGACACATGCAAACTAGAGTTTTACGGTATTCCTGATTCATCCCGTAGCCCTGTCCATTCTTTATCTGGTGGTAGGAGAGTGGCGGGGCAGAGACCAGAGCTGAGAGCTGAGCTCATCAAAGGTCAATGTCTGGCTGATGCAGCTCTACCCTCCTGGACACCCACACGCAGCCAGCTTCTCTGCAGAGCATCATTGCCAATACTTTCTCAACCACTCTTTTAGACCAGGAGTCAGCAAACGTTTTGTGTAAAAGGCCAGAGAGGAAATATCTTTGACTGTGTCAGCCATAAGGTCATAAGACCATGAGGTCTCTGTGCGACTACTCCACTCTGCCACTGTAGCACAAAGTGGCCACAAACAGTATGTCAGCGAATGGTTGTGGCTGCGTGCCAATAAAACTTTATTTACAAAAGGAGGCAGTGGCTCAGACGTGGCCCCGGGCTATGTTTGGCTAACTCTCACTTCAGGTGACAGGTACTATTCCTACTGGTACAAACCAGTAGAGAAAAGAGAATTAAGTACACTGATGGTGAGAAATTAAGTTGCTAGCTCGAGGTCACAAAAATGTGGCTTGTAAGTGTCAGGGCTCGGTGTGCTCCTAGATGCCAGCATCACTACTGTGATCTTGGTCATGCCACCACCTTCATGACTGCCATTATGCTGGGGGCTCACCCCTGGTCAGGGTTAACTGTGAGCCAGGCACTGGGCTCCAGGCCAAGCACGTACATCTAGGTGGCTCCTCCCAGCGCCTCGCAGTGCTGTTTTCCCACGGGTCAGATGAGGGCACTGAGACCCAAAGAGGTAAAGAAACTTGCCCAATAGTACACAGCTAGTGATTATGAGAGAGGAATCTGGGGATGTGGAAAAAGAAAAACACACTGAGCTTCCAGAGAGCAGGGTGCCCAGTGCAGTGGTGCATGCCTGTAATCCCAGCAGCTTGGGAGGCTGAGGCAGGAGGATCGTAAGTTCAAAGCCAGCCTCAGCAACTTAGTGAGGCCCTAAGCAACTCAGCAAGACCCTGTCTCTAAATAAAAATACCAAAAAGGGCTGGGATGTGGCTCAGTGGTTAAGTGCCCCTGGATTCAATCCCCAGGAGAGAAAAGAGAGAGACAGAGAGAGAGAGAGAGAGAGAGAGAGAGAGAGAAAGAGAGAGAGAAAGAGAGAGAGGCAGAGGCATTCTACCCCATGAGCAAATGCAAAACAAGCAAGTCAGAGCAGCTCAGCCCCATTCCTTACCCTATCCTCTCCCTGTGCCCTAGACCCCATGCCCTTATCTACAGAGTGACAGGATGGGTGACATGCAAGCATGGGGAAACCGGCATGGAACCGTCTGCTGCCCTGACTCCACTCTAGCCAGCCCCTAGCTACCGTCCCTCTGTAAACGCTAACACGGCTCCCCGCTCCCAGGGGTTGCTGCCCTCCCTCTGGAGAGGCCTGTGTGCCCTCTGCACGAGTGTCCCTCGCTTGACCCCAAAGCTTCTCACTCTCAAGACAGCGAGCACTCTCCTGTGATGTCCATTTCCTCCTGCACCCCAGCGTCTCGCCCTCGAGGGAGCCTGCATTCTCCCTTGAACGTGTATCTTCTTCCTGAAATAAATCTGTCTGTCTGACTAAATTTCAGCGCAGGTTGAATTCTCTTCTGGCCTGTATGCCAAGGACCCAGTCTGTCCTGAGTCAGGCCCCCTCCCCGGGAACTCTTCAGGTGACAGGCAGGGGAGCTTTGAGAGGAATGCGGGCACTGTGCACAGAGGCCTGCTCTCCCCACGCGGCTGCATGTCCCTCAGTCAGGTCGTACTGCCCAGGACAAGGACGCGTGGGGAGAGGGTCTGGGCGAAGGGATTTTTTCAGTGACTCAGCTTGTAAGGGACTAGGGCTCCCAGAGCAACGAATAAGGAGCTTAGAAGAAAATAATATCCCAGTGAAGATGAGGCTCCCGACCTGGAATACGGCAAGGGCGAGGCCAGCCCACGGGAGAGGCGGTCCTGACACTGGCCTCACTCCCATTTGGGTAAAGGTGACTTTCTGGGAATCCTACAGGCACAGAAAGCCTGTGCAGAGCTCCCCATCACAAAGAGCCTTGAATAAAGAGTGTGTCTGTCCCTGGGGCAGGGGTGGGGGCGGGGGGAGATGGACGGTAGAGGGTGGAGCTTCTCCTGTGGTCCAGTTACGAGGGCTCCCGAGACACCGTTCCTCGCACCTGTCAGACAAGCAGAGCTCTGACAATACAGCTTGGCGAGGTCTGGGAGGTGGCATTCCTGGGCACGCACAAACTGGCACGGCTCCTTCGGAGAGTTGGTTGCCAACAGTTTCAAGAGCACTAATGCATACTCCCTCTGAGCTAAAAGGTCGCTACTAGGAACGTGTGGGGAAGACACAACGCCACAAACTGGAAACAAATGTATTTCTATGGTCTGGATATAAAGTGTCCCCCAAAGACTCGTGTTTTAAGGGCCTGGTCCCCAATGCTGGAAAGTTCTGAAGTGGGGCTCTTGGCAAGTGATTGGATCATGAGGGCCCTGACCATATCAGGGATCAATCCTTAGAGAGAAACAAGAGAAAACAATGGAATCTTCCAACTGTAGGCAGCTGGGGCATGGCTGGGGGCAGCCGGTCATGGGGGCGGCCCCGGGGTCCACATCTTGTGTCTGGCCCCTTCCCCCACCCCCTCTCTCAGAAGCTGAGCGGCTTTCCTGGGCCATGCCCTTCCGCCACGATGCTCTGCTTCACCTTGGGCCCAAAGCAATACAACCAGCCGACCATGGATGGAAACCTCTGAAACTGTGAGCCAAAATAAACCTTTCCTCCTTTTAGGTGTTCTTGTCAGGTATTTTGGTCACAGCGATGAAAGGGTCACTAACACAGTATTCAAGGTATCGTAATTTGCAATAGCAAATATTAGAAATAACTGGCAAGTCCATCAGCAGGGAGCCCCCGCGTCAGCGCAGTGCAGCCCCAGGCTGGACGGACAACACTCTGAAGGGCTGGAGGGAGGAGGAAGCCCCGCACAGTATTCTTGTTATAAAAGCTTAAAAGATGGGTATATTTTAGGTGAAAAGAAAATCAAGGGAATCAAGGGACAGAAAGCATAAGTCGTTTGTGACTTTTCTGTAAGAGAGTCAGAAGAATCCACACGTGTGCCTGCCGTTTTTATTTGTATGAAGAGCCAAGCACATGACTCTGCAATGCGTAAACTCCTCTTTATTGTTTTCACTTTTAAATGATGTAACTGGGTATATTTCCTTTAAACTTAAATAATATTTTAAGTGTCCAAAAGCTGATTTCATTTTTTTTTTTTAACACAAGAAACACTCTAGCCTTTCCACCCAAGGCCTGTGGGGCGGGGCAGGGAGGGTGTCAGATGGAGATGGAGCAGCCACCATGAACCCCAGCACCCCAGAGCCTGCTGGAAGGAGGACGCGGTATTCTCAGAGGACAAACTGCCTTCTTTAAAGAGATCAGTCTCTAATGGGTGAGAGATGAGAATGAAAGGATGACAAAAAATTGTTTCTGGAAACTGAAGCAGCAGTGCCTTAGCTGTGCCAATGGCCTCTGGGCGACCTGCTCATGGACTTGAGGCAAAGGTCTTATGAAATGGCTAGCGAGGACAGGGAAGGAAAAGGGAGAGAAAAAAGATAAAGGAAGGCAAGTGAAGGCCTGTCCCCTGGGCTGCCTGGAACCATGGCTTCTCCCGGGATGGGTTCACTAGTGCCCACTAAGCACCTGCCAGCCAGGTTCTGCCTGGTGACAGTTTTTGGGATTTGCTGCCTTCAACCACAAAGCTGCACCGGGCAGAGAGGTCCAGCCACTCGCCCAGGTCACAGAGCAAGGAGGGAGGCCATGGGTCAGAGACCAGTCAGTCTGGCCCTAATCCAGTGCTCAGAATTGTCCACAACACCTGTGATCTTGGTCTGCTGCCTGTCACTTGGGTACGCTCATGACTGGGAGCGCTCCCAGGTCCAGTGTCATTTTCACTGCACCCCATTCCAACTCCCTGCATGCTCCCAAAACCTCCATTCTGGCTTCTATCTTTGGCATCGGCCAACACACACATGGGCCAGAGTCAGGCAGATAAAGTGGCAGAAGAATGAACAGGTGGGTCCGGGCAGGCTGCAGAGGCAGCCACCCAGCCTAAGGGGACAGTTTCTGGGTTCAGCTCCAGCGGCTGGGTTCCATGTGGGAATGAAGGTCCTGTTTGATTGGAAATCCAACCTTGTGAGAAAGGATCTAGTTTTTAAATGCTGACAAATAATTTTTTAAAAAATTCAAAGCTCAACAAAAGAGGCCTCTAGTTTCCAACCTAATAGGTAACTAGGCAGAGGACTGGGAAATCTCTGGTTTTTCCCATTATAGACAGACCTCTGTATCTTTGGTTTCCGTGTCTGCAGACTCAACCAAGTGCAGATGGAAAATATCTGGAAAAAATCCCTGCATGTGTCCTGAACATGTACAGACATTTTCCTTGTTGTTATTCCATAAATAATACAATATAACAACTATTCATGTAGCATTCACATTGTATTAGGTATTATAAGTAATTTAGAGGTGATTTAAGGTATAGGAAGGATGTACATGGGTCATATGCAAATACTATGCTGTCCTACACAAGGGACTTCAGTCTCCTCAGGTTTCGTATCCATGGGGTGCTGGAACCATCTCCTGCAGACGCTGGGGACAACCATAAAGACAGAATCTGCATCCCGCGCTCCCCTGGTGGCCCACGTGAGCCTCCAGACTGGTTCTGGGTCTTTAAGTTCCATTCCGCCTTCTGAAAGCCTGAGACAATGTCCCTGTCACTCTCCCTTTGCATTTTCTGTGTAACTCAAATTCCCAGAGCCCAGTTTACTGCCAAATTACCTGAGATAAACAAGCCGTGCTAAGCTCCTCTTTTCCTTCCCAAACCCAAACAGCAGCTGGCAGCTAGGAGGGATATTTATAACCTGCACACCGTTTGCGCATTCACTTGGGTGAGGAATGCGTGGCCATGCATTCTGTGGTCGCCCTGACCATTAGGTGACAGTCTCGGGACAATGCTGTGCAGTGCTAAGAGGGCAGCGCTGGGTCCCAGCCTGCCTGGCTGGCCACTCATGACCGTTTGGGAGTCCTGTCGTTCCAACCCCAGGTCTGTTGCAGGGTGGGGAAGCACGTGCCAAGCACCAGGCCCCAGCAGGTCCTGGGGAGTTATCAATTCTCAGGAGACCTCCGTGAATTCTAATGAACTCTGACTCCCAGAGACCCCGAGTCTGCCTGACCTCTCTTCCCCATCATCCCTCCACTAGCCCTGGGCATCTGCCTGACTTTCCAATAGCGACTGTCTACTCCAATAGCAGCAGGTCTCCTGGCCTCCATTCTTGCCCAGATTCCCCCCCACCCAGCAGCCAAATAGAAACAAGACTATATTGCTGACCTCCACGCTTCCCTCTGTGTGTGCTAGAGAATCTAAATCCTTTGCCCTCATTGAACAGGCTGTGTGGCCCAGTTCAAGTGACATCTCAGCTCCCCTGCCTCTCACCCCACCCCCGCCAGCTCACACTCTGGCAGTTCTAACCATCTTTCTCCTCCTTGGACCCAGGACTCCCTGCCCAGGGCCCTGGCCCTCCCCCTCCCCTCTATCTAGAGCACCCATCCCTGGTCTTATGCAGGCTCTTCCTTGTTGACCAACTCTCAGCCTCAAATGATCTGCATTCTGAGTGAACCTGACCCCAGTCTCCCTTCTTTAACCTGCAAAGCACCCATCTGACCTTTTACACTAATGTGTTCCTGGTCTGTCGCTCCCACCAAACAGCAGCTCCTGAAATCAGGGGCTGCAATATGGCTTCACTATCACTGATTCCCCTCGCCGGAAGCTATGCCTGGAATGGAGTAGGAAGCATCAGTAGACATTTCTAGAATCAAAGACCCAGTGAATGCTGAATTTCTGAATGGACAATGCTGGAAGGGACGGGGAGGCATGACTGTGAATGGCAGTAAAGGCTTCATTTCTCTCTCGATGTGATTTCCTGAGCCCTTCCCTGCTCTTTCTGAGATGGTGAAACAAAATATGACATAGTGAGTGTGATACTCCATTGGAGATAATTGGAAAATATTGATTTCTTTCCATTTGAAATAGTAAAGATAAGTAAACGCCACACTTGTGTAATTGAATCAGTGGCTTATATGACAACAGGCTTCTCAGGCTGGAATGGATTTTGGTTTATCTCTGCATTCATCACACAGGCTCCTCCACCCACCCAGCTCCCCAGGGGAGACCAGTGAGGACTTTGCGTTGGTGTGTATGGATCCGAGTTAAGGCGCCTTTTCTCTATCTAAATCCCCCAAATGACCTGCTAAATTGCCTTGAAGAATATGGACAGCAGTGCATGAGATCCTTCAGAATTCTAAGGAAAAAGATGTGCTCCTTCCCCGGAGAGCTAACTTTTCCTGAGAGCCTACTAAGTGCCAGGTACTCCTCCCAGGGTTTCAGATGGATGAATTCATTTGACTCAGGAAGGTCCTGTTATTAATCTCTAAAATCTTCACCTCAAAGGGTACAAGAGGCAGAGCTCTGAACCGTGCCGTTCATGAC
>JAJEJO010001815.1:290275-305477 GCA_020662805.1 Glaucomys volans | reverse complement strand
GCTCCCCCACTGAGCCACAACCCCAGCCCCTGTTTTCAGATCTCAACGTTAAGTCTTTAATCCATTGTGAGCTCATGTTTGTATCTGCTGTTGTGTCCAGGGCCCAGTTTCATTCTCTGGCACGTAGATCCATTTTTCTTCATCTGTCCATCAGCAGCTCTCATTTATAGAGGAGAGGCAGGAAGGTAGGATGTTTAGGAGCATGGAGGCCACCTGCTTAGAATCCTGCTCTGTCCCTCCCTGCCTATGACCTTGTGTGGCTTTAGACCAGTGACTGACAATCCATTAATCCATTTCTCCCCCCCACCTCTCTGCACCTCAGCTTCCTCCTGCCAATGAAGTGAATGGAATTGCCATGTGTTCCTTCCAGATGGAGGCAGTTAAGAGCCAGATACCACCATCCTCTATCCCATCACCCATGAAGGTAACGTGTCCCAAGAAGCATGACTCTAAGGTGGAACTGCACCAGACTTCAACTTGAGCAAGAAACCCAGCTTAGTTGGATTAAGCCACTGAAGTTTCTGGGTTTACCTGTTACTGTAGCCCAGACTCTCCTATCCTAACTAACACTCTCCCTATCCTAGTCCTAAGGTTGAGCTCCACACCCAGCTCTAGATTTGAGATGAAGAAAGCAGGCACCTTTGTTCTCCAAGACAGAGAGAGGATAAGGCTCTCAGGACAGTATTTTGTTAAGGTACCTTCATCACAGATCTTTGGTCCCCCTCTTTATTTCTGAAGTAGGTGGAAGGGGAGATGTGGTACGTGTTTCCAAAACCTTTATTTAAAAATCTGCCTCCAGTGAGTGAATTGGCATCCTACTCTGGAATTTCACATCCCTTATCTTGGCACTTAATTGAAACTTCAATTTAAACATCCTGTTGCACCAGACTGTTGTGCCGATAATGAGATTGAATCATATTAATTATCATCTCATGAGTTACACTGTGCTAGGAAAATAATACTCATTATCACATGTGATCTCCACAGCGACTCTTAGAGACTAGTCAGTTTGGTTATTATTCCCGTGTTACAGATGAAGATACCGAGGGTCAGGGAGATAGGCAACTGGCCCAGAGGCACACACGAGCAAGCAGCAGAATAAGGACTTCAACTCAAGCTGGGCTGGCTGGGGCCAAAGCCTGTCCTGTGAGGATGTGTAATCCTCCTGCCGGGGCTTTAATGTGTTCCCCAAATCTCATGCATTGGAAACTTAATCCCTCAAGTCCTGTGTTAATGGATTGGAGGTACGGCCTGCAGGAGGTAATAGGATTAGATGTGGCCATGAGGGTCCCCCTAATGACACTGTGCCTTTAAAGAGGAGGAAGAGAGACTCAGATTGGCGCACCTGCTCTGTCTAACCATGTGATGGCCTCTGCCACCCTTGCATGCTACAGAGAGACCCCTCACCAGACGCAGCCCCTTGAACTTGAGCTTCCCAACCTCCAGAACTGTAAGAAATGGGTTTCTTTTCTCTCTAACCAACCACCCCAATTCTGATATTCAGTTTCAGCCACAGAAATGGACGAAGACAGCTCCCTACTCAAGTTCTTCGGGGGCAAAGTGAAGCAGCTGAAGACCCCTGACATACCTGACCACTGCAGGTCCACTGTGGGGGGAAACACCAGCATCCATACCCAGGTCCCCGTCACCAAAGCCGTTGATGACGCTGCCTCTGTTTTCCAGTTGCCTGATACATAATAGGGACATGGTAATGGCAGGGCACCCTTTGTCCCCAGGAAAACGAGCCTCATTGATTGACATTCCTTTCCAGGAGTCCCGGTCAACCCGGCAGACACGGCCAAGGTCCCCCTGGATTGACACCTCTCCCCGCCCCGCCTCACTCCCATGTCTCTGCACGCTCCCCTGGGACAGACCTAGCCCTGTCCCTCCTCCCAGCCGCAGCCCAACCCGCCATTGTCTCTTGGCACTCACTCCAGATATATTATCCACAGCAAACTCATTTGTCCCGAACGCCGATGTAAGATGTAATTCCCCAAGAATTCAAATGTAATTTAAAGTTATTTTCCAATATCTAATTTGCCTTTTATTTATTTAGGGCAATATTTCAGCAGGAGCCTCCCAGCTAAAGTGCCAGGGTGTGTTTACAGTCGCAGGCCAGCCGCGGCGGGAACCGCACGCCCCAGACACAGACGCTACCGATTAAAAAAGTAATTACAACGTTGAACGGGGCCTTAAATAAAAATGAAAATGTAGAAGACAGAAGCAAATGCAAAATCATAAATCGGGAACAAGGCTGTTTTCCCCAGACAATGGTGCTTGGTGATGCTCACAGCCTGCCTTCACTGGTCCCCTGCCCTGCCTGTTAGACACCAGAACAGCATCCGGCAAGGAGGGTGGGTGGCTCTGTCCTGCGAAGAGGTGGGAGAACGCTCCTAACTATCAGAGAGCATCTGTCTCTTTGACATCTTTCTCTAGTGAGAACCTCTGATCCTGGCCCTCAGAGGGTGAGTTAATATCAAGACAAGTGACCAAAACTCAGCCTGACTGACTCACGTATGCAATAGGTCTATTCTGGCTCATAAGACCATCAGTAGTGCTAGCTTCAGGCACAGCTGCATCCAGGTGCTCAACATCACGTTCAATCTCTATTTCTTGACTCTGTTATCCACAGAGTTGACTTCATTTCCAATAAGACTTTCTCTACCCAGTGCCTAAGAAAGAATCCTAGAAGCTTACTCCTACCAGAAAGGAAGTGATTCCCAACAGAAAGGAAGTGATTCTTCTGCCATAACTCTAACAAAAATCTCAGGTCAGCCTTTCATTGGCCCTGCTTGGGTCATGTGGTGATCTCTGAACCAATCACCATAGCCAGGGTGTTTCAGTCCACTGACTGACTAGGCTGGATCAGAATCCCTCCCATTTAGAATAGAAGTAAGATAATCCCTATCCAAAAAGTGAGAATCAAACTTTTGGATTCCTCCCTCAACTCTACCAAAAGAACATGTCAACCACCGCATATCATAACTGGGGACAGATGGCATTTTGGAATCACTGATGGTAGCCTGCCTCAGGACAGGTCCAAAGCAAGTGGCCCAGTAGCCTTCAGTTTTGAATGTGTCAAATAACATGTCTCATTGTCTAACAATTCGGCCACAGGGAAGGCAGGAAGTAGTAGCTGTAAGCCTGTCATGTAGCCTGAATTTGGAACTGAACCCTAAACCAGTGATCCTGGGTCCAGCTTACACCCAGGGAGTGACCGTGCAGGTAAACTGACAGAGCTGATTGCAGAAACTTAAATTGGAGGCCAAATATGCATCACCCTTGGCCAAGCTCAGCACTGAAGGAGCCCGTATGGCCTCTCTCAATGGAAAGCCAGAAACCGAATCCAGCACAGAACCCAGCATTCACAAGACTATGCAGAACTGAGCTTCAACAGCGACCCCTTTGGCAACAAAAAGCAACTGCAGGGGTGGACTCACCAGACTCCTGTTCTGAGCTCTAGCTAGACTCTCAGTGGACAGACAGACTCCCTTCTGACTAAGAAAGCTTCACAGACAATTCAATGCCCATAGATCATTCAAGGGTGCAAGAGGAGAACACTGGGAGAAAGATAGTAAATGGCCTACTAAGGCAGGGGGTGCCGAAGCAATCGATCAGGAAGATGAAAGCGCTCCAGCCTTCCAGTTTGTGGACTCATTCTTGCTATTGACACGAGGAATAGTTGGGAGACCAGGTTGGCAAGTTCCTGTGAACCCTTCCTGATAGGTCGTAAGCGCTGTTGTGTTGTCTCTTTCCAGGTAGCATGATCATCTTTTGCTCAAAGAAAACTTGCACTGAATTCAGTTCTTTAGAAATTCTGTGACGTAGAGAGCATTGTTATTCATTCCCACATTATAAAAAATTTTTTTAAAGGTTTGGAAAGTTAATATGCTTGCTCTGGTTGTCCTCAAGTGTTCCTTTGCAGGAGGCTCTGTCCCCAACGTGTGTCCTCAATGGTACTGAGTTAGGGCTCAGTGGGAGATGATTAGGTCATTGCAGGGGCTGCCCCTGGAAGAGATTCATGCCACTCTCTCAGGATCCCTCTCAGTTCTCACAAGAGTGGCGTCTTGCAAAGTGAGCCCACCCAACATGTGTGGCTTCCTCTGCACATGACCTTTCCCTCCCACTTCTCCACCATGATGTAATATAGCCAGGGCAGGGGGACAACTCACCAGAGTCCAGACAGATGATGTCACCCAATCTTGGACTTTCAGCCTCCAAAACTATGAACTAAATAAAACTTTTTTCTTTATATTCAGTCTCAGGTATTTTGTTGTAGCATCAAAACATGGACTAATACATGCCCAAGGTAACATTATGGTGGAATGAGTACTTACAGCTTTCCCACACTTCCCCACCTAGTGCTTTCACCATGAAGGCCTTTTGTTCTCAAAAACTATAGTCAAAAAGAGATATGAACTTGTGTTTATTGAACACCTACCATGGCCAGGTATGATGCTCAGCACTTGGACAGATAGCAAGACATTCAATCTTCCCCACAGTTCTGTGGGGCTGCTGTATCATTGCCCTATTTTAGCACAAGAGAAATGCAAGCATAAAGAGGTGAGGCACCTTTCCCTAGGTCACAGTTTCAGCTGGATTCTCTGAAGGGACTCAGCATAAGGACAAGCCTGGATATTCTCCAGGAAGACAGCTCCCAGCTCAGCAGGGATGGTTGAGTCTCGTTGTCACCGACTCTCCTGAGACATTGCTGAGCCTGCCCTTCATTTCCCAGGAAACAGTCTGTGCACACTCCAGGGCTCTCACAGAGGCTCCATCCAAGAGCAGAGATGAATGGGCTCAAATCATGACTCCAGGTCTTGCAGTGGTAAAGAGAAGAGGAAAGAAGAGAAGACTCAGAGAACCCAGAAAACAAGGAGGACTCGGACAGAATGGGGAAGATAGAGGGGAAGGGCCAGGAAGCAATCGCAAGGAACACAGAGGAGGAAAGGGAACTGAAAAGAGGCAGCAGAGAATGAAGGAAGAAGGAAGGAGGCATGTGGGGTGTGAACGTATATAACTTATCATAGAAGGAAAAGTTGAATGGCTTTGTTAAGTATATTCAGTCCCTAATGTGTCCCCATCTCTGCTCCAAACACCGCAAACATGAAATACGATCTCTCAAGCATGTAAATGGAGAGTTGCTAAATGAGGCAGAATTAATGCTACCATGTGGAGGAACCAATGTCCCCGAGACATCAGATTAGCTTTCGTCTAGCTGTGGGTGGGGGCCAGAGCTGTGGGAACAGTGTGTGGGAACAGGACTTGGGAACCTAAGAGCGTGGGCATAGTTCAGGGGTGTCACAGAGCTGGGCTGAATCTGCTGTGAGGGATAGGATAGGACCAGAAACAGCCAGGGCTGGAGACTCAGTCTAATGGCATTGAAAGGACCCCTGAGAATTCGCTGCCCTACACTTAGGAATTCATGAATTAGCAAGAATTTATTAAATTCTGGTGTGTTCACTAAATGAATCGCACATTCTGGATCACTTCTCTGACGACCAGCATTGGAATCCATGTGACGTTCATGTCTGTGATCACTCTGGGGTCTACTGATAATGCATTAATTGGCCCAGGACAAGGAGAAAACAAGATGGCGGTAGTGGTGATGGTGTCGTGATGGTGGTGGTGAAGGTGGTAATGTATGTATGCGTAACACATAACGATGTGTTTGTGCCACACAAAAGCCAGTTGATTCATGGCTCAAAAGGCCAGTTACAGGTTCTCAGGGAGGCAGGGGCAGGGACACTGAGTCTCCACACAACCCACAGTAACAAAGGCAATCAAGCTCCAACAACCTGAGCTAGAACAGCAGTTCACTTGGAGTAAGTGGAAGTTAAAGTTTAGCAAACCAACATCATCTGTCACATTAAAAAAGAATGCTAATTTGAATTTTATTACTTTTAGTTGTTTCGTATCTAATTTGTTTTAGTCTTATACTTGTTTACAAACTCTTACCCTTGATACTACACAATTTTTTCACATGGTGACCCTGCCATTGGCAGGCATCTTAGCATCTATAGCCTCTTACAATTACAACTGACAGCATTTTCCCCCTCTTAATG
Organism: Glaucomys volans; assembly: GCA_020662805.1. Taxonomy (NCBI): domain Eukaryota; kingdom Metazoa; phylum Chordata; class Mammalia; order Rodentia; family Sciuridae; genus Glaucomys; species Glaucomys volans. Next base: position 299,412 of record JAJEJO010001815.1, on the reverse strand, counting down.
CTACCTAAAATAATAATGAATCTTATAATCAATGGCATTGTAGATTTGGAGAAGCAGAATATACACAAAATGAGTTGATACCTAGTTTTTTTGTAAATAAATGACATTGAAATTAAAGATGTTTAAGTCAATATGGTGGTTCACAGGGTGTTTTCCACCACACAGTTTATATCCCACTTAAGCTGGAGTGTCCCTGATGACGGTGAGCCAATGAGAAGGTTTCATCGCAGAAGTGACAAGGAGAGAATGTCACTAAGATGCTGGAGCACTGTTTTGGATTGAAACAGAGACTAGTTTACAGTAGATTGAGTGACAAGTTGTGATGATCTAAATGGAAAAAATCCTGGGAAGATGAGGAGGTAACTTACAGAGATACAGAGATGGAAGGGAACAGCAGCCCCAAGGCACAGAAGGTAACAAAGATTGAGATGGTGGTGTGGCCACGATGATTATGATAATGATACAGGTATTGAAGGATGTGGTGATGGTGGTGATGGTGATGGTGATGGTGGTGGTGGTGATGGTGGTGGTGGTGGTGGTGATGGTGGTGGTGATGGTGGTGGTGGTGATGGTGGTGATGGTGGTGATGGTGGTGGTGATGGTGGTGGTGGTGGTGATGGTGGTGGTGGTGGTGGTGGTGGTGGTGGTGGTGGTGGTGATGGTGGTGGTGGTGGTGGTGGTGGTGGTGGTGATGGTGATGGTGGTCATGTGGGTCACATAAGCACATATGATGGTGATTGTGGTACCGTTAGTGCTGGTGATGGTGATGGTGGTGATCCCAGTTGAGGTAGCAATGGTGGTGATGTTGATGGTGATGATGGCGATGGTGGTAACGGCGGTCATGTGGGTCACATAAGCACATATCATGGTGATGGTGGTGATAGTGATGGTGGTGATAATAGTTGAGGTAGCAATGGTGGTAATGATGGATGATGGTGATGGTGGGGGTGATGGTGGTGATGATAATGGTGGTCATGTGGGTCACACAGTCATCTATCATAGTGATGGTGGTAGTGGTAATGGTGTGATGATGGTGGTAATGGTGATAGTGGTGTTAATGGTGGTGATGGTGATGGTGGTGATGATAATGCTGGTGCTGGATACAATGAAAGTGGTGATTGTGGAGGTGACAGTGGCAGTAGTAATGATGTGGTGGCACCAAGTATTGGTAAGATGGTGGTGGTGGTGGTGGTGGTGGTGGTGATGGTGGTGGTGGTGGTGGTGGTGGTGGAATTATCCCTACAGCCAAGTCATCATCCTATGTTAGCTAGGAGGCCTAGAAATAAAGATAGCCACTCAGGAGTGACCCCTTCAGCTGCCCCCCTTGATATGAAGCACGTCTCCAGGCCTCATCCAGGAAATGCTTAGCACCTCTCTTTCTTCCCATAATGACTGTAGTTATCACTCTAATCACTGGATGGGAACTAAATTATAAGAGAATGTTGAAATCAATGGACTCCCCCACCCCACAGCAGGAAATACTCATTATTTACCCATAAAAATATTTCAAGGGTTATTAGCATGTAAACTGTGATTAATTAAATTCACAAAAATTGTTCCTGGTGCATGCAAATGAGGTGGCTCCTGCCGGGTGCAACTGAGGCGTCACTCCTCTCCGGCTGCCAGAGGAGACAATTGGGGGAAAGTTCCTCAATTCTGTTCTCAGCCCCACAAACTTTTTTAAAAAATAGGACCATAGGATGTACCTTGAATGTGGCCCTGCCCTGAGCTCTTCCAGGTACACCCTTCGAGGTCACGTCTACACAATTTAGAATGTAAGTCTAGATGATGGTTTCCCTCTCTGGGAATTTATTCACACCCACGAGCTCTGAAAGTCCCGAAGGTCATGGAGATTGAAAGAATTAGAAAGAAGACAAGGAGCTATCTTTTAATCCACCGTGACATCTGAGTCCAGGAAGGGGCCACGACTAGCTTGCGGTTACACTAACACACTTCTAGGAATATGCCACCCTACATTCCTACAGGAGCCATTTAAGAACCTGGATTTCACACCCAAAGGAAGCTGACCCAGAACTTGTAGCCGGAGCAAAGGAGCATGGAAAGCTAAGGGACCAGAATGGGGCATAGTGGCCTCCAAGATCCAAAGGGTTTGTCCATTGGTTCTGTCTTTGATTTATTCAAGATCCACCTGGCTGAATCCCAGGCATTGGTGCCACAGTGGGCTCAGGAGGGTTACCATGGGCGTTCCATTATCATGGGCCCTGTGCCCACCCTGGTGTAGGCGTGGCTCTCAGTGAAGTTTGTTCTCCCTACAGACTCTACAGCCTCAATTGGGGGGGTGCCTTTGGTCATTTACTCCAATGATACTCCAATCCCAACTCTCCCCTGAACTTCATATACAGCTACCCACTGGTCACTTCTACCTGGAGGGCTCTTGGTTTCAACCAACCCCATGATTTTCTGTTCACTTTCTCTAGCTTCTCCCCCGTTCCTCACCTGGTCACCTTAGCCACTCAGTTGTCCAAGGACCAGTCAGGGCTCTCCTTGGCTCCACCCGCTTCTCCCCAAAATCAACTCATCAAGTCCTCTTGGTTTGATCGCGAACGTCTCTACCCTTGACCCACGCTGCTACCATCTTCCTTCAATCAACCTCCTCTTGGACTTCAGTGACCACAGCAGTGTCCTAATTGGTCTCTCGGCCTCCACATTCACCGTCCCCCCATTTATCCTTCACAGCACCCGCTGGGTCATCCCTTGGGATGGTTAATTTTATCTGTCAACTTGGCTGAGCTAAGAGATGTCCAGAGAGCTGGTGAAGAATGATTTCTGGACGTGTCTGTGATGCTGTTTCCAGAAGAGACTAACGTTTGAATTTGTGGACTGAGTAAAGAAGACTCACCCTCGCCAGGGTCGGTGGACACCTCCAATCCATGGAGGACCCAGATTGAACAGAATGGAGAATGAAGAGTGAATTCATCCATTTTCTCCCCATCCTACCCGCCTCTCTCCTGGGACAGCCATCTTCTCCTGATTTGGACATCAGAGTTCCTGATCCTCTAGAAATTCAGACTCTGGGACTAACACCAGCACCCCTCTCCCCAACCCCTGGCTCTCAGATCTTTGGTCTCCAACTCAATGACACACTGGCCTTCGTCCTTCTCCAGCTTGAAGACAACACCTTGTAGAGAACTTCTCAGCTCCATAACCACAAGAATCAGTCCCCAAAATCAATCTCTTCAAATTGATCCTCTTTGTTCTGTTCTCTAATATATTTCTCAAACAGAAAACTAGGATCTTTGCTTAGGATCTCCCCTGCCTTAAGTACCCTGTACTGCCTGGGATTTGAGGCTATTCATGAGGAACCCCTCCCCTCATCCAGCCCCAGCCCCTCATTCTTTGACGCCATCAACCCTTTTCCATTTTCTGAATGCTCCAGATGCTTCCAAGATTCTTGGTCACCATTCCCAACCCTTACTGCAACCACTCCTCCTCAACAGCCCAGCCATTCCCTGGAGTCCAGGAAGCAGAACGTCTTCCTTTGAGACCTCACAGCATTTTGTTCTTCTCTCTTTTGTAATACTCCCAGCGCCCTCCGTCCCCATGGTCTGCATGGTTTTCTTACCCCACTGGCCTGGGAGCAACATAATGTGCCTTGAGGAATGGAAGGAGTGCAGGCATGGAATCACACCAATTGAATTTGACAGCCCTTCTCTGTCTCTTTATTAGTCAGCTTTCAGTGACTATAATGAAATGACTGAGGCAAGGAACTTAAAAAGACAGAGGCCAAACACCCTACCCAGAGGACAGCTAGCTACACAACAAGTCAAGATCCAGAAAGTTTCTCTCTCCCCAGATGCTTCGTTAATTCCTGAGGGGAGCCTTTGGCCATGGCACCTGGAGCTGGGTTGCCAATCCTAGACTCCTCTGCACCATTTCTCCCAGGGGTTCATGAGACTCTTTTCAGTAACACAGTATGGAAGTTCTCAGATGCAGCTCTTCAGACAAAGAGGGAGCTGTTGGCATCAGGAGGAAACAAAAAGATGGAGGCCTGACGTCAGGAAAGAGTCAGGGAAGGTGAAAGTCGAGGCCATTAGTGGGCCAGAGAGACATAGCCCAGGGGGTTCCTCAACAGGTCCTCTCAACCTGCCCAACTCAGCTCCCACCCAAAAGCAGTGCAGATCAGGACACTCAAATAGTCCTCCCCCAATATCCACAGGAAATTGGCTCCAGGAGCCCTCGTGGCTACCCAAATCCATGGATGTGCAAGCTCCTTACATGAAATGCATTTAGTATTTGCAGAGAACCTACACACATCCTCCCATATACTTTAAATCATCTCTAGATTGCTTGCAATATCTAACGCCTTGGATGTGGAACCTAAGGATACAACGAGCTGACTATGCCAGGAACCTCAGGATCCTGGGGAACCCACCTGGGACGACTTCCAGACAGCTGCAGGGGTCTGTAGCAAAGGGGCTTTGACTAGTTCATGTTGCAGACGTCCAGCATCAACCTCAGGGAGGCCTCATAGTTTGTGGAATTGGAAGGAACATGGCCGACCAACGCGGAAGACATTCCAATCTCTTTTGCTCACTCTCTGACATCTTCTCCATGCAGAAGAGTTCTGGGAGCCTTAGAATCGCGTCTCCCATTTCCTTTGGATCCTCTGATGCACAACCAACCTCCTATTGACCCACAGGTTCTGGAATCCTCTTCTGGCAAGAGCCCCCTTAACATGTGGGTAACTTCGGATCTTCACAAATTCAACGCTGAAGTTGAACTTGACTGAGCTGAGGTGTCATGGGTGTTGATGGCCCCAGAATCTGATGGGGCACCCGAATCACTCAGTGGTATTTTTTTTCTGCTATTAACACAAACAGTGTACATATGAGATGTATACAGTAATAAATCAAAGCAATATCAGAGGGCAGATGGTCAAAACCAACTTCCACCTAATTCAGCTACACCTTCCCATTTCCAGTCCCCGCCATGACAGTTCTGAGGGGAATCCCTTCCAGAGAGTCATGTGGGACAGACGCTCCCTGACTTAATGGTGGTCCAACCTGTGATTTTTTAACTTTATGATGGTGTGAAAGTGTCCACAAACATTCTGTTTTTCAATTTCAGGACAATATTCAATAAACTACATGAAATATTCAATACTTTACTACAAAATAAGCTTCATGTGAGATGATTTTTCTCAACTGTGAGCACTCTGCGCCTGCCCATGGTAGACGAGTGAGCTCTGATTCTCAGTAGATTTGGTGTATTGGATGCATTTTCAATTCATGATATTTTCAATTTATAATGGATTTATTGGAACGCGATCCCATCAAGGGGCGTCTGTACAAGCGCACCTGAACGCCTCCCCCCACCTCCCTCCGCCGACAGAGACACCGCCAAGGCTGACCCTCCTGCCCCCTCACTTCATATTCACCAGGGACTCAACCACAGCAATATGGGCAAATCTGCCTCATCGTGTTTGATGATCGCAGTTGAATCATGGTGGATGATGGGCCTTTCCTAAGTCACTGATGCCATGCCTACTCTCCACGGCAGCCCCCGGGACATACCTGTCACTCCTTCCACACTGCCACCACAGCAGTGAGACTGGGAATGGGGATGCTCAATCCTGCCTGAACCCTAGAATGAGCCAGGGGAGCCAGCTGCCCCTCCAAGGGTGCCAACAGATGACAGGCCTCCGCTGCTGTCTCAGCAACTCGGAGCCTGCAGAAGGCACCTCCAGGCTTCAAAGTACCCCATCCATGAATATTTAATCTGTATTAAAGTCGCGATCCCTGTCTGCTGCCACTACCTCCAGGCCATTTCTCAGGACATTAACCTTTATGGGCCTCATCTGCCACCATCCCCTGGGACTGTGTTTGACTCCACTCATTAGACCTGGGACACAGCTGCTACAGCATGAGTAACTGGGCAATTAATACTCCAGGGCCTGCAAAGGGCCACCCTTCCCAGCTGGACTGGTGGCTTTTGGTTCAGCCCCAAGACTGTGATCTGGAGCAGGTCACAAATGCAGAAAAGGATAGAAGGAATGGAGACCAATACTGAGAGAAGCAGAGAGAAGGAAATAGAAAAGGGAGCTATGCCCTCATCCCCAAGTGTCTTAGTCTGTTTTGTGTTGCTATAATACAATACCTTGGACTAGGTAGCTTATAAAGTAAAGAGGTTAATTCTGGTGACTGGAGGTCCAAACACCATTGCATGGCTTCCTGGCAAGGGCGCCTGGCAGGATGAAGAAACAGAAAAGGAACAGACCTCATGCAAAAGGGGCCCAGGGATAGAGTTATAACGATCTGCTCTTTCGAGAACTAATCCAGACACAGGAGACCGGATCTGCCTCCACTAGACAGCATTAATCCATTCACTGGGGTGAAGCCCCCAAGACCTAATTACCTCCCATCAGGTCCCACTCTTAGAGGTTCTACCCCCTTGACCAGCCACACTGGGTTTCAAGTTTCCAGCACATGAATCTTTGGGAGACAAACCACATCCAAACTATTTTAACATGATAATATGGATTCGTTTAAGATCATTTACTACCAAATAAATAAATCATGAATTAAGACACTACTATCAATAATAATATCTTCAATTGTTGAATACCTACTGTGTGCCAAAGAAAACAGACATCATTTCTGATTCTCTCTGAATCTCTACAAGGAGATATTGCAGTGAAGAAACTACAACTCAGAGAACTAAGTGCCTTTGCTCACATGTATCAGTCAGTATGAGCTAGATCATGCTGCAGCAACAAACATTCCCAAATATCTTAGTGGCAGAAAACAAGAGAGGGAAGAAGATTAGCTCTCACTCATGCTCTGTGGAGGGCTGGCAGTGACTGTTCCACTGAGCTTCTTTAGTGGCCCCTGTCCTCCACCACTGAGGAAACCCCTGAAAGACTGAATGATCTGATCTAGTCCATGGCTGATAAATGTTGATAACAATTCTTTAGGGGAAAATGTGTGTGTTTGTGTGTGTTTGTGTGTGTGTGTGTGTGTTATAAATTTTACTGATTTAAAGGAGGCATAGTGCACAGATTATAAGAAGCAAAACATACAAAAGTCTTTATCGTAAACTCAATACAGCCAAAGCATTTTTACAAACACTTCTGATGGTCGGCACTAAACTCCTTTATCCGTAGTCCATGCGTAGATGCAATTCACTCAGCAAAGGGCACTGTGGTCCCATGCACGGTCACGGGGCTGGTGAGCGGCAGTTCTGAGATGGAGCTCCGGGTCTCTCTGACCACCCCGTCAATGCGTTTGAGGCCTGAGGATCCTGCCTAGGCCCGAGAGAACATGAAGATGAATGATGCTCGCTTCCCACCCTGAGTTTCACCAGGGACACAACAACTCAACACCAAAGCTGATGGAGAGCTTGGTCGGGTCAGAAATCCACCGACCTGCTGAACCTTAGCATCTACAGGAGACCCCGAAAAGGCCATTGGTCAGGGTCAGCAAACACTCTCTGCTTCTTTATCTCACATACACGGCAGATATCATTAATAAATCATGACACTTTCTCCTGATGAACCTGGGTGGGTGGGACGGGCAAGAACCTCAATTCACAGCTCCAGACAGACATTACCAAACAGAAGAGATGCATGATTTTAAAACTATGTGCCATTCTGAACCCCTAGATTTTACAGATGGAGAAACTGAGGCCAAAGAAGAAAAGCCTATAGGTCAGTCAGTTTAGCCACACAACTGCCCTCGTGGTGCAGACCTATGTGTAGGTAGAAGAGAGGGAAATCTACCTAAAACCCCAGAGTGCTCACTGCTAAGAGGCGGAAAGCTGACCTTAGGCCAGAAGCTTGCTCCAGTCAACTTGATTGGTTGGTAAGAATATCAATAACCGAGAGCAACGACATCTGCCATTTATAGGATTGTTGGTCAGTTTCCTGTTACTATAACAAATACTGAAGAAAATCAACTTATAAAGAGAAAAGGTTTATTGAGATTCACAGTTTTGGAGATTTCAGTCCATGAGCCGTTTGCGCCATTGCTTTGGACCTGTAGTGGCACATCATGGCGGGAGCGTGTAGAAGAGCCCAGTTCCTCACTTCACGAACAGGAAGTGGAAACCAGAGGAAGAGGAAGGGGTGGAGTCCTGCTATCCCCTTCAAGGACACACCACCTCCCATTTGGACTCGGGAGCAAGCCTCTAATGCATGGACACTCTCAATCCAGACTCTGTCTATAGGGCACCTTCCATGTCCAGTGCTTGAACACATCCTGAAGTGGCTGTAAGCATCGGGTGGCGTAATGTCTGCCCATTGCCAAGATGGAGAGACTGAGACACAGAGAGGTAGAGTAATTTTCCAGCATCACACAGCCAGTAGTGATGCTGCTAAGTCAGTGAATGAGTGCTTGTTATGTGGGAGGTCCTGAAGTAGGACGTACACGTCTGTCTCTTTGGTTGTTCAAACAGTCCTGTGGACGGGGTGCACCGCCTCCATTCTACGGATAGGAAGCTTGGGACTTAGGGAGGCTGTGGCCATTGACCCCATCCCTCAGGGACAACTGAACGGACGGTCAGACTCCGCCGTTGGCTTGGTCTGCTCGGCTGCTCTAACAAACACCAGACGGGCAATTGAGCTACACACACTGAGTTCCACAGATTCAGACGCTGGTCACCCTCCTGCTGTGACCTCTCAGTCTCTCCACTCTCTTCTCACCAGGTCACCAATCTCATCCCTCAAGACTCCACCCTCCACTTTACCCCATCACCTCCTAACGCTCCCGCTCCGACTACCAGGACGCTGGGGGCGGTGCAGCGGCGGGACACAGTAGACGGAGAGGCGAGGAGAAGCCGGGGTTCCCCAGGCCTTGGGCGACGCCATCCACCACTGAACTTTGCTTCCTCTGTGGCCAGGCCCCCTGCCCAGCTCAGGGACGCGCTTGCTTGGACTGGGATGGGAAGCAGAGACCGCGCAGGTCAGCCACGCGCGTCAGGAGGGCCGGGCAGCCAGCAGGAAGCGGTGCCAGGGAGGCGGAGCGCTCCGGAGGACCGGCCTGGACCTCAGGGTCACCCTGGTCACACACTCCCAGGCCAGGGCAGTGCCTGGCGCACATGAGCACTCACTCCACACGTGTCAACTGACTGTGGACTGCACAGCGGGTCCCCAAGATCAGGTGGCTTCAAACCACAGCACT
>JAJEJO010001815.1:195499-290265 GCA_020662805.1 Glaucomys volans | reverse complement strand
AGGAAAGCTGCGACTCCGTTGGCTGCGGTGGCATTTGCCCACATCCCACTGGCCAAAGGCCATCCTGTCACCAAGCCAAAACTGACCTGACTGCCTAATGGGAGGGGTGCATTGAGAGGGACCCGCCTCCAGGCCTGGGAAGGGTCTGCGCCCACCTCCGTGACCGGGCAAAGGAGCAGCAGATGGATGCAAAGGCAGAGAGGGAGTGACAGAAGGGCAGGGCCACGTTGAGCCCCAGAATTCCACTTAGTCTCGAATCTCTCTTATTTAAAAAAAAAAAAAAAAAAAAAAAAAAACCTCTGTCCGTGGCCAGAGGTCGCGGGAGAGACAGGTCCCTAAATGAGATTAAGTGACCAGAATGAAGTCAGCAGAGGCTGGAAGCCCAGAGGCCTGTGTGCTCAGCTGAACCTGGACCTGAGGTGACCTCTTGTCCCCGAGGCCTGCCCCGGGCACACCTGAGAGGGGCACCATGCCAGCGCAGGCGCCTGGTCCCCCTGCCCCTGCGTGGCTCAGGGCCCCGCCGTGCCCACGTGACCGCAGTGCTGGGGCGAGTGCTGAAGATTACTTACAGCCATTGCATTAAGTTTTAAAATGTTCCCTTCAAATTGAACAATGTTTTTCAAAGTCAACAGCTGGTTCACAGCTTGAATGCAACCGTTAGGATAAATTAAATAAAAAGGGTAATAAAATCACAGTCTAAATTTAATTTCTGAAGAGTGCAGAGGCTCGGAAAAAAGAAAAAGGCATTTTAAAATGCCTTAAATTATAGCCAGGAAAGCAGACGTGGATCACTCCCTGAGCAGGTCAGCTAATGACGCGGGGGCGCAATTAGCCACATACTGGCCCTGCTGTAGGCGAAGCCCTGAGCCCACTCGTGGGGTGCTGCTGCCCAGGCCTCGGGGTCCAGGTGGAAGGGGGTTGCTGGACAGGGACCTGATGCAGATGTCCCCCAGAAAGGCTCAGAGAGGAAGTGCCGATCCCTCAAAACAGGACAGTAACAAAGGCTATGAGCCAGGCAGGCCCCTGTCCAGGCTCCTCCCATCACCTGTGACTACCTGGAGCCACCTCCATGGCAGGGTGGCACGGTGACAGGAGCTTCTTTGCGCTTGCTTGTATAGACTGCAAAGGCCAGCTCTGCCTCAAATCCACGTACTTTGTGATCCCCCTAAAAAGACACCCTAACCCTTCCACCAGGCAATCCTACCCTCCAAACTTTGGAGTCAGCCTCAACTTTATCCCTCAACAGCCATTATTTGTTAGATGACCTTAGACAAGTGATTGGCTCATTTCTTTGAACCTCAGTTTTCTTTTTGGTGAAAAGGGAACTCGTTCATTCTTTCACTTGTTCAATTCGTATTTACCAAGCACCTGCTCCTAGCGAAGCACATGTGCCCGGGAGGTAGACTTGAACTCTGAACAGGAACTCCTGCCTGGAGGAGTGTATCTAGTAGGAGAGATGAACAATGAACAAGATCAGGAAGTGATGAGTACAGAACAGGAGAGGATAATTAATGCTTTGGGGAAAATAAAGTAGGGAAGAAGAATAAGGAAGGAGGCATGTCATGATTTTAAATAAAATGTTCAGGGAAGGTCTCACTGAGCAGGCAGGTTGGAGAAGAGGCCTGAAGGAAGGGAGGCATCAAGTCACAGGTGTATCTGCTTTAAAAGTGTTCAGGTAAAGGGAATGTGCAAAGGTCCTGAGGCAGGAGTGTACCTGGAATGGTCCAGGGACAGTAAAGAAGCTAGTGTGCCTAGAGCACAGAGATCTAGTCTTCAAGATCTAGAAGGAAATGAAGGCAGAAAGCTCACAGGGAAATATAGTACTCAACCCTTATATGCAGTTTCACTTTCCACAGTCTCAGTTAACCCATGGTCAAATGCAGTCTAAAAATACAAAAGATATTCCAGGAATAAACAATTCACAAGTTTTCAGTCACACGCCATTCTGAGTAGCATGAGGAAATCTCACTCTATCACCCTCCATCCTGCCCAGGACAAGAACCATCTTGCCCAGTGTATCCGTGCTGTATAGGGTACCCACCTGCTAGTCACTAAGTAACATCTCAGTCATCAGATCCACTGCTGTGGTATCTCATTGCTTATGTTAATAATCCTTATTTTATGTAATAATGACCCAAAGTGAAAGGGCAGTATGCCAAGGAGGCAGCAGGGCACAGGACAGCCAGAGGACACCTAGCACTATGAGACAATGCCAGGGCATGATAGTGCAGATGGAGTTTGATGCCACAGTTTCAGGCATCCCCCGGGGGTCTTGGGAGGGATCCCCCCAGGCAGGTGTGGATGACTGCGGTAAGATCCAGTTCAAAGGGCTTGTCCATCCGACAGAGGGCTGTAAGGATTAAATCAAGAGAGAGAGCAGGGCCAGTTCCTGGTATACAGTAAGCGCTCCATAAGTGTTAATATTGGAGGTGGGCTCCCAGCAAGTGGGAACGTGACGCTGCTCAGGAGAACCCAGATGCCAGCTCTGCTCCCTCCCCTAGGTGAAGAGGCCCTGGGGTTCCCTCCAGGCCAGGGTTGCAACATTCTCTTTGACAGAAGTGCCCGGATCATCAGGGTAAGCTCTTCCTGAAGGTCCACCAAGCCAGACAGTCTAGGCCGCAGCAAGGACACTGCTGTTCTCTCAGCTCTGGAAGGACCGTAACTGCATTAGAAAGGGGCACAGGGAGGGGACCCCCATGGAGGAGACCAGGGGAAGTCAGGGCAAATGCCCGAAGTGTGCTCCTGCTCTGGGGACCCACATTTGTGCGGCCTTGACTAAAGAACAGGTCACTTGGGGCAGGGTATGCACACAGGTGCATCTGCACGTTCGTGTGTGTGTGTGTGTGTGCGCGCGCGCGCGCGCGCGCGCAGAGGTAGCCAGATCCGCAGCCCTCCACAGCCTGCAGTGATTTCAACCCCAGGGCCTTTCCACTCATTGCCCACGTTGGCCACCAGGGGGCTCCAGTTGCTCCCCTTCCTCTCCCTCCATCAATGCCCTGGGCCTCCTCGCAGGGGCCTGTGTGGAGAAAAGGGTTCAAGGCTTCACCTTCCATAAACCTGCCGTCCCCAGCCCACCCCGCCTGCGCACACGCGCACACACCCCCCGCCTCATTCTCTCAGCCCTGACGCAAGCCCTGGATCCTAGACGGCCATGGCAAGAGGCTGTGACCTGGCTCTCTGCTTTTTGGCACCTGGGATGGGAGGGACAGACCGGTTCACTCCTGCACGGCGAGGGGACAGTGTTGCTTTCCCCCTGCTGTCCCTCCAGGCTGTCTTCCCTATCCGGGTGACAGGACCTGAGGAGTCACAGACACGCTCCTCCTCTGAGCTGTGGGGGGATGAGGCGCTCCTTGCAGTCCGGGGTGCATGACGCAGGGGAGACCGCGGAGGGGAGAGCAAAGCCCGGTGCTGACGCGGTGGGCGGGGCCTGAGATGCCACAGCCTCAGATGCTCCTGGAGCACGCGGTCCAGGGCACGCTGGACGTGCAGGACAGGGACTTACTGCAATCTCCACCATTTTCTTTCCCTTCAGTTACACATTGAAGAACCACTTTTTTAAAAAATTATATACATATACATCCACACACACGCACGCATTTGGGACAACTCTAGTATCCATGCACTACGGACTGGTTAAACCTTAGGGCAGAGGCTCCCCGACCAGCACAGGGTCACCTCCCATCAACCCAGTCAGGTGAAAACAACTTGAGTGGAAAATTCATTGAATACGGCCGGGAGCAGACGGTGGCAGCAAGGTGCAGAACACCGCGGAGAGCTTGTCACTCTGTGTAATAAAGGAGGGAGAATGTGCACACGCACACACACACACACACACACACACACACACACTGCTGCTCACATTTGCATAAAGTGCCCCTGGAAGAAGGTACAAAAAGTCTTACATGTGAGCCGGACTCGGTACTGCATATCGCTTGTAACCCAAGCTCAGGAGGCTGAGGCAGGAGGATCACAAGTTCCAAGGCCAGCCTCAGAAACTTAGTGAGGCCCTAAGCAACTCAGCCAGACCCTGTCTCTAAATAAAAAATAAAAAGGGCTCTGGATGTGGCCCAGTGGTTAAGCACCCCTGGGTTCAATCTCTGGCACCACCAAAAAAAAAAAAAAAAAAAAAAAGGCCAGGGAAACAGGGGAAGAAAAGGAGCTGTGCCTTTATAAAACACCTGGAGATATTGTTTTGATTTTCAAATACGGCCAAGCGTTTATTCAAATCAAACTAAACAGAACACATATCAAAATACAGTCAGGGGACATGGACATTCTTACAGGGGCCACGGGGTGAAAGGCTCTAGACCCCCTGGGGAGCCAGCGACTCCCATTTTCCTACATTCCTCCATCAGTCCCGCCCCCCTTAGTGCAGACAGGGAAGGCGCACGGCCTGCTTCGTGTCCTCTCCTCTCTGGGATCTTCAAGCCCCCCAGGATTTGGTCCCACTGAATTAGAAAGGGTGCAGGCTTCGGTCGTGTGCTCAGCATCCTTCCAGTTTCCGCTTGAGGCTGCAGAGGCACTGAGCCAGGAATAGGCGCTACAGCCCACTGCCTAAACCCAAAGCCTGCCCTGCCTGTCGCTGGCTTGTGACCTTGAAGTTGCTAAACCTCTCTGTGCTGCAGCTTCCTCATCTGTAAAACAGGGTCCAAAACAATTCCTATGACTGAGTGTTTTTAAACAGCGAGACCAGGGGCTGGGCTGTGGCTCAGTGGTAGAGCGCGTGCCTGGCATGTGTGAGGTCCTGGGTTCCATCGTCAGCACCACATAAAATAAACAAATAAAATAAAGATACTATGTCCATCTACAACTAAAAAACATTAAAAAAAAAAAAAAAGTTAGACCAGTCTCAAGCGAGCAATTGATGGCACATCTCTACTGAAGGGGTCCATGATGCACAATGTCCCTGACAGCAAATGCCCTTTGGGATGAGTGACAGGTGACCCTCAAGGGTCCTCCGCTCTGATGCAGCCATGGGTGAGATTCCCAAAGTTTCAGAACTGAGAGCCAGTACCCACAACCTTCACAGAGTCACCCCAGGACCTGCCCCCTGGAAGGGTCCTACACCAAGGAGCCCACCCACATCACCTCCTCCTGGACCTCAGCCATGCCTTCCAGAGGGGTCAGCTCAGTGCCCCTCCATGGAGCCCCAAACACACACATCAGAGCCTCCTGGAGTTTCTCTCTAAATGCAGAGTCCTCGGCCCACGGGAATCTGGAGGCAGGCAGGAGCCCACTGCGCCAGCTTCCGGCTGATTCTAAGCACACTGAGACCGGAAGCCCTCTGCATCTGAAGCAGGTCCCAGGGAAACAGAAAGAGCTGCCTTCAATGCCACCCTCATGTGCCTGAAGCGGTGAAGTCCTTGGAACATCTCTGAACCAGCGCTCATTTTGCTAAAGTGAACCATCCTCAGTGCGGACACACCACCCGCTTTTCAAACCTAATGCCCACGACCAGCCTCACCTCTGATGGCAGCCCCACCACAGATCTGGGAGGCCCGTACGAGGCTGCGAACTCCTGTAAATCTGAGACCTCCCTGTCCACCCAGTCTTTTCTAGAACCCCCGCAAAAAGGCACATCCCACTTTAAGCAAACTTGCATCATGTGGGTTGGAAATGGAGTGATTTAAAAATATTAATAACGACCTGCCGCATGCTCAGGTTTCAAAATAACACAGGTCTTGCTTCCCCTTTATCCCTCGGGGAAATTTAGCCCTGAATAATGCGTGGCTTCAGGAATGATGCCCCTGCACAAATGTGACAGAAGCCAATCTGCCCAATGGGGAGCGGAGGGGGCACCAGCTAACCCTGTCTGTCCCCTGGGGCCACAGAGGTCCCAGAGGAAACGACCCTGAACACTGTGGGCTGTTCATTCATTTTTTTTTTTTTTTTTTTTTTTTTTTTGTACCAGTGACACTCCACCACTGAGCCACATCCCCAGCCCTATTCTGTATTTTATTTAGAGACAGGGTCTCACTGAGTTGCTTAGGACCTCGCTAAGTTGCTGAGGCTGGCTTTGAACTCGTGATCCTCCTGCCTCAGCCTCCCAAGGGCTGGGATTACAGGTGCGCGCCACCACGCCCGGCTTATTCATTCATTTTTAAGCTAAGATTTCCTGAACTCGACACTCTAAGACCTACACAATGGCTCACTCCTTACAGATCTGTGAAGCGCCTACTGTGTGCCCTCACTGTCGGTGGGGGGCTGGGCGGGGGATGAGCAGGTTCTGCCCTCAGGCCTTCCCGTGATGCTCTGGAAGCTTCAGCAACCGGAGGAGCCAGGAGCGTTGCTGCTCCTATTTCCAGGTGAGGGACAAGGCCCGGTCTGAGGTCACACTGCCTGCAGGTTGTGCAAGAGCCCAGCCTGAACCCAGGTTGCCAAGGAAAGTGGCCATCTGCCCTGGGATCCTGGCATGTGGGGCTTCTCTGACCCACGCCTGGTTGGATGTAGAGTGAATAGCAGTGTCACCTGGAGCCCCAGGCCTCAGGACTGATCAGCAGCAGTGACTCAGATGTACTTTCTTTTAAAAGAACTTTTGGCCTCGAGAGTTCTGTTTTTTCCATCAGAAGTATTAAGGATTTTCTCAGGGTGTTTAGGTCAGCTCGAAAATCCGTCCAAGGCCCCTGGCAGCAGCTGGGACCTGGCCAGGCGCTGCTGGGAGGTGTCCGTGATGCCGAGGACACAGAGAAGGGAGGTGTCCGTGATGCTGAGGACACTGAGAAGGAACACTGATTTTCTTTGTAATGCACGATGTCATCATGGCTTTGCATCAGGGCCACTTGGGCCCAGTGTGGTCCAGGGTTCGGTGAAAGAGCTCCTTCTCTCCTCACTCTGGGCCCTTCCAGTGCTGGACGGGATGGACAGGGAGGAGCCTCCCACAAGGTCTCAGTGGGCTCTGGCGTCAGTGAAAGAATGCTCATGACCAAGGGAGACCCAGGGGATATCCACCCAGCTGGTGATGAACCCTTCCCTGGAAACCAGCAAAGGGAGGGGACCCACCAGAGCTGTTTGTGTCCTCCCTGGACACCGCGACTGGACCTGACATGTCCTGGGTTGGGCTTGCCAGATGCATTTCTCACAAGAACTTGGTACTAGGTGAAGAGAGGCGAGCTCATTTCTGCAGTATCTGGACCTGGGAGCTGTGGGGCTGCAGCTCAGAGAGGCTCCAAAGCCCACCTGTGTGGAAGAGGCAGACAGAAGAGGTCCAAGGGAGGAGCTCGCTGAGGCTCTGCACTTACCAGCTCCAGCCTTTTCCAAGGCCAGGGACAGTCCGTCCTGAGAGGCCCCTGCATGGTGCCTGGCTGACAGGGTTCTTGGTTGCCAGCAACAGAATCTACGACGGTTGGTTTCAATAAAAAGACATTCACACACCAAAGACAGCTACTGAGTCCCCAGAAAGGCCCAAGGATCAAGCAAACCAGGAGTGGTCCCCAGATTACCCGGCAAGGAGGCATTCCAACCAAGGCCATGGCCACTACTCACTGCCAGGCCTGGGCCCAGGCACACTGGCCAGGCCCTTCCCCACCCTGACCTGGGGGCCGGATCCTCCACCCCGGCTGGAGGGAACCGCTCAACAGCCTCCTGCTTCTCGGGTGGGCAGGAAGGGCAGTTCCAAGGAGAAAGGATGCCGAGGTGTTCACACACCTGGGCCGGGTGGCTCAGGGGTAGAGCTCCTGCCTACCACTCCTGTCGTGGGGTCTCGTGAGGAAACTGCCCTGCATGTGACCCTGGAGCAGCCTGGACACTCCTGGCTCCTTAGGAACCAAGTGGCACAAGAGTCACACAGGATGCAAATCATATGACCCCCCAGTTTGGGACAGTGCTGCCCCCTTTTCTGCTTCATGCTCTGTCTGCCCCATTGCCCCTCCCTGCTCCAGGCCCCCTTCCTGCTGCACCCCCGCTGGTTTTCCTGGCAGCTCCCCCCACGTTTGAATCTACCCAGGATCTGCCAGAGCCCCGACACATTTGTTTAATTGGCAAATGAATTGATAATAACAGAAGACACTTCTTGCACGTTGATCGAGTGCTGAGAACTTTGTCGTTATGATTACCCCCATTCTATAACTTTTGAGGCACAGAGAGGTTGTGCGTCTTGCCCAAGGTCACACAGCTAGTAAGCAGCAAAACTAGGATTGGAACTCAGTCAGACCCTTCAAGAACACAGCTGCCTGCTTGAGAGAGCTCTGGGAAAGGTGGAAAGGACAGTCACCAACTCCTTCTAGACATGTGAGCATGGCTTAGGGCTATGGAATCCTCAGCCCCGGCCCCCAAGTCAGGGTGGGGAAGGGCCTGGCCGGTGGACCTGGTGACTGCGTGATCAGCACTGCTGTCGGGCTGGTACAGACACAATGACCGAGGCTGCGACCAGGGAGCAAGGGCTCTGGGCTGGCTTTATGGGGTCGCTGTCGTGGGGCCCCGAGCACCAGCACAGGAGGGTGGCACTGCTGCCCCACTTTACAGATGGGGAAACTGAGGCACAATGTCAATTAAGTCACCCTTGTTCATTCGGCTGGGCAGCGGGAGGGCAGACCAGCACCCAGCAGTGGACAGAGGTGTGGGGGCCGGACGAGAGGCGAGAGGGCCCAGGAGAGTCCCCGACACCTCCATCCCACCAACCACACGCTCCTGGAATGGACGAGTCCACCTCCTGCTGACCAGGAATCTGGGGCGCGTTCAGGCCGCAGGCTGGGAGGTCAGCTCGCTTTCCTCAGAATCCCCACCCAGTCCCCGAAAGACAGCCGCCTTCCTGAGGCCGGGGCGACCTTGGCCATGGAAGCACATTTTTCCCATTTTCTGCTTTGAGCCAAGAGACAATTAAGGCTCGAAACCCCAACACATGCCAATGATCAGTGACATCACCGCACTGGGGCCCGGACGGCCTGAGGCCCAGGAGCAAGATGGGCCAGACAGGCAAAAAGGTCTGGAGGGAAGGGGCAGGGGCTGGGCTGACCCCGGCGAAGCCAGGGGGTCTGCAGGCTGCGTGCCATGGGGGTCCCAGTAGGAGCCTGCGAAGGCTGGCCTGGGGCATGAGCTCGGACATTTCACAGCGGCTGTGCCACCTAAAGCCACCAGCAGGCACCAGTGCCCGTGGATAGGCATCAGTGAGGGCCACCAACCTGCCCATGGAGGTGACAGAAGGCACGGTCACAGTCACCGTCCCTGCTCAGACCTCTGACGTTCAGCACCAGCCTCCAACTACAGGAGGGACTCGACATTCTCACCACTCGTCCTGAGTTGTTTTGGCGATGGCGGCGAGGCCCGGGTGGCGGAGATGGTGGGTCTGTCAGCTTTCTGTGCTGTGACAAACGACCTGAGGAAATCAACCTGGAGGCGGGAAGGGTTGCCTGGGCTCAGGCTGAGGGTTTCCCGCCCGTGGTCAGCGGGCTCCGTGTCTCTGGGCCCAAGAGGAACAGAAACCATGGTGTAAGTGGGAGGGGTGGCCGAGGACAGCTATGCAGCCCCTGGCAGCCGGGCAGCCGAGACAGAAAGAGAAAGGGACCAGGGACAAGAGAGGCCTGTCCAGGACACGCCGGGGACACCCTGCTCCCACCCACTCCTCAACCTGCCACAGTGCCACTGCCTCCCAACAGGCCATCCCAACCCAGAGTCTGCAGCGGGTCAACCTCCCAAGGTCAGCCTCAGGGTCATGATCCCATCACCCTCCAGTGGCACCTCCACACCTGCTGCCCTGGGACCAGCCTCGGACACAGTCCAGATCTGAACCCTGAGCCAAGGAGGCCACAGCAATGACAAGGAGAGCCGATCACAGTGCTGGCGAGGGACAGCGGCGTAAAGGACGGTGGCCAGGCTCGGGGAACGGGTGCTCATGGGCACTGTGACAGCGGGAAGGATCCTGGGACACGGCGGGGTCGTGAGGAGGCCCCACAGCGCGGACAGCCTGGCGACAGCTGGTGCTGGGGCTGCCGGGGTCCTCGACAGGCAGCGTCCTGGTCATGAAATGAGAACGGCGACCTGGGGACCATGGTGAGCAGGACAGTAATAAAGGAAGGGGTGGGGACAGAGGCAAGGACCATGACAAGGGAAGAAAGACAAAGAAGGATGAGAAAGCAGGAGGGAAACCTGGGACGCGGGCGCCACAGCCCTTGTACCAGGAACTGAACCCAGGAGTGCTCAGCCACTGAGCCCTGTCCCCAGCCCCTTTGATATTTACTTTGAGACAGGGTCTCACTGAGTTGCTTAGGGCCTCGCTGAGTTGCTGAGGCTGGCCTCAAACTTGTGATCCTCCTGCCTCGGCTGCTCCAGCCACTGGATCACAGGCGTGCACCACACGATTTCTTCAGCCTGGACGGGAGCTTAGTTCTACTTCTTACCCTGGGGTCACTGGAGATCAAAAGCTTGTTATTCCCCAGGCCAGTGACCTCTCCCCTGCCACCACTCCAGCCAGAGTGCACAACCTTGACATCTGCCCTGTGACAATTCTCTTCTTAGTAGGAAAACTGGCCCAAACCGAGTGTCATGAATACCCAGATGCCCTCCCTCCTTCCAGTGTCTAAATCACCAAGTTCCCATGGGAGTAAAGATCTCAGTATGGTGTGTTTGTGGATTTGAATCTTTGGTTGCGCTGTGTGACCTTGGATGAGTAAATTAACCTCTCTGAGACTTGGTTTTTTTCTCATGTAAAATGAAGCTCTTGCCCCTACCTCCCAGGATTATCATGCGGATGTGGAGAGTCGGCACACGCGGCCCTGCGCTCAGTTCTCTCGGGGACTCATTAGTGCCAGGAGACATTACTACTGTCATTATTCACCACTGCTGCTAGACAGGTAGACCCGGGCCTCAGAACACGGTCCAGACCCCAGGATCAGCGGGGGCAGGGAGGCGCGTCCAGGCTCTCCCACTCCAGTGTCCCCAGTGCCCTGTCTGTGGGACAGACAGAAGAGGCAACCACAGTGATCCGCACCCAGGAGCTGGGCTGGGTTCCCCAGCCACGGAGCATGGGAACCGGTTTCCCCCAGAGTGGCCCTGGAGGCCACCTGCCCACAGAGCCCCCGGGTCTGACGCAGCCCTCTGCGACCCGCCATCTGCCCCGTCGTGGGTCACTCTCTTCCACGTGGCATCGCTGGGGGCACTGTGGTCTGCAGCAGGGACCTGGGCCCACACATCGGGGCTCTGCAGCTGCCGGTTGTCTCCTGGGACTGGACGCCAGGCTGAGCCGGCCATGGGGCTTCACCTTGCCCTCGACCATCCCCGGGCACCACCGGGAGCGAGCCAGCTGCCCTCGACCTGGAGGACGGGGCCTGGGCAGCACTGCACCACTTCCAACCGGAACTTCTGTGAGCCTGCGTACAGCAAGTGCCTCGAGGTGCCCTGGAGAAGCCTTCACGGGCCATGTGTCACGCGGCTGTGACCAGAGCAGGGCCAGCAGCAGAGGACAGGCTGGTGTGGCTCAGTGGCCAAGCACTTGACTGGCACTCACAGGGCCAGGGTTTGATCCCCAGCACCAAAAATCAAAAGAAAAGCAAAAAAACGAGACACAGAACACTGAAGATAACACCGTGGGGCATCAGTTAGTCTCTGGTCTCTGGCAGATGCTTCCCCAAGTATCCTAACTCACCTAATTCCACACCACCTCCTGGGATGGATGATATCATGATTCCCACTTTATAGATGAGGAAACTGAGGCAGAGAGGAGTTAACCACATGTCCAAAGTCTGATGGCTTCTACTGGTCAGTCAACTGGACTTGAGCCACACAGCCTGACCCCAGTTCAGCTCTCGCCTCCTACTCTACCATCTCAGGCGATTCAGGGACAAATAATAGGAACACTCAGTGTTGAGGACAGAGGCGGAAGGGAAGCTTCCCGGGAAGCACTGCTGGCTACTCCCAAGGCCTCCAAGAGTCACAGGAGTCAGTGAACCAAAGAAAAAGGGAAAGAATGTTCTGGGCAGAAGCAACAGATGGGGTGCGAGGCTTGGCCCTGAAGCCAGGGCAGGCCCGCCCGCTTTCCTGAGCCACTCCAAGTGTGACTTCGACACTGTGGGCCTGGAACATCCCTGAAGGCCCCGTGGTAAAGGCTTGGTCAGCGGCCCTGCATCCTAGCTCTTGTCTGCACTCCCAGCCACTTGGGAGCTGACGCAGGAGGATCACAAGCTCAAGGCCAGCCTGGGCAGCTGAGCAAGAACCCATCTCAAAACATAAAACCAAACAAAAACGGCTTAGTCCTCAGCTCAGTACAATTGGACGTGGTGGTTTGCAAGATGGGGCTGGTAGGAGGTTGTAGGTCACTGGGGGCATGTCCTCCAAAGAGATAAGGGGGGTCCACCCCACTCCTGTCTCTTTTTGTTTCCTGCCTGCCGTGAGGCGAAGCTTCCTCCACCCACGATCCCTCCATGATGTGCTGCCTCACCACAGCCCAAGGGCATAAGAGCCAACTGAAAATGGACTGAAACTTCCAAAACCATGAGTCCAAGGAAACCTTTTCTCTTTATAAGTTTATCACCTCAGGCATTTGTCATAGTAACAGAAAGCTGACTAATACCACGAGAGGGTACCGTGAGTGTGAAAATACAGCTACCGGGGGAAGTTATCCTCCGCTAGCTCACAACACGCCAGGCATTGTATGCACTGCGATGAATAATACCAGTTGCCTTAATAAGTCAACCACAAAACATCAGAGACTTACATGAAAAACTGGTACTTCTTCCTCCTGGAGACTCCTGGCTGCCGTGCCGCCTTCTGGGTGGTTACTCAGAACCAGCTCCTCCATCTTCCTCTGCACACTTGGAAGAAGTCACACTACAGAGTCAGACAGTTAATACTTTCGCCCCTGTGGTCTCTGCTGCAGTTGTTTAACTCTGTGTTGTTTGACAACCCAAAAGCAGCAGGGGCAATACATAGCGACCAGCATGTCAATGTTCCCATGAAACTTTACTGACAAACAAGTGAGGGCAGCACCCAGCTCAAGGGCCACAGTTTCCCAACCCGTCTAGGGTATCAAAGCCGCGTGTAGGATCCTCACATGCAGCCAGCAGACGGCATGAGGAAGGAGGATCTCATGGCAGAGGGGTCACTCGCTCGGTGACTTAGCAGGAAGGTATGGAATCACTCATGCTCACAATCCACTGGCCAAGTCCAGTAACAGGGCCACACTTAACAGCAGAGGGAGAGGCTGAACCGAGCAGCCACCCCCTCACCCAGTACATCTCCGAGAGCCAGGCGAGTGGGGCTCACCCTTAGAGGATGCTGCCAGCTCTCCGTGCCCACCAGGTCCTAGCACAGAACCCCTGATGCAAACTTGGCCTTTCAGGTCACTACAAAGAGCCGCCTCCCAGGTCAGTAAGACAGAGCACGTTTCTTTTAACTGCATTGTTAGCTTGAATTATGACTTCTCAATATTGGACATAGGGTATGTTTTAGGCAGCTGTGACTGAAGGACCTGACCAGCACAACTGTAGAGGAGGACACGCTTATTTGAGGGCTCACAGTGTCAGAGGTCTCAGTCCACAGAAGGCCAGTCCATTCCTCAGGGCTCAGGGTGAGGCTGAACATCATGGCGGGAGAGGGTGGTGGAGGAAGCAGCTCACATCCTGGTGATCAGGAAGCAGAGAGAGACTCCACTCTCGAGATACAAATATATACCCCAAAGCCACGCCCCCAATGCCCACCTCCTCCAGCCACACCCCACCTGCCTCCAGTTACATCAGGGATTAATTCACTGATTGGGTTTAGACTCTCACCACCCAATCACTTCTCTGAACTTTCTTGCACTGTCTCACACGAGCGCTTTGGGGACACCTCACCTCCACACCATAACACGGTATTTGCTCCTCCACTTATGCTCTCACCCTGGACCAGCCAAGAGTGTGGATAGGGGACTGGTGGTCTCCCTAGGCATAGGGCAGTGACCCTAAAGCCAGATCACCTGGATCTGAATCCCAGCTCTGCCAGACACCAGCTGTGGGATCTTGAGCATTTGGTTTAGCCCTCTGCCTCAGTTTCCCCATCTGTGAAATGGAGGTAAGGCTAATATCAACCTTATAGTGTTGTGGCAGGGATTTAATTGAGTCAAAATCTGTAAAACACTTAGAACTGCCTGGGACATAATAAATGTCCTGTTAAACAAATAGATAGTCCCTGCTCCGTCCTGCTGCTGCAAACCCAGTCTCTCCTCACCTCAAGGGAAACGCTGCATGAATAACCAAAGTCATGAGTTTGTACCTCTTCTTCTCTCTCTGTAAGTAATAGCCCCAAGGTGGCAGTTACTGTCTCCAGCCATCCCTGCAAAGCGACCTGTTCAAATGCCAACTGCCACATGTCACCTTAGCTGGCAGAAAGTTGTTCCACCTGGTAATCGCCCAGAAATTATCACGCTTCCCTGCTCTGCAAGGAGGTGGACGCCAAGGCTATTTGTCAGCTTTGGCACCCACCACACTTGGCAAAGCAGATGGAGGAGACAAAAGTCCAGGACCTGGCAGACTGGTGAAGAGCTGGCCTTTGTCACAGTTTTCCTTGGGATGCATATGAAATGCATGGGCCTTCCCTGCCACAGACCATGGAGGGCTTGGCTGAGAAGGGGCAGCTATCTCTTCTTGCTGGGCTCAGCTAGTGAAGGCTGAAATGGGAGAAGGTGACCTAGGAAGGGGCTCAAGGTCAATCTCAGCCCTAGCCTCCTTTCACATTAGAGACCCTGGATTCCTTCCATCAAAACAAAGGAGAAGCTATTCGTTGGTCTATTTTTATGAATTGATTTTTTTTTTTTTTTTTTTGTTCTGGGGGTTTTATCCTAGGTTGTTAATCACTTGCCACTCCCCAGCTTTTTTTTTGAGACAGGGTCTCACTAAGTTGCTTAGGGGCTCAGGTTGCTGAGGCTGGCTTTGAACTTGCAGCCAGCCCTCCTGTCTCAGCCTCCCCAGTGGCTAGCATAATGGGTCCATTCTGATTGAAAGTCGATGTCATGGAGAGTGGACCTCAGGCTTGCCAGCACATCAGAGTGACCTAGGAATTTGTATAAAATACACCCCTGTGTTCTGCCGTCACCTCCATTAAATGACCTCTGAGGATGGAGACCTGCCACCGATCACTTTTAAGGCTCCCGGGTATATTCTAGTGTGCACGGCGGGAGAGGCCCGGGCCCGGATGCTAATTCAGACTGAAGCTGGGTGGGCTGCGGGTCCCACAACCAACCTGGCACGCAGCTCTCACCGCTTGGTAGCAGAAGAAGCCGAGGCTCGGAGACAAGGGGCTGCCCTGGGCCGTGCGGCGGAAGTGGCCGCCAGGGCCTCAGAACCCGTTGGCGCTGCAGGCGCTCAGAACCCAGCTGTCCCCTGAAGCAGCTCCCGGATGGGACTGCAGCCCCCGACAGCCTCGGGTCCTGGCCTGGCCTCCCGCCGCCCTTCCCTGGGGCGGCGGGACAGCACATGCCTCGGGGCCAGGAGGCCGGCACCCAGCTCAGCAGCCCAGCTGCGGCGCTGATCCTGCTCGAGCTCTAACCACGACAAGCCGACTCGGCAGAACTGCTCAGGAAGAGGCCGCGTGCGGCTGCAAACCCCACTTCCGGTTCCAGCCGGTCACATCTCCCGGCATCCCTTGCAGCGAGGTGTGAACACGTGACTGAGTTCTAGCCAGTGAAAGTGAGCAGAGGTGATGTCGTCACTTCCTGGCCCCGCCCACTGAAACCTCCCGGATGAGGAGGCCCCTGTCTTGCCTCTGGAAGGAATAAATGCGGTTTTTCTATCAGTAAAAGAGGGCTGTCGTGGAAGGACCTAGAACAGTGCCTGCCACCTCGTGACCACTGTAAAAATCCAAACGTGACCACCGTCCCCCTGCTCAGACCTGTGAGGCCAGGGATGTGCTCATGGCTGGGCTGGAGCTCGCCCGAGGGGCACGGGGCGGGCAGTGGTTAGGAGCGGGGTGCACGAAGCTCTGCCACTCAGGCGCTGCGACCCGAGCACGCTCACGCTGTGGCTTTCTTCTTCTTTACTTTTTTTTTTTTTTTTTTTGGTTTTTTTTTTTTTTAAAAAAAAAAAAGATCAACTCTGAATAATAAGAATAGAAAAACTAAGAAGATCCTCTAAAGGAGTGTGTAAGTGTCCGCAGGCCACCAGCAGCAGCCTTCCCTGGAACTTGTGAGAAATGCAGATTCTTGGGCGCATCCAGGCCTGGCGTTGGGCCTTGCAATCTGCACCCTGGGGAAAGGCCTTCCGGGGAAGTGCTGTGCAGGTCACGTGCTCCTTATGTGATCAGCGCTCCTGGAAAGGGCATATTTTGACTTTGAGGGGGATATGCTGGACCCTGAAGAATGAGTGATAGATGCCAACAGCCTTGCACCTTGATATGGTCAACTTTTTTGCTGCTGTTGCTGAAAGACCTGACCAGAACTGCTGTAGAGGAGGAAGAGTTTATTTGGGGGCTTACTGTTTCAGAGGTGTCAGTCCGTAGAAGGTTGGCTCCATTCCTCAAGGCTCCAGGTGAGGCATAACAGCATGGCGGGGTGTGTGGCAGAGGGACGCAGCTCGCATGGTGGTCAGGCAGCAGAGTCTCCACTCTCCAGAGGCAAATACCCCAAAGCTATGCCCCAATCCCCACCTCCTCCCGAATACCCTCCACTTCAGTTACCACTCAGTTTATCCCTATTGGGATTAATTCACTGATTACGTTAAGACCCTCACAACCCAATCATTTCTCCTCTGAACCTTCTTGCATGTCTCACAGGTGACTTTTGGGGGACACCTCACATCCAATCCATAACACACCTCATCCACAAGCTGGAAGTGCTCAGGAAATAAATCACACCTTTAATGTTTCCTGTGGGCTGGGGTGCAGCTCACTGTAGAGCACTTGCACCCCATGTGCATGGCCCTGGGTTCAGTCCCCAGCACTGAAAAAAAAAAATGTAACTCACTCTGACTTTTACCTTCCCTCCTGATGTGCTAGTATAAAAATACATGTCCATCTTCTTTGACTTTTCCACGCCTTGGCAGGCTGGGGCTCTGGCTCTGGGGTTGTGCATAATACTGAGCTGGCGTTTGGATTGGGCAGGGTACAGACCCTTTGTGCACCTGGGTGACCATGGCCTTCTGTAGCTCACAGAGCACACTGGGGACCCCAAAACCTTTACTGAAGCTGTCTCTGGCACTGGCACCCTGAGGACATCAGTGTCCAAAGGGACCAGGTTGACCAAGACATCAGCGACAGCTTGGACTGACTGTGACCCAGTGCAAGAGATAGGGATTGTGGAGAAGCGAGTTCATACCAGGCCCCAGGGGACCCTCAAGAAGCCAGTGCTAACAGATCTGTTTCCAGACACACTGCACGTTTAGATCTGACTTTTCAAGAGCTATGGGAACTATCCAATCTTTTATGACAAGAAATTTTAAAAATTAAAATGTTGCATGGACCAAAGTCAGCCTCCCCTGAGTGGCCAGGAAGTAGAGCCACGGCCCCTGCCTGGGCGCCTGTCATGCCCTCTCCTCCCTCCCCAGCCAGGGAATGCTCTTTGTGATCTGGGGAAGGGAGTCCTGTCCACCGATGTTGCCCCAAGGCCCTTCCTGATGCAATCGCTTTACCATCTCGGCTCTTCTGAGGAGTCTCCCACTCTGGAGGGAAGGAAAGGCAGGAGGACCCAAGGGCACTTCCTTCCACCCCTCCGGTGTATCCTTCCCCTGAGGCAGCAGCTGCCTGCTTTGCTGAGGAAGAACAACTAGAACCAGAGGAACAACAACAGTTAAAAGAATTTCTCAAAATATTATGCAGCTTTGTACAGAAAAGCAGAAGGGAGGAGGTGAGGAAGTTCGGGCACAGGATCCAATGGATTCAAGCCATTGTTCCCCAGTCCACACCTCTCCGTGGAGGGAGGACTGAGTCACTAGTTTCAATGGAGTGGTCAAGGGAGGCTCCTGAGGGGGTGACATTGGATCCAAACCCTGAAGGATAAAGGACTTAGTGTGAACTGCTGGCTAAAGGTATTCTCGGGGGCTGGGGTTGTGGCTCTGGTGGAGCACTTGCCTAGTATGGGTGAAGCACTGGGTTTGATCCTCAGCACTGCATATGAATAAATGAATAAAACAAAGGTCTATCAACATCTAAAGAAATATTTTTTTTAAAAAAAAAGGTATTCTAGGAAGAGGGAACAGCATGTGCAAAGGCCCCGGGGTATGCTCAGAGGAAACAAGGAAGCTGCATAGCTGAACCCAGCAAGGGAGAGGATAGGGCAGCCAGATGAGGCAGGTGTCAGCCATGCTGAGTTTGGTTCTTTGTATTAAGTGCCATTTGGAGGATGGTGAGCAGGCAAATGGCTTGATCCATTTGATGGTTTTGAGATCGCTCTGGCTGCTTTGTGGAGGACAAACTGCAGGGGGTGGGGGCCAGGAGGGCACCTGGTCCCCTGCAGGGAGGCAATGGAGGCTCCCTCAGGGTGCGGAGGAACTGCAGACCCGTGGGTAGATGTGAGATGTTAGTGTGTGGGTGCTGCTGGTTGGACCTGCTGGTGTTGGGCACCCAGATTAAAGGATTCGGGATGACTCCTAGTCTTTAGCCTTGAACACTGTTGAGTGTCCAATTGGGTCATTCAGTCGTCTCTTTATTGAACACCTACTGTGTGCCAGGCACTGGGATAACTCCTGGGGAGCCACAGCGATGAGGAAATGGGGCTGGTGTCCAGGGAGCTACCTCCCCTCAAGGACCTGGACTTTCTGTGACCCCCATGTTTCAGAGGAGGGGAGCAAAAGTGGGACAGTGCCTTCCCCAAAAGAGAACTCCATGCCCTGATTCAGTCAGGAGCCAAGCACCCACTGTGGGCCAGTCAAGGTTCCGCGGCAAACAAGACAGGTGAGATCCCCACCCTCAGGAAGCTTCCAGGGACCTAAAGCCAGCATGGGAAGGTTGCGTGTCATCAGAAAGGCTGCAGGCGCATCTGAGCGCAGCTTGAAGAGGGTGAGAGGGTGAGCCGCACGGAGAGAAAAGTGAGGACACAGGAAAGGACAGGGGAGGCGTGGAGGCCCTGAAGAGGGCGTGCCGGGCCTGTGCAAGGAGCCATGGGCGCTGTGGCTGGAACAGAGTGGGCAGGCAGAGAGCAGAGGGGCGGGTGGCACAGCGCAGAGCCCGTGCGCCGTGGTTGGGACTTTGGCTTTCAGCCTGAGTGACACTGGGACTCATCAGAGGGCCACCTCACCTCGGCCCACTCCCCCAGCAGCTCCCTCCGTGAGTGCATCGGTGCCCTTGGATCCTGGGGCACCGGCCCAACCACCGCTCTCCCGCGCCACTGCTTCTGGCCAGGGCTCGGGTGCTCCCTCACCGACCCCATCGCCGCCGCTTCCCGCCTAGTCCAGCAGCTGGTTAGCGCTCCCGACGCCCCTGCTGCAATTGCCAGGGGAAGAATTATAAATAAATGTGTACGAGCAAACAGATGCTGTCATTTAAAAAAATCGATTCATCTAGCAAAAATGCCCCACTTAGGACTGAAGTGGCGTGCAGCAGAGCATGTGTCTTGGTGGCATTTTAATGAAATCAGAGAAACAATGGCAGAGCTGGCTAATGGATTCCACAGGAGCAAATGAACAAGGACGAAGGGGGCTGGTGGCTGACTTCCAGGATTCCAGAGCGCAACTGCACCCCGTCCCTTCCACCCGAGGACGAGGATGACATCAGATCAGATCCACTCACTGCTACCCCAAGTCTCAGCTGCTGGTGTGCTGTTGCCTACGTTGTGGTTTCTGGAAAGCTCAGTGCAGGGCGAGGTGCAGCTGGCCCTCCCTGCCTCCTGAGCACACAGCTGGACCCTCCTCCACCTTTCTCATGGTCAGGGACACACTGAGGGGTCAACAAAATGGGAACAGGGTGGCCCTTGCCAGACCTGGCCCATAAAACCTCCCTCATGAGCTGGGTGCCTGGTGCACACCTGTCATCTCAGTGACTCCGAAGGCTGAGACAGGAGGATTGCAAGTTCAAGGCCAGCCTTGGCCATTAAGTGAGACAATGTCCCAAAAATTTTTTTCTTTTTTTTTCAAGGGGACAGGGTACTGGGGATTGAACTCTGGGGCCACTGAGGGACCACTGAGCCACATCCCCAGCTCTGTTTTATATTTTATTTAGAAACAGGGTCTCACTGGGTTGCTTAGTGCCTCGCCATTGCTGAGGCTGGCTTTGAACTCTCCATCCTCCTGCCTCAGCCTCCTGAGCCACTGGGATTACAGGTGTGCGCCACTGCGCTCGGTGCAAAAAAATTTTTTTAAATATTCACTGGTAGATCACCCCTGGATTCAATCCCTAGTACCACAAAAACTAACTAATTAAATTACTAAATAAAATTGAGCTGAGCAATTAGAAAGTTAGGACTCCCTGTTCTTTTCATTCCCAAGAAAGGGTCTAACAATAAGCTGATCCCATTGCATCTTAAAATAGCAGCTCCTCTCAAATCAGGCCAGCTTTAGAGGACCCAAAAACCACACACACACACACACACACACACACACACACACACGTCATAAAGGTCAAAACCATTCCATCAAAACAAAGCATATGGTCACCCACATCTGCATTTATTACGTCTAATTGGAAGAGACACAGTGAAGTGCATGAATATTTTAACAGCTTCCAACATGCAAATCGACGCGCCAAGACCCAATTACTCACTAATGGGCACAGCCCAGCCTCGCTGCCTGGGGCTGGAAGGACACCCCACTGCTCCCTTGTGGCCGCAGCGTTGGTGGGCCTCCATTCAGAGTCCCTTGACACTTGCTGCTGCCTTCAAGAGCACCCCGCGATCAGAAAGACCTGAAAAGCCCCTTCTCCCCAGGTCATTCCCTTGATTGACATCTGAGGACACTATGGGCACAACAGCAAGTTGCTGGGCAATCAAATCAAGGAGAAAATCTGATTCTCTGAATGTGACCTCTGACCGACCAACTTTAATAAATGAAGAGATTTGGGTGATTGTTTTTAAGCCATTGAATGTACAGTGACCACATGGGAATGAGCAGAGGTTTATATTCTGGTCATGGCAATGAAGTCCAGAGTTTTTATACAAAGAGCAAATGAGAAGCAGATGGTGGTATTTTCCAAAATATTGGCCATTGGGTTTATTTTTTCTCAGTCCTTTCACCATGACCTATCAAAGTATGCACCTTGTATTTTTCTTTGAATCAACTCACTTTTCAATTTTTTTTTTTTTTGGCACATTGTACATCATTACGTAAGTGAACACCCGTATCGCTTGCTTTATTTAGAAGATGTGTTAGTCAGGAAAAGCTAAGCAATGCCACAGTAACGAGCAGTCCCAAGAGTTCAAAGGTCTAACAAAATCAATGTTGCAGATTCCATGTGCATCGAGAGGATTCTGCTTAGACAGAACCTTGGGTAGAGGGAGGTGATGCCACCTTAGGACACATGGCCTCCTTGGTCACCAAAGATGAGAGCACAGGAGGTGGTTCACTGGCTTTTAAATCTTGCACCCAGAACCCAGTGGCCAAGAACAGTCACATGACCCTGCCTCACTGCACCAGGGCCAGGAGATGTGTGCACCAGAAAGTGTCTGTACTGCAGGGAGTGACCACGAGAGCCAATGACACAATCTGGCTAAATTCTACCCAGAGAGCTGTGTTCTGAGAACACTCTGGGCCAGAACATTAAAAAAAAAAAAAAGAAAAGAAAAGGCAAGTGACACAAATATGTTCAAGATATGGGCAACACCAAGCTGAAACTTTCTCCTCAACCCCATGAAAGGATTTAGGAAAGAATCAGAACGGAAGTGACTTTCTCACAGTGTGACTCAGTGTGATTGAATACGTCCCTGAATCAACTAAAAACTATCTTCAAGAAAACCCAAACCGTGGAAAGAGTGTCTCGGCAGCAAAACAGAAACCAGACAGGGACGAAAGATATGTGAAGTGTGGACTCCTCGGGCAGATTTGCTGTGCTGCGGTGCGAAGAGCACTTCCCTCTCTGTGCTCTTCCTCCCCAAGCCCATCATTCCAGTCTAGTCTTGAGAAAAACGTCTGCAAATTCCCATCTGAGGGACATTCTACAAAACAAGGGGTGTCTGAGAGATTGTCACAGTCAAGAGGACGAAGGAGACAGGAGAACTAACTGCAGCCCGGGATCCTGGAGCAGAACAGGGACAGCAGGTAAAAACTAAGAATAAAGTTTGGACTTTAGTATAAGTATCTGTCCATACCGGTTTGTTAACTGTGATGCTGTGGACAAAGCAGAAGCTGAATTTCCTCCCACGATCCAGCTTCGAAGGTCCGACAAGTCACCTCTGCCTGTTCCATTGGCTGGAGCAGCCGCGGACCTGCCGAGCTCAGGGAGGAGCGACTGCGCCTCTCCCAGGCAGGGAGGCCAAGGGCTCCTGGCTCACCCCCCACCCGCCTCTGCTGTGAACCTGTCACGTGAGCTTGTGTTTCCTGCTACATAAAAGTCACAGGAGGCCACCGTTCTGGACTGAGCTCTTCACCAGGCATCGCAGGCCAGGCTAGAAATCAAAATGGAGTCACTCACGCTCGGGTTCCACCTCTCCAGGCTGAGACGAGGCTGTGCTCTGATCTAGTGAGACATCAAGATCAGAGAGGCAGCAGCCGAGTCTCCCAGCAGCCCTGTCTCGTGGGCGTGAATGCGAAGTCCCCTCTGCTTCAGTCCCTAGGATCAGCGCGCCCTGACGGTCCCATCGGCGCTGTCCTGTCTCCCTTCCCACCTCGCAGGAGAGCAGCTTTGGGACAGAATGACCGATTGCACGTGGCTCCCCACTTCTGCCTTCTCGGTCTTTCTCTGTCTATGAACCAAACTCCTCCTCGGATCATGTGCTCTACTTAAGGAAGCGTGGCCCCGTTGTAGAACAGCAAGTGAGGCCTATGAGGATCTCTAAGCCACATCTGTCCTCATTCTGCCTTTACACCTCCCCCTATGTCACCTGCCACAGCAGCTGCTCCCAGGAATTGCCCTGTATTACTCTTACCTGGCTTCTCAGCCCGCAGACTCGGCACACCCGAGATGATGGTCCTCTTCTCTCCCAAACCCACCCAGGGCCTCGGCTTCATTATCTGACCCCAGTTCCTTCTCTGACCTTGTCTGCTCCCAGGCTCATCCAGGGCCCCGCTCCAACCTTGGCAGCCTCTGCTGTGCCTTAGATGTGAATGTCCTTCTGTTCCCTCTGCCTGAATCTCTGTTCCCACGGATGACCACGTGGCTTAGGGTCTCCCTGCCTCAGTCTCCGCCCAGGTGTTTCCTTATCAGAGAGGTTTTGAGCCTCCGGTGTAGTGAGTGCAGTTACCCCACACACACCTGGCACCCCTGGCCTCCCTCCCCACCTCATTCATGATATGGCTGCCTCCCTTATCTGTGGGTTCTGGGGGGTTTTGTTTTACTTTGTTTGGGTGCTGGGGATTGAACTCAGGGGCCTCAACCACTGAGCCACATCCCCAGCCCTATTTTGTATTTTATTTAGAGACAGGGTCTCACTGAGTTGCTTTGCTCCTCGCCATTGCTGAGGCTGGCTTTGAACTCTCAATCCTCCTGCCTCAGCCTCCTGGACCACTGGGATTACATGCATGCACCATGGCACCCAGTCCCCTACATACAGGTTCTTCATCCACAGACTCAACCAATCTCAGCTACAAAACCTGAGGGGCTTTTCAAGGGGAAATAAACTGCATCTATACTGAACATGTACAAATATTTTTCTTGTCGTTATTCCCTAAGCAATGAGAATAATAACTATTTGCATAGCATTTACACTGCATTGGGTATTTTAAGTAATCTAGAAATGATTTAAAGCACGCTGCAGGGTGAGTATAAGTCGCATGCAAATCCTACACCATTTTATACAAAGACCTTGGGCAACATGGGTTTTGGCATCTAGGGGAGGGTTTCCGGAACCAGTCTCCAGCAGACACCAGGGCATGATGGTGTAGATAATCATACATATAATTGCAACTTTAAAACTTTCTGTTTCTGTTGAGGCTCAGGGCGGAGCACCTGCCTAGCTTGTGGGAGGAACTGGGTTCCACGCTCAGCACCACCTATACAGAAATAAATAAAATATAGGTCCATTGACAAATAAAAATATTTTTAAAATATTTTTTCCCATTACCAGAATGTAGGCAGGGATGTGTCGCTTGCTCACTGTGATGACACCAGAATTTGTCACGACGCTTCAACTTCTCTGGAGCTAAGAATCTTGCACTGTGACTTAGAGACTCTGCTGTCGAGCAGTGAATTCTCTTGTAACATCGCGCTAGAGTTTGGATCTCGAATATTCCCTAGTGGCCCATGTGTGAAAGGCTGAGCCCCCAGAATGGGCCACTGAGAGCTGAAGGAACCTTTAAGAAGTGGGACCCAAAGGACATCTTCAAGTCACTGGGGGCTTGTCGTCAAAGGGGACCCCAGCTCTTCCTCTCTTTCTCTTTACTTCCTGGCTGATGTAGCATGAGCATCATTGCCCCCACCAAATGCTCCCCACTATAACGTCCTGCCTCACCACAGGCCCCAAAGCAACAGGGCCAGCTGTCCATGGACTTGAACCTCTGAAACTGGAAACCAAAACAAACCTTTTCTTTCTATAAGTTGATTCCTTTCAGGAATTTGTTACAGTGATGGAAAGCTGGCTAACACAGCTTGCGACTTGCTTGTCCAATAGAATGGGATTCAGTTTAGCCAATGGAAGTGGTTCAAGTTGCTTATGAGTCAAGAGGCATATGGCACCTGTTCCTTCTTTGAAATCCTGCACTTTCATGTGAACATGCCTATTCAGTGATGACAGACTCGTGGTCCAGTTGTCTCATTGCCTTAGCCAACAACTAGCTGACCACCAGACACGTGAGCAAGGCCACTCATGTGAGCAAGCCCCACTAAGATCAGCCAAGCCTGACCACCAAGGTGGTCTGTAGATGTATTGTTTTAAACCGTTGAGTCTGGGGATGGTTTGTTACGCAGCATTATTCATGGTCCTTGATAACTCATACAAACACAGCCCAGTGCCTGGTATAGAATCATGCTCAGTAAAAATTTGCAACACAGATGAATCAATGAATGAGGAAAGGAATGCATTCCCCTTACTGGTCATTGTTACTCCAACACCACAAGCAGTCTTTGATAAGTATTTGTTGAATGAATGAGCAGAGTGATCACAGGGTTCTACTATGGGGTTGGATGGGAGGAGAGAGATCAAAAAAGACCCTTTGTCTTTTGAGGGCTTAAAATAGTACCTGAGTAGGGAAAGGCAGCATCATTCATCCATAAGGGAACTAATGCCTGTCTTGACCAGGAGCTTCAGGCGGGCTGTGGCCTGGGTCGTGGCTCTGTGTGCAAACCCAAAGAGGGACTACCTGAGAAGCTCTTGAAACACCAAGGGCTAGAAACCAGCCCCGGCTCCAGGCCCCAGGCCTGATCCTCAGGTCAGTTTGATGCAGTTGCAGACCCGCGAGCACCTCTGACCCACCTCTCTGGACAGCTGTGAGCCCCTGGGCGGCTGCCATCCTTCTCTGAGCTTCCTAGGGAGTCAGTAAAAATTCAGAATCCTGGGCCCAACTTTAGAGCTCCTGAATGGAGATCTCCAGAGGAGGCACCCAAGAACCTCCACGCTTCCCTCGGGGATCCTGAACTCAGAACAGAAAGGATGGATCGCCCCCACCAGCAGGTGAATGGGGTCGGGTCACACGGATGCTGGACAGGCAGAACAAGGGAACAGCCTGGCTGCTTACTGGCTCGTCTAATCCTCACGCCGTCCTTGGGAGGCAGGAGGTCACACCCATGTCATGGAGGACAACCCTGAGCCCCCAGCAAGGGTCCCAGCCAGCAAGTCTTGCTTGCACCCAAGAGGAATCCACATGATATGGCACTGGGTACTGTAGACGACAAAGGTCATTTTAGGTCACCAGGTCCCTTCTGAGGCTGGGATGCCACAGTGGAATTAAGGCACAGAATAGGTGAGCCACCGCCGTACCTTGTGCCATGGAAGTTGGGTGGCTTTGGTGGAGGGACTGGCACATGGGAGGCCTCGCTCTCCTCTTTAAGCAATTGGAACAAACTCAATGTCTCCTCTGTGGCAAGCTAAGTGTTGGTTTCGAGTTTGGAGCTTTGTTTGTATGTGTATATTTTAAATAAATGTGGTAATTAAGCCACACGCTCCCAGCACTCTTGGACGTATTTAAATTACAAGCTTCTGATCTAATGCAGAAAAATCACGAATATGGGCCAAAGCTATGGCTCCCTGTCTGTCTGGTGCCTTTCAGGGCCCTGAATGGTCTGTCAGCTCAATGGCCAGTTCCACAGCTCCCGGGAATGAGGGCCGGGGCGGAGCGGTGGCAATGAGCCCGGGAAGTGTCAGTTCTCTTCTACGTTTCCTTTGTGCCTATAACTCATCTCACCAAGCCACTCTGGAAAATATAAACACGGCTGGGGGCAGCTCGGTGGCAGAACAGGCTTAGCCTGCCTGAGGTCCTGGGTTCAGTCCCCAGCACCAGAAAAACAGAAACAGAGACAAGGAAATCAGCGAGGGGTTGCCTCTGGCCGGCTGGAGTCTCCTCAGCCACTGGGAA
The DNA here is from genome assembly GCA_020662805.1 of Glaucomys volans. Lineage (NCBI taxonomy): Eukaryota > Metazoa > Chordata > Mammalia > Rodentia > Sciuridae > Glaucomys > Glaucomys volans. The sequence continues at coordinate 263,779 of JAJEJO010001815.1, read as the reverse complement.
CACCAGAATCCCGTTGGTGACCTCTGGAAGAAGGCTCCCGGAAGCAGGGTCCTGGTTCCAACCTCCTTTGGCCCCCGTTTTGGGGCCTGTCTGGGCAATGTGGGGGTCGGGTGCACCCTACCGGGTAGTGTCTGTATAGTGAATGCCCTTGAACTGTCAGATACACATCAAATTCAGACTTAGTGAAGACAGATTTTTATTTGGGAGGATTGTTACAAGGAGGGAAGGCCATGCTTTGGGGGAAAGAAACTTGCAATAGCTACACTCTTGTGGCCAGTGGGTCTGCAAGTGCCCTGAGCCTTAGGCAAAAAGAGCTTTTTTTTTTTATAGGGAGGGAAAAAATAAGGCTAGTGGGATTGAAAAAAAAAAAAAAAACAGGACTTGGGATGAAAGAGCATTATGGGCTAGCAGGCCATGGCTATTTTATCCTGAGGGCTAAAACACCTGGGCTGTGCGCAGACTCAGGCTGAGGGGCACCACATCCAGGGGCCTGGAGGAAGGAGAGGAGCTTAACCAGAGTTTGGGTCATGAGCACTTTGTTCTGATTCATGGGGACAAGTAGTTCTGTTCATCACTTGTGAGATAAAGTGACATGGTTTGGAGGTGAGGTGTCCCCCAAAAGCTCATGTGTGAGAAAATCCAAGAAGGTTCAAAGGAGAAATGATCGGGTCATGGGAGCTGTGACCTAATCACTGGATTAATCCACTGATATGGATTAACTGGGTGGTAATGGTAGGCTGGTAGGGTGTGGCTGGAGGAAGTAGGTCACTGGGGCATATATTTGTATGTATTGTCCCTGGCAAGCTGAGCTCTCTGCTTTCTGGCTGTCACATCCTGAGCTGCTTCCCAACATCACACCCTTCCACCATGGTGTTTGTGGCTCACCTTGGGCCCAGAGCTATGGAGCTGGCCGACTATGGACTGCACCTCTGAAAAACCATGAGCCAAGATGAACTCTTCCTCCTCTACATTTTCTTGTTCTCTTGCTCACAGTGACAACAAAGCTAACCAAAACACAAAGCATGGCGATTTGGATGGTCTGTGTCTGGAGGTGAGCCTAGAAGGGGGCTTCCCTGAGTATGAGCAAAATCCTATGAGGAAGAATGTTTTGTTTTCACTAAACTGTTTTCTGGAACACGAAAGAAAGTGAGCACGTCCTTTTTGCCTTCACTGGTTTCCAGGGGCACAGCGCTCAGGTAAATTCAACTTTGTTACCACTCAAAGGAGTGTGACGGGCTGACAGATTGGGCTCCATAGAAATGTTACAGGCCAGGCTATGTGGGCAATGACTAAACAGACTCCATTCTGCTCTGAGACTCCATGTTATGTAGGAAATGAGCTTCTCCCATGGGAACACCCCACCTCTGTACCTATCAACAGTTGCTTAGCTTCTCCCACGGGAACACACGGCCTCAGTCACTCAGCATGACATGTTTAACAATGCAAAATGGTGATTCTCATACAATGAAAAATTGTTCTCTTTTGATTCCTATGTTAGTAACCACTAGTAACCATTCTTCAGTTTGTACCTAGGTAAGGGTCATTTTGACCCACTTCCCCCTCTGCTGATGATTTCATGATGTAAGTTTGTAATTTCTAATCATAGCAACAGACACTTGTGATTGATGTGATTTTTGGTATGAGAAGCCCTGCAACCCTGTGGTCGGGGCTGTTCTCCCAATAGCCCTTTTTGGGGCATTGTGTAAAACAGTCAGCCGGCGGCTTAATAAAGACTCTCAAATAGGACTTCTCAGTGATGATCAGTCTGTTCTTAAGTTGTGCCCCATAACAGCATGACCCCTGGGATCAGTCAACAGCTCCTAGCGAGCCTGGCAGGTTATGAGACCTTCCTTTCTGAGCTTTACTTCCTCCCTATGGGGTGATGATCATTATGATCACCAGCTCCATATATAAATATGAATAATGTGTGTATATATACCATTTAACCACGCCCCAGCCCATTTTGAGACAGGACCTTGCTAAGTTGCTGAGGCTGACTTTGAACTTGGAATCCTCCTACCTCAGCCTCCTGAGCAGCAGGGATTACAGGCGCGCGCCACCACACCAGGCTGATTTTAGTATTTTCCAAGTGTTTCCGTTGTTGTTTTGGTGCTTGCACACACCAGAATAGGCTGGTTGCAATGGCCCTGAGTAAGCCTTGATTGCCCCATTTGTAAATAAGACACGCACCTCACAAGGTTGTGGAGAGGATTAAGCAAGTCTGGGTAGTTAAAAGGGCCCAGACAATGCCTGGCACACCTGGTGACTAGTCTCCCAACCCGGGATGCACAGCGCTTGGAGCCGCCTCTGTCCCAGGCTGCCAGCACCGCGCTCCTCGGAGCCCGCAGGGAGGGCACTCAAAAGGCCTAACTCCCAGGACCGTGAGCATCAGGGACGAGGGGGCAGCGTGCCCCGTGGCCATCGGCCTGCGCGCCGCGTGGGCACCCAGGCCCTTGCCCTGGAACCGCCGCGGATGCAGCTCTCATTGCGTGCTCAATCCTGGAGCAGGGATTTTTCCCAGAAGTGTGCGGCCACTTTATTCCACCCAACCTGTTTATTTTTCTGTAAAACTGAGAATAATACTAATAGGAGGAGTTAGACGAAATGGTGGGTGCGAAACTGCTTGGTAGGAAGCTCGAACCTTGCAGACCGAGGACCAAGGCTCGGCCCCGGCGCCTCCGCGCTCCCGCCCTCTGCGGGGAGGGGCGGGGCCGCCGCATCCGTCGCTCGGCGCTCCCCTAGGCACTCGGTCCTGATCAGCGGAGCGGTGAGCGATCGATAGTCCCCGGGCCAGTCTGACGACCGGGAGAGGGCCGTAGTGCCCGGACCAACCGGGGCAAGCCGTGACGGACCCTGGGGTGACTGGACATTGTCCTCACGCGAGAGAGGTTAGTTTGAGCAGCGCCGGCAGCTCTGGCTTCTTAGAAATGCGGAGATCGCGCTGGACGAGAAATACTGCGCAGGCGTCCTTGATGAAGAACCGGAAGGGGAGGTGTGGTGTGGCGCATGCGCTTCGGGACCCCCGCGGCCTCTGGATCCAGCGCATGCGCTCTGAGAACGCAGTTTAGCTTGCCGATCCAGCTCTCCCTCGCTGCGGTACGATTCGGGAAAAACCAGGCCTGCGCGGTGTGCGTCCCATGGCGGTCGTCTTGCGCATGCGCCAGTCTGGTCTCGCAACTGAGCTGTTGTGCGCCTGCGCCGTTCTTGGGTTGGGGGCGGGGATCGCGTCTGTGGAACGCCCGTGCGCCTGCGCAACTGCTTGTTAACGTGATAGCTATAGCAACGGGTCTTCCGGGTGCAGGGCGGCGGTTGTCCGCGTGGAGATAGGAGATAGGGCCCGGAGTACGAGCCGCGAGCTGTGCGGCCCCGCGGAAGGCGCTGGGGAGGGGACGGCGGGCGGTTGGGGTGGGGTCCGCAGAGCCCGGGTGGTGACACGACCCGAGCGACGGGCAGCCCCGGAGGAAAGGTGGTGTCCGCCGCTCGGTGGGGTTAACCCAGCGTCGTGTGGCCCCGCCCACTCAGGACCCAGCCAAGGGAGGTCCCCGTCCTCAAGTGTCAGGTGGCAAGGGCAAGGCCGGTGTTAGGGCCACAGCGACGTCCCAAACCCAGACGTCTGTGTGGCCCTTGGAGCGCCAGAGGTGCCCGTGCAGTTAGGACTCCGGCAAGTGTCGCGGAGCTCCTCTTCCTCTGCGGTGCTGCCACGATGGATTGCAGTCACACACCGGCCCGCAACCCGTGCCTGCAATGCCAGACGGAGGCTGCGGTGTCCAGAGGTCCCCTTTGGGAGGCTTCCTCGTGACCTGAGCGGTGCTGGCTACTGCTTAAGGCCGGCCTGAGGTCCCCTCTCCCAGAGGCTGTCCCACCAGCCTGCTTCCAGGCTGCTCTGGGGTGCTCTAGAGGAGCGGATTTTTAAAGATAGGAGAATGGCCCCGGTGGCTTCCGAGAAGGCTGTGTCTTATAACCAACAGGAACTTGCTTTGACTGCGTTCCAGCGGCAGCAGAGGCCAGTTTGCACAGTGAATTCCGGATGGTGGATTTAGGAAGTCCAGACCTGCACTTGGCTCCTTGCTTTAGGAAGCCCTCTGTAAGGTGCAGTCCGATTTATAAAGCCAAGCAAAACCACTCAGGCTAGTGGTACAATCTTTATCTGACCCTCTTTCTAAAAAGGTTTGTTTTGTATGCCAACAAGCCTTTATTTCAGGCAGTTTTAGGGGATGAATTATTAAGTCTACTGAGAAAAATTGTTTATGCAGCCTGTACCTGACCTTTCCCTATTATATGTGGCATCTGAAGGCCAGTTTGCAAAGCCAGGACACAGGCCATCAGGTCATTTCTACATCAGACACCACCACTGATTTAAAAAAAAAAAAAAAAAAAAAAAAAAAGAGGCAAGAGGTACCTACTGAGTTCTAGGAGATCGACTTGTCAAGTGAGGACACGGGACCATTCAGGCTTTTTCATGTAACCTGTTCTTGGGTGACAGAGATATTGTGCCTGGTGTAACCCGAGCTTTCTCCTTGTCCAGACACTTAATTTAATAGCACCCTGGTTTAGATGATAAATCGTAAAGTTGATATGTTTACCTGGCTACTAGGAGGCAGTTTACACAACTCACAATAAACCCTTTTATGTGGAACTCTGGGAAGCTAATTAAAAGGCCAGTCTAAAAAACACCTTGTCTCCCTCCTGGGGAAGGCTGTTGGGTTAACATAACCTCTAAAAGGAACTCACTGAGAAGTTCCCGGAAGCCAGTCCACAAGGCCAGATCAGGGCTACTCAGGCTGGTGCCTGCTGGAAAACTGAACTATCAGACCCACGTGTGGGGACTGCTGGAGGCTTGATTTCTAAGGCCTAGACATGACGCCTTGCAGAAGGCAGCTCCACGGAGCCTGGACCTGGCCTGCCCTGCTGTGTGAAGCCTGCTGCTTCAGCCCACATGGGGCTGGGTCCTCTGGGTCTCTCAGAGCCAGCGAGAAAACCTCCTCCTCCTGTAAGCCATTCACCTGGCTCGCTGGAGCCAACGTGGGGCTGCTTCCTGGGGGGTCGATGGATAAATCAGAACATTTCTGGTGCTTGCTTATAAAGAAACTTTGAAAGATTGATTTGTAAAGCTTAGACAAAATCTGGTTTCACCGGGCCCTCAAGCCTCAGTCCATAGGGGGCTAGTTTGAAAACAGGTCACAAAGCCCCTTTGGAAGACTCCCGTCAACTAGGATGCAGCTCCTCTCTGGATGTGCAGCTGAGAGAGGTCCTGGGAAGGCCGTGGAGGCACCTGTCCGGCTGGAAAGAGCAGCGTGCGCTTCACTGCGCACTGTGCTGCCCACGTAAGGCCCGGGGGCCTGAGAGCTCAGCAGCCGTGAGGCCGTCGGGAGACCATCTCTTCCCACCTCTGGATGAATGTGAGACGTGTCGACAGCTGACAGACACTAACCCCGGACTCCACATTAAAAAGAAAACACTAGGACTATCTGGTGTGGTCCAGAGGAGACCTGCGCAGCCAGCCGGGGACCCTCTGTCCCGAGTGCTGTTCCACGTGGCCTGCGAGGTCCTCCCCCGGGCTGATTGCAAAGGGCACAGAGGACACCTTGGGAGGACAGTTGACACAGCACACGAGGAAGCTGGGAAGCTTCGTAAGGCCCATGTGACCCGGTGAGGGGCCATTCCATAAGGCCACCCTGTGACACCCGGGTACAAAGCCTGTAGTCTGCATCCAGGGAACGAGTCCCTAGCCCTTGTGAGACCCTCTGGGAGACCATTGTAACGGCTCTGAAAGACCAGCTGACCAAGTCCCCAGGGGAAGCCTTTCTGTAGTGAGGCAGGTCATCTCCCGGGGGACCTTTTTCCAGACGTGCAAGAAGCCAGCACGTGAAGCCCCTGAGATCTTTTGGGAACCGAGGTGAGACTTCTCCATGTCGCTCTGTGAGACTGGTGTGAGCCGCCAGGCCATGGCCATGAGGCCATCGCGGAGGCCAGCTGGTGGGCCCCTGGTTCAGGCCAGGAGAGAGACCACATTGGAGGCCTGGGCTGCAGGACTCCCCAGGAAAGCCAAGCGAGGCCAGCTCTAGACCTGGGGAACCCTCTAGTGGGCTGGCAACGAGACCCGTCCCAGCAGCTTGGCCAGCCCAGTAGGGCTCCCCAAGTTCCTCACCAGCCAAGCAGACTACAGCGCCTCAGTGGGAGCCCAGGACCGCGACAGCCACCGCAGAGGGCCCAGAAGCTGACAGGGTGGCACTGCCCCTCCTGGCCTGGGACCTCTCAGACTTCCCTGCTCTGCGAAACCTCGGCTCAGGGCTGTAGGGCCACGTGTGACGATGACCATGACCACAAAGCTCGCAGCACCAGCATCGCACCCAGGAGGGCCCTGAGCTGGACCGGAAGTCAGGCCCTGTTCCGGGCACTGCTGACCATGGGCTTCGGGCAAGGCCCTTCACGTCTTGCTGGCTTTGGCTTCGTCCTCTGCAAAGGGGACGGGGAGTGACCACAGCCCCCCCACCTCCCAGCATCACGAGGAGCTGGAGGAGAGGGCAAGGTTGGCCGGGCAACCGTGGTCCCGGCTGCAGGACAGGACAGCTTGAAGCGACCCTGTGACTTCAGGACAGGCCGGACGTGGACCGCAGGATAAGTCCTTGGGGTGAAGCGCTGGGGCGTCTGTGTGGAGCTAACCCACCGTGCTGGCTTCCTCACGCGCTGCCTCAGGACTCTGGGCCTCGGTTTCCTCATCTGGAAGCTCGTGGGTCCCGGGGACAGGCAGCCAGCCACACCGCCTGGGGGTCGAGCATCTGTGCCTCAGCTGATCTGTGCAGTGGGGGTGACGCGAGGAACAAGTGCTCCTGGCCGAGGAGATGCTTGGGGATGTGTCATCGGCGTGGGGTCCCCTGAGGGCTGAATGGGGACATCTGCGCACACAGGGCCCGGCCTGCTGGGGTGGGCCACCAACCGAGTGAGCCCAGAGGTGGGTGGGTGGCCCCTTCACGGCCCCTGCAGCGTCCTTCCCTGTCCTCCCTCCCCGCCTGCCGCTGGCCCCACTGCACAGCTCAGGAAGCCCCGCTGTCTCCTGGGCTCTGTGTGACCTGCAGCCCCAGGACGCTATGGTTTAATTGGGTCTCTGGGGGCGGAGGACATGGCTCAGCTGGTGGGGCACTTGCCCAGCCTGCGCACGGCCCCAGGTTCCATCCCCAGCACCACCAAAAAGAGTCTCTGGAAGTCCAGGCTTTGGAAACGTGGTCCCCAGAGCAGCTGTGTGGACAGGCGGGACCTCTGAGGGGGGACTGCTCTCGAAGGCTCTGTCTGCACTTGGGGACGGAGTGGCCGCCTCCTGGATTCCTGGGTAGCGGGCTGTGGAGGGAGGGCAGTTACCTCCAGTGGCTTCACTGTGCTAAAAGCCAGGTGGCTGTGTCTGGTGGCCTTCACCTGGCGCGGACCGTGCAGGGAGTCTCAGTAGCAGGAAGGCCCGGCAGAGGCTGGGGCCATGCTCCTGGACTAGCCCGGGCCACTGTGTGCTCGGTGACAGCAGCACGTGGCAGAGACCAGAGGCCGGATCCACCTGACGCACAGCGAGTCGTAAGCGCAGTGCCTGGAACAGCACCGTCGTGACCTCAGCGTCCCTGGGTCGGGAGTGTGGCGTGGTCACTAGGTCCCCTGCCTCAGGAGCTCTGGCTGCAGTCATGTGTCAGTCAGGGCCAAGGCTCGGCTGGACAGGGGTCCAAGCTCCCCGATTGGGTCAGTTCCTCCATGGGTGCAGGTCCCCGGGCACCGTGCCCCACGAGCCCCTCCAGCATGGCCTCTGTGTCATCAGCATGTGCAACGTCCAGTGGGCAGGAGAGTCTGGTGACAGATGCCAGGAGGCCTCATGTCACCTAATCAGGGAAGTGGTGTCCCCCCATCCCCATCCCGTTGGTTAAGAGGAGCCCGACTGTTTCTGTTAGTGCTGACCCACCACCACGCCCCGCAGCACGAGGGCCAGGCGGCGAGTCTCACTGGCTGGAATCGAGGACTCAGCGGGGCCCCTGCCGCGGCCCCAGGGGAGAATCCATTTCTTTGATTTTCTCAGCATCTAAAACTGCTCCCATTCCCGAGGGAGTGGCCCTCTGCCTTGGCCTTCAAGCTAGCGCTGCTAGACATCTGAGATTTCTCCAAAACCCCAAGGAAACAATTCGTTAAGGCCTCGCGTATTAGGATGGCCTCAATCGAATAATCCAGAGTAATTGCCACATCTTATTCCTATTCACCTGCGGAGTCCACGCTAAGCCACGTTCATGGGTTCCAGGGAGTGGGCGATGGGCATCTGCAGGGGCCATTTTTAGAAATAATAAAAATAGAAGTTCCTGTGTCAGGACAGGCTGGCTGTGTCACAGCGTCACCAGCATCCTGGCGCCTGACCTCTACTCAAGAACTGTTCCAGCATGTCTGCTCCTGATTGGTGGCCTTCCCAAGGTGGCAGCTCCCTGCCATCCTGTGGCTCTGAGCCCTTCACTAGCCGCTGGCGGGCAGGTGTAGGGTGTGGAGGGTCCTGGAGGGCCTGTCCCTGGGCCGGGCCTGGCAGGGGCACACGTCACTGCTCCACAGTCCCTGGCACCCAGCGGATGACAGCTCACTGCAAGTGAACCTGGAGGCCATCTAACCGAAGGATTTGGTGACAATACAAGAGGGGTTGGCAGCCACATCTGGCCCACCATCTGCTTTTGCGAGTGAAGTTTTACTGGAACACAGCGTAGCTGTTAGTTTAAGCATGGTGAATGGCCACGTGGTTACGTGCCATGGCAGAGGAGGCGCTACAGCGTGTGGCCTTCAAAGTCTAAAATATTTCACATCGAAAAAGGTTTCTGACCCCAGCCTAAAATGTTCTCTACAAAAGGCACCATGGTCCCGGTCCCTGAGCATCAAATGGCAAGACTGCGTCTCGTTCTGATTGGTGTTGCTGTAACAGAATGCCTGACACCAGGCAATGTATGAAGAAAAGGAGTTTTATTTGGCTCACAGTTCTGGTGGCTGTAAAGTCCAAACAGCATGGCCAGCACCTGGTGAGGGTCCCCAGGCTGCATCACAGCATGGCCAGCACCTGGTGAGGGTCCCCAGGCTGCATCACAGCATGGCCAGCACCTGGTGAGGGTCCCCAGGCTGCATCACAGCATGGTGGAGAGTGAAAGGGAAGCGGTCACGGGGAGCAAATGCAGGGCGGCCTCCCTTAACAACCTGCCCCGTGGTGACCCCCCTGCAATAGGGGTGCCCAGTGACCTTATCACCTCCCGTGGAGCCTCGCCTCTTCAAAGTCCCAGCCCCTGAGCATCGCCACAGTGGGGACCAGCTTCCAGCAGGGCCTTCTGGGGGACAGACGTGTGCGAACCACGCGGTGGGACCACTGTTAGGCGAGAGCTGGAACGTGGCCCCGAGAGATGACCACGATGGCTGGGGGCGGGTCCTGTGCTAGCGCCCAGGCTGATGCCACCAGCAGCGCCAGCAGCGTTTCCCTTCCGTGGATTTGAGGTATCTGAGCACCTGAGGTGCCTTCCTGTCTTGGGGGCCACTGTGAGCCTCGGCTCTGGGGTTCTAGGGATCAGAGGCGTGCCCCGGGGCTCGCAGCCTGGCGTGGAGGCAGGCTTGGAGTATGGGAGTCGTCGAGTGCTGCAGGAGGGGCCCAGGGCAGAGGGGAGGCAGGGCCCGGGGAGCCTCGCAGGCTGCACACGGGGTCCTGGACGGCGGGCCCGGGAGCTCGGCTGGGAGTCAGCCAGGTGAAGGGGGCATTGGGCAGCACTCGTCCCTCCCTGAGCGTGCACTTATGCAGTGCTGACTGCGTTCCAGGCTTGGTGCCAGGCCCTGGAAGTAGCGGTGCCCTGGAGGGAGGGTCTGGCAGGGCCTCTGCCTGGCAGAGAAGGCCGCTCACCGTGCCGGGCGAGCCCGGTCAGGCCCCTCCCACCCTAACTCTTGTTCCGTCCCTGGCAGGCGCCGCTCTGCCCAGCTGGTGTGGCCCAGATGACAGAAGGCTCCGCGTGTCCTGGAGACCCCGGGGCGGGCGCTGGCCCGCTCTGGGAAGCCCTCAGGGCCCTGCTGCCGCGCACCAAGGAGGAGCTGAGGCTGGAGCTCGGGGACGGGGTGCACAGGAGCGCGGCGCTGCTGCTGCAGGAGGCCACCGAGCTCTTCTACGGGGACAGGCAGGGCGCGTGTCTGCAGGCCAGCGAGGCCCTGCTGGACTACGCCTGGGAGAGGCTCAACGCCGGGCCCTGGCGGGACGTGGACAAGGACTGGCGGCGCGTCTACGCCTTCGGCTGCCTCCTGAAAGCCCTGTGCCTGTGCCAGGAGCCCCGGGAGGCCACCGCGGTCACCGAGGCCCTGCGGGTGTGTGACATGGGCCTGCTCATGGGGGCGGCCATCCTCGGGGACATCCTCACCAAGGCCGCCGCCATCCTCCAGGCGCACCTTCTGTCTGGGAAGAGGCCGGCCCGCAGCCCCAGCCGGGAGCCGCCCAGCACCAAGGTAGCAGGCGTCACCGCCCCTTGCGCTCCCCACTGTCCCCTTCCTGGAAACACTGAGTCAGCCTCCCGGGTGGGCCTCCTGGACACCGCCTCTGGCTGAAAATAGCATCTCCACCGACGTGAGGGATGATGGGGCCTCTCGGCCTGTTTTGTCCAAAACAACCCCTTTTTTCCAGCTTCTGTAAAAGCAGCGCCCTTTAGAGAGGGAGGTGGAAACCCTGTGGTTGGAGAGCAGAGCCGGGGTTGAGTGGGTGGCACTGCGCGGCGACCCCAGGCCCAGAGCGCGGTTTCCGCCCAAGGCCGAGAGCCCGGCCGCTCAGCCTCGGTCTCCTCGTCTGTGAATTGGCAGTCAGAGTCCTGAGCCCCAAAGGCATTATGGGATGCCTCTGCCGGGCAGTGGGTGTGACTGACACAGGACAGGGGCACAGGGTGTCATTGGCACAGGCACACAGCCGACTGAGGGGAACCCTGTGGTGGGAGGACAGGGACCACGGCCACGTGCCGGGTGGGTCAGGTCAGCAGGGCACAGGAGCCTGTGGGACTCCAGGCAGGACCAGAGCGGGGCACCGCGTGCTGGGGACGTCGACTCTAGTGACCTTCTGTCTTGTTCCCACAGAGAGCCCGGCGTGAGCCAGGGTCCACCCCCGACGTGCGGCTGGAGCGCGCCGTGCCCCGGCTGCTCCGCCCGTCCCTCCAGCTCTTCAGGGAGCAGTTTCTGGTTCCCGAGAGGCCGGTGATCCTGGAGGGCGTGGCCGACCACTGGCCGTGCATGAAGAAGTGGAGGTGGGTGGTCACTGCGGCCCTGTGGGGACACCCTCCACCCCAGTGTCCCCAGGCCTCCCTGAATACCCCCCAGCCACCCCGCAGACACTTCACCAGGACCGAAGGCCAGGAGGTAGAGGAGCATCAGGTGCTCTCAAGGACACCAGAGGCCGTGACAGCTCCCGACAGCCCGCGTGGCCTAGGCAGATTTTTTTAAAAATTTTTTTCAGTTGTAAATGGACACAACGTCGTTTTATGTATTTATCTCTTGTCCTGGTGCCGGGGATGGGACCCAGTGCCTCGCACGGCGAGCGAGCGCTCTCCACTGAGCCACCCCAGGCTGAGCAGGTCTGTGGTGAGGCCCGAGTGGGGGTCTCACACTGAGTCCATTGTGCCCTCTTTCGGGGTCACAGGGACCTGAGGCCATGCGCAGAAATCAGCAGGAGACAGCCCCCCATCATGGCGAGGCGGTGGGAGCAGGCAGCTGGACAGTGGCCGCTGTGGGAAGTGACATGGTACAGAGGGCCCTCGGTGGCCTGGGCTCCACGTCCTGAGTGGAAGCAGGGCTGCTCGTCGCCTCTGTGCTGATCCGTGCAGACTGATTTTCTTGTCGTCATTCCCCAAACCACGCAGTGTGACAACCATCGCCACAGCGTCTGCTCTGTGCAAAGTGTTTTTAGTGAGGAAATGACTACAGTGTGCGAGTCTACGCTGTTTTGTTTTGTTTTAATAAGGAACTTGAGCATCCTTGGATTTTGTCATCTGCAGGGGACTGGGAACCAATCCCCTAGGGACACGGAGGGAGGAGGGAGTGGATTGGGTCAGCCTGTGCGTTAGCTTTCCGTCACTGTGACAGAATACCTGAGAAAATCAACTTAAAGGAGAAAAAATCATATTTTTTATGGTTCCGGTCCGGGCTCACTTGGCTCTGCTGTGTCTGGACTGTGGGGAGGCAGGACAAAGTGTGGGAGCACGAGGTGGAGCAGGAAGCAGACAGAGCGGGGAGGGGGCTGGGGACAAAGTACACTTCATGACCCCGTGCCCTGCCTCCTCCGACCAGGCCTCACCTCCTGGCGCCCACCCCTCCCAGCGGCCCATTGAGGCTGGGGCCGCACCGCGGGTTCACCCATTAGTGAGGTCAGAGCCCTCCTGGTCCAGTCGCCACCACTGCCCTGGGGACCAGGCCTCCAGCACCATGAGCTTTTGAGATCCAAACCAGAAGAGCTGGTGTTGGGGGAGCCGTGTGGGGGCCCATGAGGCATGGTCAGGGGGCGGGGCTGCAGGGGCATCGTCACAGCAAGCCTCCAGAACTCGGCCCCTCTGTACGTGTGTCCGGACAGGCATGTGGCCCGTTTCACCTTGCCTCATCCCCCGTGGGACGGGCACTGTGGTCACCGCCACTCTATATGAGAACAGGGGCTCAGAAGGGAGATAGAGCCACCCAGAAACCAGATTGGAGGGGTCTCTCTGCAGAGCTGCACAACTCTGTGCATTGGCTGTGTGACCTTGGGCAAGTAACCTCACCTCTCTGTGCCCGAGTTGTCTCTACCTCCTGAGGTTTTGTGGGGACTAAAGGAAACCACAGGTAAAGCTCACTGGGCACCATGCCCAGCAGGCAGTGGCAATGGTGACGAGGACAACACGTATGTTTCAAATAGTCTGGAGTACATCCAGGAGGTCGCTGGCTGCCGGACGGTCCCCGTGGAGGTCGGCTCCCGCTACACAGACGAGGAATGGTCCCAGACGCTCATGACCGTGGACGACTTCATCAGCAGGCACATCGTGAGCGAGGTGCGGCGCCGGCTCTCCCGGGCCTCCCAGGGAGATGGTGGAGTCGGAGGTGCTCCAGCCGGGATGGGGGGAGGGCGGGACGGCCGGTCCCAGGTCCCTCCCTGCTCAGGGTGCTGATCCCACCAGAAGAGAGGCCCCAGCAGGACGATGCGGGCAGGACGGGCCTGGGTGGCACCTTCCGGAAGCAGCAGCAGCCTGGGGAGGAGGCCGTCACGGTGGTGCTGACGGCACTCTCTTGCCTCTGTTCCCCCGGGGCCCAGGCCAGCGACGTGGGGTACCTGGCTCAGCACCAGCTCTTTGACCAGGTGAGTAAGGCCTGCTCCCTCCCGTCCTTGCCCCGCACTCCCGACCCTCCAGGGAGGGGCACCATCATCGCCACCCACTGCTGCCGCCCCTGCCCCTCCTCACCAGGGCCGGCCCGAGGCGGGAGAGGCTGCAGGCCTGAGTCCAAGGACCCCCAATGGGGGGCTCCAGGTTGCAGCAAGGGGTGGGACGCTGTCAGGTGTGGTCAGAGCTGAGGAAGGGACCAGGAGGGCCAGGGAGGGCCAGGTGCAGCCTTCTGACTCGAGTGCGTTGGGCAGGTCCTGATGCCACTCGTCCTCGGGTGTCTGACTCTGCGACCACCTGCCCACACCTGGCCTGCTGCTTCTAGGTCCAGCCCTGGCCAGACAGACCCCGAGGACAGACTTGCTGAAGACCAGAGGAGGGTGGGACCTCCCAGGGACAGGCGCCCCACTCAGGAGGCAGCGGGCAGAGTGCCTGGGCGGGTAGAGCAGCACCGACTGTTCTGGAACCTCTCTGCCTCCAGGGCTCAGCGGCTGCCCACAGGTTCCCGCCCAGAGCCTCTTAGTGGTTTCCTCGCAGGGACTGGCTTCTAAGCAGTGGCCACCGCTGCAGGCCAGTCTTCAGGTGCTTGTCACATCATGAAATCTTTCTTCTGGGGTGTCTGAGTCTGCGGTCAGTGATTCTATTGCAGGATCCGTTCAACCAATCACCTTTCAGAAATACTGACGATGTCATCAGGAACCAATCAGAGTTCTGCCGAGCTTCCCACAGGGCCAGGTCTGGTGCCATCCCAGCCAGAAGCCAGTGCTAAGTGACAGGGGGGAGCCTGAGGTTCCAGGAGACCTTTTGGAATCTTGCAAATGGCCTGAGAACCCCCTGTGGCACTGGGGCCTCAGTCTGTGAATTTGTGTCTTAGCCCACAGCCTGGGACACACACCATGGGACACACAGCAGGGGACACACACCATGGGACACACAGCCTGGGACACAGCAGGGGACCCACTGCAGACATTCCTGTGCTGCCATGTGAGATGGGTTCCTGCAGGACAGAGGGCAGCGTCTGGGCGCCAGCTCCCTGCAGGGGCACGTTCCCGCCGTCCCGGGTGGCCTTTGGTGTCCCCAGCAGCAGTCAGCAGTGACATGGAAGCCTGGCGCTCCCGAGGCCCGAGGCCCGAGGCCCGAGGCCCGAGGCCCGAGGCCGGTTGCGCCGCTGTGTTCCTCTCAAGCGGAAAAAAGACCAGCAGTTCCAACCAGGTCTGGGGAACAGAGCCACCTGGTCCCTCGGGCTCGGCCCTGGAGTTGGCCCGGGGCCTGCGGAGGGTTGGTCAGGACGTGGTTTCCTCTGAGTGAGTGACCTGGCTGCCGCAGCCCTGCCCCACCTGCGCCTGCACGGGGGCCCTGTGCTGGGACCGTCCTGTGCTCGCCCAGGCAGGTTTCCCCTGACCCAGGCCTCTGCTCGGGGCGCCTCCCTGTCCCAGAGCGTGCAGGGGCTGGGAGGGAGAGGGTCATGAGGAAGCACCACAGGGACAGCGTGGTGGCCCTTTTCCAGGTCACAGCCCCGTCCACCTGGGAGCCCTCCCACCACGGCCTCCTCTCTGGCCCTGAGGGGCTGGGCACCAGCCTGCTCCCACTGGTCAGGCGCAGACCTCTTGAGCCCTGGTCCCGGGCCTGTGGGTGTCCGGCTGGTTGACCGCCCAGTGCCTGCGCCCTGCCCAGTGCCCGCAGGCCACCTCCCTGCCACGGCTGGATTGTCGTGGTCTCGATCCTTCTTATTTGATTAATGGGAAACGACGACTCATCTGGGTTGGACTGGGACTTATTGCTGAGGCTGAAGCCTTCTGATTGATTTCTGTGTCTCTGGTTCTGTGCTCTGGTGATCGGTGTGGCTTGTGTATTGAGATCTTCGTGTTTTCCACATTGAAATGGAGTCTCTGTTAACCTCTTACCACAGTGAGCCACGACGCTTTCCAGTGTTGAGTCTTCAGAGTGGTTAATTTATTTAAACTGTAGCAATAGTGATTTCTTTTTTTGGACTTGAATTGAACCCAGGGGTGCTTTACCAGTGAGCTACATCCCCAGCCCTTTTTATTATTTTTTATTTTGAGACAGGGTCTCATTAAATTGCTGAGGCTGGCCTCAAACTTGAAATCCTCCTGCCTCGGCCTCCTGAGTAGCTATTACAGACACACACCACCACACCTGGCCAATAGTGATTTCTTTACCATTAGGAAATTTTAGAAAAATCTTCCCCACTGGAGATTTGATAAATATCCAAACCATTTCTTTTTGTTTTCTGTTCATTTGGTTTTTTAAAAACAATTTCAATGCTAGAATATGATGAGCTGGGGTTTTTTTTTTTTTTTAGTAGAAAGCATTAACATCAGGTTTTTAAAAAGGAAATAAACAAGAAATCCATATGACATGGCGAAAGATATGAAAACGAGTTATATATTTTTTTTCATTGTTTTCAAATTCTTTCCCATTAAGTCCGGCTCCAGGAGTGGTGGCGCTTGCTCCCTGTCATCACTGTCACGGCGGCTGTGTCGGGCTCCCCTGCAGTCCCATTTCTGACTGCAGGGCCAGGCTCTGTGGGTTCCTCCCACGGAGCACCCAGCCTGCACCCAACAGTGGCTTCAGTGGCATGTTTGGCAGCACAAAGTGGCAATTCTCATACAGCGTACTATTTTTCTCTTCCTGGTTTCCATTTTTCTTGGGCGGTGGACCCTGACCACGTGGAAGGGTAATGCCTGGACGTCAGCAGCCATTCCTTGGTCGTCCTCACCGAGGGTCCTTTCGACGCAGTTCCCCTCAGCTTGTGATTGTAGATCTCGCGATGTTTGTCTGGGTTTTGCATCATAGTGACAGCCACCGATGATTGATGTCCTGACATGCTGCCAAGGTGCCCCACCCCTGGAGGGGGCGAGGGTGCAGACCCGCAGCCTGCCCTTCCGTCCCCCCAGCTGGGGCATCAGGATGCTCGTCTCCTGCTTCAGGAGCATCTTGATGACTTATTGTGACCTCGCCATAATGACACCCGCAGATCCCAGAGCTGAAGCAGGACATCAGCGTCCCTGACTACTGCTGCCTGGGCGACGGGGAGGAAGACGAGATCACCATCAACGCCTGGTTTGGCCCCCAAGGAACCGTCTCCCCACTCCACCAGGACCCGCAGCAGAACTTCCTAGTCCAGGTAGGGGCTGCCGCCGGAACGGTGACTCCTCCCTCCGGCTGGCCTGGCCACGGGCTGACCGCAGGGTCCACCTAGAAACCCCAGCTCTGCCAAGAGCAGCAAGAACCACTGCAAGGGACGTGGGCGGTGAAACAGAAGGCAGGATTCCTCCCCAGGGAGGGTTGCTTCCAGATGGTTCTCTGTGGAGGGGCTTCCAGGGGTTCCCAGGGCAGGCAGGGAGCCCGCACCTCCCTCCCCTGCCTCCGCTCTGCCCTCCTGCTGCCCATCTGCCCTCTGCACACCAGGCCGTTCTAGATGAGGGTGGGGCTGGTGGGGACCAGGTTCCCATCCCTGAGGGGTCTTGCCGTTGAGACCCGGGCAGAGGAACCTGCCTGTTGTGAGGGGAGGGCACACAGGCGCCCCTCAAGAGCGCTTGTCTCTGACAGTTTGATACCTGAGAGCGTGCTTGTCGCCCAGGGACCAGTTCCGAGAGGTGGGTCAGTGGAGAGGTGGAGGGCCAGCCGGCTCAGCAGGCCCTGCCCACACGGCCACCAGCTGCATCCCCAGGCAGCAGTATGAACTTGGGCTGCTCATTTAACCTCTCGGTGCTTCATTTTCCTCACCTGGAAAACGGGGGTGCAGAGGAGGCCCTGAGGCTTGGGAGGACTAGCCAAGGTGGCGCGTTGGCGCTTGGCAGGCAGGTTCTTAGCCACAGCAACGAGGCTGCCGCTCATAATGGGCTCGGAGGACGAGGCGCACTGGTGGGGAGGGCAGCTCAGGCCCAGGGCAGTGTGTGCAGGCGGCAGGACGGCCAGGCGGGGCACCAGGCAGCTCGTGGGGTCTCTTCCAGGTGATCGGGAGGAAGTACATCCGGCTCTACTCCCCCCAGGACTCAGAGGCTCTGTACCCACACGAAACGCACCTTCTTCACAACACCAGCCAGGTGGGCACAGGAACAGGATGTGGCTCATCCCTCCAGCTGTCCCCAGACTCCAGCAAAATCACACCTTCGCTCTGTGCAGGTGGACGCGGAGAACCCCGACCTGGAGCGGTTCCCCAGGTTCGCCGAGGCGCCCTTCCTGTCCTGCATCCTGTCTCCTGGAGAGATCCTGTTCATCCCCGTGAAGCACTGGCATTACGTGCGGGCCCTGGATCTGAGCTTCTCTGTCAGCTTCTGGTGGTCATAGCGGGGTGACCCTTGGAAGGGCCTGAGATGCAAACGGCCTTCACTGACCCGCTCGCTCCAGCTGTGGCAGAGGAAGGCAGGACCCAGCCAGGGGGACACTCCAGCAGGCCCCCACGCGGAGGTCCTGACGTCTCCTAGCTGGACACGTCTGGGAAGGGTCAGGCAGCGTGTCCAGTGAAAAGCGTGGGCTCTGAGCAGGGCTGCCGGGTCCCAGGCTGGCCCCACTGTGAACCTCTGTGGCGGGGCGAACAGGCGGGCGGGGCCTCACCCAGGGACTCGGGCGCTTGCAGTGGCAGAGCCACTGTCACCCATGTCAGCTCCCAAGATCACAGTGGACTTCATGGCCAGGCCTGGGCGAGAGGGTCCTCATCACCTGCAAAGGAGCCTAGACCCAGTTAGAGACTTCCGCGCTCCTTGCTGAGGCACAGAGCGCCTGCGGACCTCCCAGTGCCACCGAGCGCACCCAGGAACAGGCTCCCGGGAAGGGCCAGGAGCACCCCAGCACCTGGGCAGCCAGGAGCACTTGCTCTCCGGGAGGGTTTGGTCAGCAGAGCCAGCCTCCAGCCTGTCCCTCTCGGGCTGCAGACAGGAGGCTCCCCACCTGGGAGAAGGGCGACGGGTGATGTCCCCGCAGTAGCGTCTGGTTCGCACAGCATTCGCCCACCAAGTGACCACGAGGTAAAGAGGATCTGCTCCAAATCAGTCGAGAGGAAACTTAAAAGCTAATGAACCTTTACGTCAAGTGTCTCATTTCTTTAATTAAAAAGCTTCAACTATTATGCCGAAATACTCATCGTGTTCAGTTCTGGGTATTTGTCGTAAAAACACACTCGCACACAACTTGCCAATGCTCAGACGACGGGCAAATGAAAACAGACTGAATTGGGGGGGCTCCTCACCATGCTCAGTGCTGGGAGGGGACTGTGCCTCTGGTGGGGCTCAGCGGTTCAGCGGAAGGCCAGGCACGCGCTCATGCCCACCCGCGTGGGAAGCCCACCCTGAGGGACGCAGGGGAGGAGGCCGTGCGTCCCTGTTGACCTCGTGTTAACTGTAACGGTGTGAGAGGGGACGTCCTGTCCCTACGTCCTGTGGGTAGGAAATGGCCCTGGAGGACACCTGGCACACTGTTTCCCTTTTTAATTTTGTGGTTGCTTTGGTCTTTTGTTTTTCTCAACATTTAGAATTTTTTATATACGTGTGTATTCAGCTGCAGGCGGACACAGCGCCTGTATTTCCTTCTCATGCGGTGCTGAGGTGGCGCCCAGGGCCTCCCGCGTGCTCGGCGGGCTCCGCCACTGTGCCACAAGCCTGGCCCTGAACGTTTAGAATTCCTAAGGTCATGAAGAAACTGTCATGTTAAGTGACACGCAGTGTCCTTGATTTTTTGCTAGTGACGTTCACACTCGCACGTACGTGGCTACGTGTGCACCTGCGTGCGTGGCGTGGGCGTACGCATGCTCCAAAGGAAGTGCTCCGAGTGAACAGTGGGCACACCTAGGCCGGTAGGAGACTGTGGATGTTTGCTTCTTAAAATATTTCTCAATAATTTCAGGTTTTTTTCAATGTAAATAAAAGGAAAAATATGACTTTATTTTCAAAGTCATCTGGTCGACCACGTTCCCGAGCTGCTGTGGCCGGCAGGCAGCTAGGAGGCACCGGGAGGGAAAAGCAGGAGGCCGACCATCATGGGGGGCATGTGGCCTCGGAAGGGCCCCAGTGTCCGTGGATCACGGTTCTGGGTGGGAAGCCATGTGAGAGCCACATGAAGGGGGGAAGGCGGGAGGGAGAGGCCAGAGCAGGATCTGGAAGAGGCAAAGGAGCTGCCAGAAGATGGAGCACAGAGGTGCTGGGGCGAGGGGGCAGGGACACTGGCACCCAGGATCAGGGGAGGGAAGCAGTACAAGATGCAGTGGGGCCGGGCTGTGGCCCACACCTGTAATCCCAGCCACTCAGGAGGCCGAGGCGGGAGGACCACAAGTTCGAGGCCAGCCAAGACAAATTAGCAGCCTTGTCTCAAAAAGCCCTGGGATGTAGCTCAGTGGTAAAGCACCCCTGGGTTCAATCCCCAACACTGGGGGGGCAATTAAAGGTACACTAAGTGTAGATGGTGCGGCCCCCGAGGGCCAGTGGTCTGGAACTCATCTGGCTGTGATCAGAACCCAACTTGAACTGGTTTAAGCAAAAACAACAATAAATGGTCTCTCAGAGCACAGGGCTCAGCTGGTCCTTCAGATCAAGGGAGCCCAGGGAAGATGCTGGTGGCCAGGCTGGGGACCTATTCCCAGCACTGGTGACTGGCCAGGCCCAGCTCACAGACCACCGGTGGCAACGAGGAGGGCTGGAAAACCAGGAGGGATGGAAGGGACTGAAGCTACTGAGGGTCAAGGGATCTGAACTTGGTCAAGCAGGTCCTGGGGGCTCAGAATCCCGAGCAGAGACCATCAGAATTCACGTTCAGAAGCCAACCACCAGCAGGAAGAGGCCGCTGGGGCCAGGAGAGCTTCGAGGTCGGAGGTCAAGACCGTCAAGTGGGGCGGGCAGAGGGCGCAGGCGAGGGGAGAGCAGGAGACCCGTCCTCGAAGCCAAACCGGCACAGCTCTGCCATCAGCCTTGCCAGGAGACCATTCACCCCCCGCCTGGAACTTAAGTTATAAGTTTCCACATGAAGAAATTCACACCGTACATCACACTGAAGGTAGTGAGGCGTGAAACGGGAATGCCACCACGATGGCGTGCTCGCCATCACGAGGGACACCAGCTGCCTGGCAGCAGAAGCCCTAAGTCCCCGGCTAACTCGCAGACCTCTCCGAGCTGAGGAACACAGGCCTGGGACTCCAGCTCCCAGCAGGGGCCCTGCCCCAGGTGTCGCCCACTGCGGTGGGCAGGCCTGGGATGTCCTGAGCCACTGCCAGGAAAAGCAGCTGGTGTCCAAGAGTGTGGCTCCAGTCGGGCACTTGCGCCCCAGTCAGGAGCGCAGGTGTGGAGGCTGCAGGTGTGCCGGGCAGACAGGCAGGCGTGGGAGAGGAACCTCCCGCCCCAGCACAGGCCCAGGTTGCTGGGGTCCGGCCACAGGGCTGGCCGCAGCTGAGGAACGCGGCCTCCGAAGCTGAGCTGAACCAAAACACCAAAGCACTTTCAGAGCAGAGGTGGAGGCGGGGCTGAGCTGCCAGGCACCCATCCCCTGTGGACAGGCCGGCCACCGCCACAGCCCGACGCAGCGTCAAGCCAGAGGTGTTTACACCATCACAGGACGGTGTCCACGCAGAGCAAGAGAGGCAGACAGTGGTGAGCCACGAGGACCTCAGAACAGAGGGTGGTGTGGGAAATGGCCAGAGGGACGGACAGGCAGGACAGGTCACTGGTGGTTGACAGGGAGCGGGAAGGGGATCCAGCGAGCAGAGATCCCGAGCTGTAGGCGCAGCAGCCTGCGGCAGGAAGCCGGAGCCAGGAAGGAGAGCGAGCCCAGCCACGCTGCAGCCCAGGGAAGGTGGAACGGGCAGCGGGAGGGGCAGGAAGGCCCAGCAGGGCAGCACCAGCGTTAGCTGGGCACCAGGGTGATCCACACCTCCACCACGGCCCGGGAGGGGGAAGGCTGGGAACCAGGAAAGCCCGGGTCACCATGGTCCATTCAGGAGCTCCTGGAGCAGGTCAGGCACCGCGGGTGCAGAGGACAGTGAAGGAGAAGACAGGCCAGCGGGTCAGGTCAGGGCCTGGGATGAGAGACAGGAGCTGGAAGTCGCCGAGGTCTTGGCCAGGGAGTGCCAGTATGGCGGGGGACGTGCACGTTGGCATCATGGGGGGGCCGCAGGCAGGGGACCCAACGGAGGGCTAGTGAACCCAGGCCGAGGTGCTCAGAGGACCTTGACCTGCAGGAACATGACCACGGGGACCACATGAGAGGGTGGCAGGGAGCTGGCTGCCTCACACGGCCCTCCAAGGGCAGCTTGGGTGCAGCCTCCCAGGCCTGCCCGGCACTGCGCACGCAGGACCAGCTCAGGGACGGGCAGGGCTGAGGGCCGTTCCCCACCCAGGACGCCAGGCCAAGGCCCTTTGCCACTGCCTCTCCCTCGTGCCCTTCCAGAAGATCCCTTTGCTAGTTAAGTGGCCAGGACGGTCCCCCAAGCGCACCTGCCAGGCTGAAGGCACCAGCAGGTCCAGCTTCCCCATGATAGGAGGGCCCAGGGCTCAGGAGACAGGACCTGGGGCTCCCACACCGCGTGTCACGTGCCACCACATCCAGGTGCTGCTCCATGGGGGGCTGACGGAGGGAAGGAGGCGGAGCTTCCCTGCCAGCCTGGAGAGCCACCTGTAAGCTGTGGCCACAGCCCCTTCACCCTCGAGTTTGCCCGGGGAACCCCTGTCCACTCAGCCTGAGGCGGGCAGGGATGCCCTACCCAGGGCTCAAAGGTGAGCCTGGATTTTCCGATGCCATCGGCTGGAGCTCCTTCCTGCTCAGCAGCATCCACGCTGGAGCTGTGAGCCAGGGCGTGGGAGCCACTGAATGAGGCCCACCCTCCTGGCACTGGGGCACGCGGGCGTGAGGTCCAAGTGTGGCTCCACTTTGGACCAGAAGTGGCTGAGTTTCCTGGGAAAGCACCACGGAGCCCTCAGCGCGAGGCCAGCTCAAGTAGAGCAGAGCGGGAGAAATACGGATGCTGGCCATGTCACTAGGCCACTAGAGTGAGGCCACCAGACCAGCCTCTCCTGAAGGATCGCTGTGGTCAAGTCCTCCCCTGTTTGAGCCAGTCTGGGCTGACTTCGGTCAACACTAGAGGGTCCTGACCGGTTGGGGCAGGAAAGAGGCAGGTGGACAGGAACTCGGCCAGCGTGGTGACCAAGGAAATGCAGGGAAGGGCACGGAGGGCAAGGAGAGCAGAGCGGCGGCCTCCAGGAGCAGAAAGGCACACGGGCTCCCTGGAAGGCCACCCAGCAGGCGAGGGAGAGGTGGAGAGGAGCGTGCTGGACCAGTTGTCCCGCGGGAGACCACGCTGGCGGTGCAAGAGACAGGAGCAGAGGCCACAGTGGAGCTGGGGTCGGGGAGCAGTGCTGAGGAGGGCGAGGGCCGGCGGCTGGGATCTGGGAACGCCCGATGCAGGAGAGCCAGGGAGGCGGAGGCGTGCGGGCCGACTCACTGGAGGGCCAGACCGGGCAGCCATCCAGTCACTAAGGGGGGACGAAGGAGCCCATGGGAAGAGCGAGTCCAGCACAGCCCACAGGCCTCACACTCTGGTCAGATGGGGGTCCAGACGTGGGAGCAGGGATGCCAAGGTTCAGGTCCAGAGCAGGGGCTGGGCAAGTCCTGAGCGGTGGCCGGCCGAAGCCAGGCTGAAGGCAAAGACCCCAGAGCAAGGACAGGAGCTGCCTGGCACCGGTGGCCCTGGAACAGGGCACGGCCAGGCTGGGGAGCTAGAATGCAAACCCCGGGCTCTGCGTCAGGTGAGCTCCGAGAGGGGACAGGCCAGACGCCAAAGCCAACACCGAGGCTGAGGCCGCAGGCGAGGCGGCAGCAACTCCTTACAACAGCTTTATTCCAAACCCGTCGGCAACGGGCACGTAAAACAGAGGAGCCGGTCTGCATGCGGCGCGAGACGCTGGTGCCTCCTCACACGGGGCCTCGAAGCTCCAGCCACGCGGCAAGGGGGCTCCAGAGGGCAGGCCGCTAATGCTGCCTGGACCGCGAGGACTTCTTGCTGGATTTGGAGACGCTGGCCTCCCTCTCCTTCTCGGGGTCGAAGACCTCTACACGGAGACCAGAAGGCACAGTGAACGGCAGGGCTGGTGGCAGTTGCCACCACCTGGCAGCTACGCTACATCTCCCTGCCCAGGACCCATCCTGCTTCTCCAGCACTTCCCTGCTGACCCTCCTCCCCTGCCAGGAGCAGGCTGGCATGAGCCCAGTTCACAGAGCAACAGACTCAGGGGGCTGCAGACACCGTTTCCACGTGACCCTGAGAGGCTGCAGAAAGCAAGCCTGGTCTCGAGACACTCATGGACCTTGGGGGCTCCTGGGCTTCAGAGCCCTGGGACCTGGGCAGGCAGGCCAGCCCCCCACTCACCCAGACCCGCACACTCCCAGCCTCCCAAGCACACCCACTCCCAGAGCTCCCTTGGCACCAGGCCTACAGGGCCAGGTCCATCCTCCCCTGGGGGCCACGCACCTGGTATCTCGTGGGGCCAGTAGTCATTACAGTGGGGACAGTGCGGCTCAGAGGTGGACTGGAAATACTTGGCCACGCAGGGCAAGTGCATCCTGATGCCACAGGTTTCACAGCTTTGGCCCTGCAACAGGGGAGGCTGACCACCATGCAGCCCGCACGCCTCCGAGTCCTCCCACCCAGGGAAGCTGCAGTGGGGAAGGGGCCCAGGCTGTCCAGTCTGAGCGTCCAGGCCCCAAATCAATACTAAAATAATAATCCCAAAGTCCTCAGCGCAGGGGTTTTACTAAGGAATTCTGGACAAATAATCCCAGGCAGAAGGAGCTGGAAACTCTAGAGGCCGCCCCACAGCGCTCAGGCCTCCTGCCATGGGTCCCATAGGGAGGCAGATGTGTCTCCTCAGCTCTGCAAACTGGCAATGTGCACCCACAGCTTAAAAAAAAAAAATAGTGCTTTGTCCCAGAGATGACACTGGTAGGAATCAGACCTCGGAAAGCAATCCCCAGGTGCACGGGCAGACGTGCCGGGATCCATCATGGAGATGGTAATGAGAACGACACTGAAGGAAGGGACGGAAACCCCAGTGTCCAGCACCGGCTGGAGGGCTGCAAGGCCCTAGAGCACACAGTGTCAATCGGAGGGCTCGGAAACAACGCTGACGCAGAAAGACACTTGTCAGAAATCTGCCAAGATAGCACCTGTCACAAGAATCATGAGAGCCTTTCTGGAGAAAAGTAACACCAGCGAGAGCCCGTGGACTAGACGGGAGGAGCGGGGCAGGTGCCTTCACACAGGCAGCGGCCAGAGCCACCGCCCCACCCAGGAGATGGCCTCCAGCAGCCCGGGGCGCTCCCATGGAGACGGCCACAGCAGGGCCAGAGCCTGAACCCAGGGAACTCTGCAGGGTGCCGGGAGGGTCCTGGGAGCTGCGGAGGCACCTGGATGAGGAGGCTGTGGCAGATGTTGCAGACCTTCACGGCGTCAGGGTACGTCTCCCGGAGGTACTGCTCCATCTCCAGGATGGCCCGGCCGTGCAGGGTGAACTCCCCTTCTTTCTGCAGCGACATAACGGGTGGCGGCCGTCCTCAGCCAGGGCCTGTGAGGCTCGGTGCCTCTGTCCCTCTGCAGGCCCACAGCCCACACCCCAGGAAGACACAAAGGTCAGATGCTCCCGGCCACTGCAGCTTTGCACCGACCCCTGCCAACCAGCGTCAGTGGTGTCCCCTGGGACAGGAAAGGCACACTGAGGCGAAAGATCTGAGACCGTGGGGGCGAGGATCCCCTGCTGCGCCCCTGCCCCCCAGTCTCCTCAGCAGCCACCTTGCGCATCACAGACACACGCTCCACCCGCACAGCAGCCCGGGGCAGGGGAAGCCAGGGGCTGGGCAGGGGGAGGCAGTCTCCCAAGGGTGGACCCAGACAACCCCTGCCAAGCCCTGCTGCTCCCACCCTCCCCGCCTCGCCCCCTGAAAGCAGCAGCGCTGCAGGGACCATCTGGGCTCACTCCAGCCGCGTCACTTCACAAAGGAAGCTGGAAGGAATCCAGGCCCCCAGTCAAAGCATGGACGGCAGCGCCTCCAACGGCAGCGCCTCCGACGGCAGGCTGCCTGGTTCCCACATCTGGGCACGATGCACACGCCACAGCCTGAGAGCCTCGGGACAGCCAGACGTGTGGCCAGGTCAGCCTCAGCACAGGGAAGAGGCAGGGCAGAGGAAGCCCCTGTGGTGATGTCACAGGTGGGCCGGGAGATGGGCCCTGCAGGGACCTGGTGCTTCAGCCTGAGGATGGAAGGCAGCCCAGGTCTGGGCAGAGCTTCAGGCAGGACTTGTGCCTCAGAGACAGGCTGCGCAGACGGCAGGAGGGGCAGCGGAGGGTGGTGGCTGTGGAGGTGGGGGTGACTGAGAAGGGAAGAGCGTGTGACTGAGGACGGCCTGGGGTTGGCCAGTGGCTCCCACCGCACCTGAGGGGGCAGGAAGCCCCTGTGCACTTGGCATCAGCCCTGCCCCGCCTTCCAGGGCTGCCCTCCACTCCCAGGCTGGACAGCCCGTCCTGCTGCGCCCACCTCTGGCTCACCTTGCCAGCTGCCCAGTCTTTATGCTC
Organism: Glaucomys volans; assembly: GCA_020662805.1. Lineage (NCBI taxonomy): Eukaryota > Metazoa > Chordata > Mammalia > Rodentia > Sciuridae > Glaucomys > Glaucomys volans. The sequence continues at coordinate 237,861 of JAJEJO010001815.1, read as the reverse complement.
AGGCCTGGCGTTTGCTCCCCGGGCACACGGTCGCCCTCTAGCACGGGGCCTTTGCACAGGCTACCCGCCCCTCCAGCTAACTCCACAGCCTCAGCACTGGCGTCACGTCCTCAGGCAAGGCTGGTTCCTATTAGAGTGGTCAGGAAGTCCTCCTTCCCCTCCACCTGTCACGGCTTCAGTGAGGACCAGCGACGGTCCCTGGCGTCCTCATCAGGAAGCCCGTGAGAGCCGTGGCCAGTCTGGTTCTGTTCACTCCCGGTGCCTCCACCTGGGTGGGGCCAGCCCTGGGCCCCTGGGGAGCAGCTGCAGAAAGCCAGCCAGCCTTGCCCGGATCCCAGGGAGCAACGCCTGAGGCCCTGGAAAGGAGCTGCGGCTCGACGTGAAGCCCCAGGTGCACTTGCTAATACCTGCCGTGCGCCGAGGGGGCCCCACACTGTGTTCATGACCCCACGCAGCCCCGAGGCCCAGCCAGCGGGAGGGAGACAGGGCCGCCCCAGCCCTCCAGAGAAGACCAAAACCCAAGTGATCCCCGTGGCCTCAGGAAGCCTCAAGTCTGGGGTGCCGGGGCGTTCAGAGACGCAGCTGGTCAGTGTGCGGGCTCCGCCACCCCCGCCTCCTCCCGGGGCCTCCCCTGCTCAGGGCCCTCTGCTCAACCACAGGCCCCAGCACCTCCTCGCCAGCGCAGCCTGCACAGGGACAGCACCCTCCCACACTGGATAGAGCCTCCCCCCCACCAAGGACGAAGTGCCCTTGGAGGGACACCCCACCTGGGATGACTCTGGTCAGTGGGTGCCAGGCTACTCCTGTGGGAAGTACCACTTCTGAGAGGCTAAGGATCAGGCTCTGAAATGTGGTCCCTCTGATCAACATGGCCCATGAGGGCTCCTCAGGGCCCAGCCAGCACCCCTCCACGGGCCCTCGGCCTGTCCTCCACAGAACCGCAGCACCTCTGAGCAGGCCGCCCAGCAGCAGAGGAACCTGGAGGTGTCTCTCGCAGGCAGGGCCCCATCCCTGGGGTTGGGACCTTTCAGGCCAGACAGTGAGCACGCAGTCCAACAAGGACTGCCCAGTGCCACGGCTGGGAAGGCGTGAGGGCCCAGAAGCCAGGGCCAAGGGGCGTGGGGCTGAGGGGCTGCTGGGGCTGAGGGGCGGGGCCAAGGCAGCGGCTGGTGCGCTGACTTGTACAGTGCTCCCTCCATGGAAGCTCGCGGAAGCCCCACCTGCCCTCTCCCAGCTCAGAGCCACCCCCAGAAAAGGCAGTACCAGCACCTCCATTAACTGAGGAAGGCACAGAAAGGACAGGAACCTGGATCCAAAGCCCAGTCCAAAGCTTCTCTCCTCCCTGGGCAGCAGAGGGGCCAAGGGAGAACTGCCATAACGAGCAAGGACCTCGTCCACCAGGGTGGTCACTGTTAAATAAACTCTGCTCCTCTGGAACTTCACCCCTTGTCCCGTCACCCATCCAGCCAGCACTCACAGAGCACCCAAAGGTGCAATCTGCAGGGGGAGGAAGGTGAGGTCGTGACCCTGCCCCTAAAGGGCCTGACTGGAAAAGAAAGCACACCGCAAGGCCAACCCAAGCCGCCTGAGAACATTCCAGACTGCCAACTCCACACAGCGAGGAAGGAAAACTGTGACTAAACCATCGGTGGGCACCAGACACCGAGCCAGGGCCTGAGTGTGGGCCCTGCTGTCTGCAGGGAGCCAGCGCCACCAGCCCGGAGCTGCGGTCAGCTGACACTGAGCTTGTGTGGCCTGTGGTCGGGCAGCAGGGCTCCTGGATGCTATGCATGGGACGTGCCCAGTAGGTCCACTCTCCAGGGACCCTCAGGCCTGCCCTCACTCCCTGTGACCTCTCCTGCCCTTTCCCCCAGCAGGCACCCCAGAAATGGAATCAGATCAGACTGTAAGGGGGGCCGCCCCCTGTGTAGAAGCGAGCAACTCAGAACATGGAGACATCCAGGGCAGGCTCTCCTGGGAAGGAAGTGAAGGACTGAGGCCCACAGCAGCCTCCAGCCACAGCCCTGCCCACACAGAGGGGAAGCTGGGGCTGCCAGGAGCCCGTCCTGCCCAGACCCGGGACAGGCCCTCGTGGGGCAGAGCTGTGGCAACTGGGCCATGCTGAGCTCATCAGCTGCACTTCTTGGAAACGGTGGTGCCTTTCATAGGAAAAGAACTGAAACATCTGTTCAGAGCTCATCAGCAGGTCTGGTTACAGTCTGGCCCTTTCCCAGATTCCACAGCCACCTCCAAAAATATGCACAATTTCTCTTGCTCCAAGAGCCACTGTCTTAAGTGCCAAGAGCACTGGTCCTGCATGACATGACGCTGGCAGACACAGGGTGAAGAGAGCCAGGCCCCTGAGCCCACTCCCACCCTCCAGCACTTCACTCCAGGCCTCGCTCCTGCTTCTCCACCCCATGAGGGGATTTTTCTACTCCCTAGTCACAGGAGAGAAAGCAGGTCACCTGGACCACAGGGCAGACCCAGGGCAGACCCACCACTGTGTTCACAACTGCTGCTCTCCCCACCTCACTGTCTGTGCACCAGAGGCTCAAATGAAACCTGGGTGCAGTTCCCAGTCTGCCACCTCTGGCTGTGGTGCCCTGGAGGGATGAGAAAATGGGGGTCCAAGGCCTCGTCACAGGCCATTTAGGCTGGAGGCCATCAGTACCTCGATCAGCCATTTGCTCTGAACAAACTTCTGCAGCACATGCTCAGCTTCCTTCTTCCTCATCCTCTTGCCTTTCAGTTGATCAACCAGGTTCAGAATGTTTGTGGAAGACGCAAAACCAGTTTCCGAGTCAATAATCAGTTCCAACTGGAAGAGACACCAGGTACCACGGTCATCTACTAAACTGCAAAGAGAATCTGAGTCCATCAGCCCAAATCTGGCAGGGATGCAGTGACCACTCACATCCCTGGCACCCTTCACACGGCCCTCCAGGATACATAACATGGATCAAAAGCCAGAAGCAGGTTCAGTCCAGGCTCAATGGCCACTCCTGTAACGCCATCCCAGATCCACAATCTCAATGTCCGGAAATCAAGGTGGGTTGCTTCCCTTCTCATGCCCCCACCCCAGCTCCCAGAAGGTGAAAAGGTAAGACAGGAAGGAGTGAATAAACGAGGCAGCGCTTCTCCTCACCAAGGGGTGTGGGCAGGAAAGGCAGGAGAACAGAGCCAGGGTGGCCAGGGCGAGAGGACATGCAGAAGCCCAGAGGCCATGTGGACTCAGAAGCCAACGGGAACATGGGATCCCGGGCACGCAGCTGTGGGCCACTCCTCCTGGAGCTTGGCTCTCACCACGGCTGCTGAGGAGTCTTTGGAGGAAGACTCTCAGAGACTCCGACTCAGCCGAGCTGCAGGGAGGGTGGACCTGTGGACTCCTGTTCGCCCCCGGGGCTGACAGTGCTTAAAGGCCTAGAACTGTCTCAGCAGGTGCCCAGCCACGTGGGAGAAGAGGCCTGAGCCAATGGCCCTGCAGCCTGGAGAGCAGTGCCTCTCAGGTGGGGGCGTGCAGATGGTCAGTGGGCACCTGGGTACCAGGCAAATTCAGGTTCATCAGCATGGGGGCAGGGGGCACTAGCTCTGCAGCAAGCCCCCAGTGGCAGGTGCTGCTGCCGCCATCCCTGGACAGCACTCAGATGGGGGCACTAGTTACTGCCACGAGGCCCTGCTCATCCAGGCAGGCTCACTGGCCCAGGGCTTCTTCCCAGGCAGCTGGGGTGGCCTCTAACGCCCCCAGCACCCTCAAGACTGCAGTTTCCATCTCCAATGGTGGAGCCAGGAGTTTCCTATAAGAAGCGCAGTCAATGGAGTTACCATACTTACGGCCTTTCTAAACAGATCTAGTTCATTCTCTGCAAAATCTGTGGCCATTTTCGAAATGGAAGTTGTAGCAAGATTGACCTAAAAAATAAGTGAGCACACGGATCAGGCTGTGCCTCTCCTGAGGGGTAACTTACTGCTGCTTCTCCTGCTTCCCTCCCTCCCAGCCCCTCAAGCAGGGAGCTCCTCCCACAGAGCCGCTTGTCGGGCCGCCTGTTCAGCTCCCCGCAGTCCCACTAGAGGGCGCTGCCGTGCACTCACCAGCGCATAGATGGGCCTCCCGTCGTCCTCCGTGACTCCTTTCTTGATCTCGATGTACAAGGACTCCAGCACACTGTTGATGTTATTGATGAAGTCGTCCAGCTTCTCCACAGTGGCACTGCCTGCAAGTACACAGGCAAGAGGAGGAGGGCTTCATGGCTCTGTCACTCCATCACCTGAACGCACAAGGGCAGCCCACCAGAAGTGGCGGAGGCCCCACCCTGTGGCGATGCCCACACCGAGCGGTTTCCCTTCCTGGAATAGTACAGATAAGCAGAGGCTGGACGGAGGGTGCGGGAGGCAGAAAGGCCAGGAGGAGGTATCTGAGAACGCTGCGACTGCGGGGTCTTCCTGTCTCTGCTCACGGCCCACAGCTGTGTCCACCCCAATGCGCTGCCCAAGACACTGCCCAGTGGGCTCCGAGCACAGTGGGCTCCCACTGCAGGCAGCATCATGAGCAGACCTCACATGTCACCACACAAAGCCTTTGTCCCTGCACATTCTCACACGCGGGTAGACAGGTGCTACTGCTTCCTCCCCTCGTTAACATCTAAGCTGTACTGAGCACCTGAGGCCAGGCCCTGACTCAGCTGCTGGGGACAGTGAAGAGCAGCTGCCAGGGCGAGGAGAAGAAGGCTCGTGTGCAGCACCTGTTCCGAGCACCGTCCGTGCAGTGACTGACCGGCCCTCCCCCAGCCCTTCCAGGGAGGTCCTGCACCTCCTGAGTGCAGGTGATGCGGTGAGATGCAGAGACCTGAGTCCAGATCATACCAGCAGGCCAGGCAGAGCCAGCAGTGGGCGCAGAAAGCCTGGCTCCAGCACTGACCTGTCCACAGCCTGCCAGCAGGAGTCAGAGTCAGAGACCACCGGGGGCCAGGACTGAGGAGGGCCACCAGCGTCCAGTATGAGGGGAAGGGACATCCTTAGCCGGAGGAGGAAGGACAGCAAGGCTGCAGAACCTTCTCCTGCAGGAGAAGGCCGAACGCTGGAGCAGAGGAGGGACGTGGTCAGCTCCGTCTTGAGATCGCCCTCGGGCACAGAGCCTGCTGTCCACCCTGAAGCCATGTCAGTGTGCTCATGTATTAAAATCATTGAAAAGATTTGTGGGTTTAAAAAAACGCTGAAAAAACTGCAGGAAAAAACAGACACTAAGCTCCCATTTAGGCTAAAACAATCACAAACCCAAAGCACAATCTGCAGGGGAAAGCCTGGGAGGCGGCCCGGCCGCAGCCAGGGACTAAGGCCGCCGCGGGAAGGGCCTAGAGGGGGTCATCGAAGGGCCCCTGGGCTGCACCTGCACTGGACTTCTCACAGAGAGGTGTTCCGAAGCTCCCTGACACCCAAAGTCAACTCAGTCTAGAAAACAAAGGACCACGCTGGGGGCAGAGGACTGGCCACGTAAAGGAGGCAGTAACAGCCCAGACCGAGTTGCAGCTAAGCGCCAGGCCACAGAGACGGCGGCAGCAGTGCGACTGGGAGCTCGTCACAGGAGTCCCACCTCCCTACTAGGTACAGTCACTCAGCCTTGGATGTCCCTGTAAAGCCACCAGGTAGGAACAAACAGGCCAAACAGCAGGAAGCGTGAGTGTGCCATCCGGCGGGAACACTGGTGGGATGAGGCACCCGGGCCTCCCGTCACCTCCTGCCTCCTCTGGCGCCTTCCTTTCTGGCTCCTTCCTTTCAGAGCACCCTCCTTCCAGCTCCCACTCCTGCCCCTTCATCACAGAGCCCACGAAGACGGCTCTTCTTCCAGGAAGTGTCTCCGCGCAGTCCTCCCGGAGCATGTTCAATACAGCCTCCGGCCTCCGCTGTGCAGAGCCTCCTGACCCACAAGGCTCCCAACTCTGCGACACTCAGGGGCAGGGCAGTCAGCCACCCAAGAACCACCTCCACTGGGCGCGACAGAACCCCATGGGACAGGAAGCGCCGTGTCTATCCAGTGTGACAATGCCAAATCCCACCCAGGGGACAGTTCACATTTTCCACCCAAGAGGCCCCAGGTGTCACTCCCAACGCTGTGCTCCGTGGGCAGACCACAGGCATCCCACACGCCGGGCCTGCCGGGCCCGAGGCTGCGCAGAGGAGCCAGCAGCCCTCTCCGCCCGCCCCGCCTCTGCCCCACGGCAGCCCGCTTTCCAATCACGCGAATGTTCTCACAGCACTGTCACTTGGGAGGGAAGGCCAGGCCGCCCCCACTGCTGGGCCACTGCAGAGCACGGCCAGCCCACCGGCTTCCTTCTCCCCATTCGAGCCACACCTGTGTCCTGCTCAGCTGTGACCTGTGGGTGCTTTCACAGCACCGCCTTCTCAGCCCTACCTGGGCATGGACTCACGCTCAGCACATCACCCCACCCCTCAACTGGCTGTGCTCTCTGGTGGCAACAGCGGCAGCCTGTGCCTCGGGGCTGCACCAGAGCCATGGGCGCAGCCCGTCCACCCTCAGCTCCCTGTGGACCCTGGGTCAGTCTCTCCCCGTCACCCCTGAAGGCCACAGTTCACTGACCTCCAGCCTCACCTGTGACTAGAACACTCTTCCCTCAGCTTCCCCTGCAACCACCTGGGCCCCAGCCCAACCTGCCAAGCCCTGGCTCGCTCCTGCCCAGGGCCTTCCTGGCCAGACCAGCTGGGGTCCCAGCTCTGCCTGCCCCGGGGGCGAGCACCTCCTCATCACAGGCACCCTGGTTCCCAGGTCTGGGTGCCCCACACAGTGGCCATGTGGTGTCGGGGTGCCTGACAGCAGGGTGCCCCCAGCAGAGCTCTAGCTGTTTTTCTTTTATTTATTTATATATGTTTAATTCTCCCTCCTATACGCGTGGTCTGGGAGAAAAATTCCTGGTACCTAAACCCAGAGAACCAAAACGCTGGAAGCTGAGCAGTCCAGGGCTGACATCAGCCAGGAGTGGACCCCGAACCATACCACCCTGAGCAAGGGACAAAGTGCTGCCCGGAGTGGCTTCCAGCCCCGAAGCTACAGAGGAAAGAGGTGTCACTATGCTTCCTGTCCTCCCCAAGCTGGTCACCCAGGTGCCATTCAGTCCTATGTCCTTTGCCCAACAGCCTCCCCCAAAAATTCCTAAGTCGGCCAGAACTGGGGCCTGTTGCTTGTGACCAAGGTCCCCGACATGCCCACTAGGGGTCACAGGCACTCCAGGTGGGCACTGCCCAACCTCCAGTCTCTAGAGCAGCGAATGCCTCCTGCTCCGCCCCCACTCCTTCCCTGTTCCTGGAGACTGTGGTGGAGAAGCTACAGGGTGCAAGTCTGCAAGGACACAGGGCTAAGGGCACTGGCCCTGGCATGCTGAGTCCATAGCAGGTCAAGTGCACGAGCCAGACTTCCATCTGGAGGTGACTGTGTCCAGCTGTATTTAGGAGAATTAATCAGTAACACTGCTCGTCTCCTCAGAATCCCAAATCACTCACTCACTCACTCACTCACTCGTGCACACACCCAGGCTTCAGGAAGCACCCAACACCCGGTGCCGTGCAGGCAGAGGCAGAGCAGGGCTGGTTCCGACAGCCCAGCTTCAGGCAGCTGAGGAGAGGAGCGGGCCCTGACCCCTCCCACGCGCTGTCTCCTCTCGGAGCAGACACCCACTAGGACAATCGGCACTGTGTCTGGGTGGCTTGGGTGCCACCCGTGCTTCCCCTGCTCGTAGCTGTGGAAGAGCAGCAGCGACGCCAGGCTGGAAACGGCAGGCCCGCAAGCCCGTGATTGTCACCCGCCCGCTGCGGGCCCGTGGTACTCAGGGGCCTGGCGCCTCTCATCAGCCAGTTACAGCACCTCCAGGGGAGGCGGCAGGCACGCGGGCAGCAGAGGCCAGGACACCAGCGGTGATGCCGAAGGAGGCAGCGCTCCAACAGGAGGCTTGCAGGAACCAGGCCCTCGACATCCTCATCCCTGGGGTCACAGCCCCCTGTAGTCAGCACACACCACCAAAGGAGGAGCCGAGGACAGGCCAGGACCCAGGAGAGGACAGCATCGCTCGCTGCGCTGGGAAATGCCCGACATTGAGGCGGTCGACACGGCCGCCAAAGTTGATGGGGGCGAGGCTGCTCTGACAGACTGCCTCTGCTGGCTGTGAACATATTCTTTCCTTTTCTTTTAAGTTTGACTTTAATTTTACCAGTGAGCCACTTGCTACATTAGGGTCCCTCTTCCCAGAGGCTACTGCACCCAGGGGCTCTCTGTACACTTGACCAGGCACTCAGGAAGTCTGCTGCCCTAACCTCTGACTGCAAAATTGTTCTGTTCTAAACCAGGCACCAAAAATAGAAAAGGCTATTTTTAGGCAGAGAAAATAAGAGCAAAGAATAAGCCCCAGGGGCAGAACCACTTGCAGGCCAACTTGGCACTATGACAGCCCGGTCATCTCATGGGACAGGCAGGTGGCCCTGCTGAGTTCCATGGTGAGGACGGAGCAAGCCAGATCCTACTCCAGACACGGGAGCTGGGCAGAACGGGCCCCACGAGGGCAGAGCCCTGGGCTGCAGAGAGGCAGGCTGGCCAGGGGACTCCGAGCCACGGGGCACGCAAGGGGCCCTGCCCACTGGCACCTGTGGAGCCAGTGCAGAGTGGACAGCAGCAGGGCTGGAGGGAGGGCTGTCCCCATGTGGCGAACCATCCGTGCTTAGACCACTCTCGACGGAAGCACACCGAGTCACCACCCCTCTTCTCTCAGCAAACCCTCAGGAACCACCACCAAAGCAAGTCAGGGGGAATCAGGCTGCTTCTCAAAAGAGGACGAGGGTCAGGGAGGAGAAGGACTTGCCCAAGATCACAAGGCCACAGAGTAACAGAGTCTAGACCAGGTGTCTGGCCGCTGGTTTAATGTAATGACAGTCAGACTTGGGCGCTCATTAAAAAAGAAAAAAGTTCTTGCTCAGATGTGCAATGACGTCTGAACTACTGCGGAACGGGACCGCTTCCCAGGTGTGAGCAGGCGGCGTGGAGAGGGGCGATGGAGACGGGGCTCTGTCGCCCTGCTCTCCACCTTCCTCCATGGTTGACTCTTCCACAGCACAAGGCTATACAAAATCCTGGTGCCCACCAGCCATATAACTTGACGCCTCGGCCCTCAGGATCAGAGCCAAAGGAGAGAAAATGAGCAGCCGGGCCGGGCGGACCTGCTCGGGGCCCACTGCTCACAGTGCTGTGTGCAGAGGTGTCCAGCTCCAGCTCCCGCCCAGCTCACAGACGCTCGTGTGGAGGACCAGAGGTGGCTTCAGTTGGGAAGCTTCCTCTGGGCCGCACTCGAGTGGCGCGGCACACGGCAGAGTTCCTCTATCCTGGTTGCCTCGTTTAAGTGCCTAAAACCTATGACAGCACCACTGGCTTGGTGACAGGGACATACTTGCTGTCCCTGAACGTAAACCCACCTGGGGCCTTCCCTGCGAGAGGCCTGGTGTCCGGTACGCTGACTGGTTCTCAAACCAACATTGCCATCGTGGTAAAGTTCCGCATAACAACACGAATCAGCACAGAAAACGCAAATCGCCATCAGCAGGATTTTACTATTGACACTGCGAATATGCATTTCGCTTGAATCACACACTCTGAGGACAGGAAGGCCCATGTCCTTGAGATGAAGAGCAACTCTGATGCCTTCTGTGATGCCTTGTCCCTACCCCCTCCCACCTGAGCCTTCCGGGAGCTGATGAGGGGACCTCACAGGTGAGGGGACCAGAAGCCTCCCGGCTGCGCAGTCAGCTGCATGCAGAGCGGCTTGGCTTCACTGTGTGTGTGAGCTCCCTCCTCAGATCCAGTGAAGCCGCACTTGCTGAAACTGACACACCCCTGCCGTAGTGCCAGACGGGAGCACAGCACATGCAGCCACAAATCCCAACAGAAAGGCAGGGTCACTCTGCTCGACAACTTCTCCCAGGGGCTTTTATGAAAACCTGGTGATGGGGTGTTCTTAACACAGTGATCCATTTTTTAAAAATTAGAAACACGCTAGGGCAAACATGCCCGCAAGCTAGACACCAGCGACAGCCGCCCTCCACCAGTTTCCCGGTTCTGCTGTGGACTGGAACTCTGCTCTAAGGAGACGACGAGATTCAAGAAGCCACTCTGCTCCCTGCCCAGCAGATAAGCAGTGGCTGCCTCTCCCTCTGGACTGGAAGCAACTCAAAAGGACAGACTGCGCCATACTCCTTCTTTGGAGAGACCGAACACACGGGCAGATGAGATACGGTCGGATCATACGCAAACAGAACTCTGGCCCTCGACCCACAGCAACCAGCCTAGGAAAGCAACCACAGCTGCAGTGCCTGCTGGGAAGCCCGCTGACCTCCTCTAAGCCAGACTCACAGGAAGCCAGACCACCATGTCCAGCACCCAGCCCCGGAAGCCCAAGAGCCCTGACAATAATCTGATGAATTATTATGACAGCTTCCCTGTTTCCAAATCAGGACCACCAGACAGAGGCAAATATCCACCCTAACCAGTCCCATGGGACAACCTCTTGTCACCTACCTGCCTCCAGCTTCCTGGGCCAGCAGCCTGTGTTGGAGCAGCCCAAAGCCCTCCTTCCCTGAGGCCTTCCCCTCTGCTGCCTGGCTGACTACCAAAGCACAAGGAGTGCTGGTTCCCCTGCTGGGGACGGCTCAGAAGGGATGGCCTCTGCTTCTCTTCACTGGGTCTTTAGTCACTATCCACAGGACCCAGTTGGGGCCCAGCACAGGACCCAGTTGGGGCCCATTCCCAGGAGGGGTGCTGAGCTGCGAATGCAGATGATTGTCCTAAGGAGCAAGGACTCCAGCCTACCACCTCATGCCAGCCTGTGTTCCCAGGCTTCTTCTGAGTCCCCACACCGTGCCCAAAGTGTGCAACAGCCTCCTAGGTCTCTGGGTGTCCCCTCCAGCTCCCTCCATCTGTCCTCCACATGCAGCCCACCTGCAGGTCACGGTGGCTCCATCAGCCTTGCCACGCTGCGGCATGGCCCAGCCCCAATGGCTCCCTCCCACGCCTTCCCTCTCCCACTGCACTGGTCACACTGACCTTTGTCACTTCTGCCTGAAGTTCCTCTCAACCTCAGCCCCTGCGCGTTTCCCTCCAGGACACCGGGTCTCCCCTGGCCCTGCGAGGCTGCTCCTGCTCACCAGGCACACCTCCTGGCAGCTCCACAGAAGGCCCGGCAGAGGCCATAGCCAGGCGCACTGCACCACATGACTCGGGGTGCCTTCTGCACCACACTGGGCACCCGCACTGCCAGGCCTCTGTCTCCCTCTCATTCTACTCTCACTAAAGGGACGGCCCCCTGAGGCTGGGACCACTGTCTGCTCACCCTGACTTTGAGAACTGCTGGGCACACTCGCTGACCGCATGCTGTGGCTCAGATCCTTAATGTCCCCCAAAGGCCCATGTGCTTGAGGCTTGGTCCCCAGAACGGGGAGGTGGAGGAAACTTTATGAGGTGGGGCTTGGTGGGAGGAAGTCACTGGGGGTGCCCTCAAAGGGGACATGGGGACCCCAGCCCCTCTCTGGTGCTTACAGCACTTCTTAAACCCAAAGAACCTGTCCACACCCATAACGACTGCCTGCTGTAAATGTGGTATTTAAAAAATCCGAGTCACAGATGTTGCTCTTCACACTCATCTTCTGCCACTCTCCCGCTGTGACCTGGATTCGATCCCCTGAGTGACTAGGAAAGCAAGCTGCCCTGTCCATCAAGGCCGAAAGGGAGAAAGGCACCAGGAAGTCATTACACAGGAGGCGACGTTATCTGGAAGGAGCGTCTAATGATGCCGGCGTCCTCCTTGGGGAGAGAAGATGCCTACAATGTGAGGGCAGGCCCGGGTGAGCACCAGACTCCGTGTCCCCACCGACCGCACGAGGCCTGGGGACGTGCACAGCACAAGGACACGGGCCAGCACAGGCATGTGATAGCATGCCATAACACACCTGGGGCCAAGCAGACGGAAGGTGTGACCAAACCCGGGAAGATCTTTAAAACGTCAGTGTTCCAGCAACCCAGTTTTGTGCACAAGCACTGCAGGTAGCTGGGTTTTTATTCAAACTTATTATTACACTCACTGGAAAAATTCTAAATCCTGATTATTTAAATCTAAACTTTTAGATGTTACCGAATTTGTCTTTGGAACAATAGATAATTCAAAAACCCCACTAAGATTAACAAAATGTAGCACTAGAACAAAACCAGTCACAAAGCGTCAGGGCTGGAGAGTGCGGGACACACCTCACAGTAACCGGGTTACGAAGAAAGCGTCTTAAAAAGGAAGAATCACCAAGAGAGGCTAGAACCAGGGGCCAGAGCCGGAATGGGATGGTTCACCTTCTCTCAAAATACCATCCTGCAAATGACTAATCACCCAGAAAAAAGAGGAACTTCGCAGCGAAGCATCCTGGCAGACACCCCCCACTCAACACCCTCCTTGTGACGGGACGCAGGGAGGACACACCATTCCTGCGAAATCATAGGGCAAAGCCTGAATCTAATCAGGAGGCTTCAGAGAAACTAAGCTGAGGAACATTCTAGAATTATCTCATGTGGCATCTGAGCACTTAAAATGTCCCCAATCTAAATTAGGGTATGGTCTAGGGTGTAAAAAACACACTGGATTTCAAAGACATATTTTTAAAATGTGAAACAATTCATCAATAACCTTTTACATTGATAATATGCTGAAACAATATTATTTTGGAAATTAATTTCACCTGTTTCTTTTTACCGGAAACTTTTACTTACTATGAGGCTCACGTATTTCGATCAAACCGTGTTCTCTACAATATAACTATCCAGTGATCTCCAGACTGCCACATTCACAAAAGTCAAGGATGGATTAAGGAATATGCTGATTTAAAAAGTCCAATAAAATATAACAAAATGTAACACATGATCCTAGGGTGGGTCTTTTGCTTTAAAAGTCAATATTAGGACAACTGGAAAAAACTTAAGTGGAATCTATTGAATTAGATGGTGGTGATGTATCAGTGGGTTTTGGGGGTTTTTGTTTGTTCTGTTTGTTTTTTCCAGTGCGAGGGACTGAACCCGCCTTGGGCACACTAGGCAAGCACCCGGCACTGAGATACACCCCAGTCCTAACTATCTTCTTTTAATAGTAGTACTGTGGTTATTTAGGAGAAAGGCCTTCCTGGAAGGAAATATGCCCTACAGAATTTAGGGGTGATAGAATCAATTAAATCAGTGACTTAAATTCTAACTTAAAATTCTAAGAAAATTGGTAACTTACTCTCAAATGACTCAGCAGCAAAGAGAGTTGTGTGTACCATTCTTGCAACTTCCTTGTTTGGAATTATTTCAAAATAAAAAATAAATTCACAAAGCAACCCCAGGATCTAGAGCAAGGAGGTCACCCCAAGAACTGGGGCAGGACAAAACAGCAACACTTGTGGTAAGCCTGGCATCTGTGTAACAACCAGCTGGGCACCAGACCCTGAAAACCTCTGCCTCTGGTTCGTAAGGTGAGGGGACTGGACCTGATGATTCCCTAAAAGTAATTCTGGCTGAGCAAGCTGTTCAAAGAACAGGAAGACCAGCTCCAAGTAACTCTGAGGGAGTCGTCAGAGTTGCCACCTGGCAACTCTGGGTCGTGGTGACTTTCTGCTTCTGCACCTCAGTTAACCCACATGGTAAACGAAAGAGAGGCTCCAATCAGGAGTGGGGCTCAGACTGGCAGGCACGCCCACACCCCATGCAGGGGCACACCACACACTCATGACAGTGACCACATTCCACAACAATGGCAGGCTTGAGCACCTGCTCCCCAAGGGGCTCTGGCTCGTGGGAAGGCTGCAGAGTTCAGGCTTCCCTGCCTTTTATTCCTAGAAAACAGAAGGCACTTCCCGTAACTACGGTACTTACTGGCTCTCTTGTGAGCAGACTTCAAGGCAGGTGCTTCTGCAGGTGACCTGGGTCAAGGCCAGCATGAAGCCTTCCCTGATAACGCACCATCGTCCTGGAGTCCCACCCAGACAGCACAGGGCTTTACCAGACCAAGAAATATTGTGCCTCGTAAGCCTGAATGATCTCCCTATGTGTCACCATTTGGGGGTACAGGTCACTAAGCCTGTGCCACATATTACACTTGTCATCTTTACAAATAACCCTGAGTGGCAGACATCCCCTGCCTGCTTTACAGTTGGGGGCTGAAATGTCCACGTTTGGGGGCTTGATCAAGATTGTACAGATACCAAGTACCAGAGTGGGTTTAAGCTAGATTTTTCAGCTTTGTTGAGGTCTAACTGACACTAAGTAGCAGTCCATACGTAAAATGTACAATATGAATGAAGTTTGACACATATACAGGAAACCGCACCGCGTTCAAGATAACGAACATCTCTATCAACACCCGAGTTCCTTGGGCCTCTTTATGGTCCCTCCCCACCTCCCTCACCCTCCCTTACACCATCCCAGGCAACCGCTGAACTATCTTCTGTTCTGTAGCCACTTATGCATTGCCCAGAATTTCACATAATGGTTTCATACGGTATATATTTTCCTTTGCCTGTTTTTTTCACTCAGCATAATCATTTTCGCATCCCTTCACATCATAGCAAGTCGCTATTTCCTGCTAAGCAGCACACCCTCATGTGCATAGGCCACAGTGCATTTATCTAACACCCACTGATGGGCAATTAGTGTTTCTTTGGGGCCATTACAATAAATCTATTCTGAATATTTCTGTGTAAGGTTTCCAAGAGTTGGGCGTGGTGACACACACCTGTAATCCCAGCAGCTTGGACGACAGAATTCAAAGCCAGCCTCAGCAATTTAGCGAGGCCCTAAGCAACTCAGAGAGACCCTGTTTCTAAATTAAATATAAACAAGTGCGGGAGACGTGGCTCAGTGGTCAAGCACCCCTAGGTTCACTGCCTGTTACCAAAAAAATAAAAGACTTTGTGTCGACACACATCTTCTATTTCTCTTTGAGTAAATAGCTAAGAGAAGAACAGCTGGAGCGTGAGACAGTCAGTTTCCCCAACTGGCTGTCACACTTTGGGTTCCTAACAGTGGTGTGCAACAAGTTCCAGTCCTTGCCAGTTCTTGAAACACCACCGTTTCAACTTCAGCCTCTCACAGGTGCAGAGTGGTATCTGGCTGTGGTGGGTCTGCATCCCCCTGGTGTCCACTGTGGAGCACCTTTCCTGTGCTTACAGGCCACCTGTCCAACTTACTGGAAGCGTTGCTTCAAATCTTCTGCCCATTTTTTTTTATTGGGTTGCATGTTTTCTTATTGTTGAGTTTGAGAGTTCTCTGTATGTTCTGCATGTAAGTCATTTATCAAATACATGCTAATGTAAAGATTTTCTCCCAGTATTTTGCTTCTCTTTTCATTCACTACACAGTATATTTTTAAAAACGTAAGTTTTTAACATTGAAATCCAATTTGTTCTTTATGGGTCATACTTCAGTGCTGAATCTAAGAAATTTTTGCCTAACGGCACGTCACAAAGATTTTCTTGGATGCTTGTTTCTAGAAGTCTTAGTTTTAGGTTTCACTTAGGCCCCTGATTCATTCTGAGCTGATCTGTGTATCTGGGGTCAAGCAAGGTTCAGTTCATTTCTTTAATATGGAGATCCCATCATTCCAGCACCATCTGAATTGCCTTTGCCCTTCTGTCAAAAATTAGTTGTCGGTCTGTGTGTGAGACTTGTTCTGCTGACCTGTCAGTGCACCACTGTCACATGGCTCCCACACAGTAGCTGTGTCCTGAACTCAGCTAGTCCTCCAAGCGTGGGCACCTTTTTCAAAGTAGTTTAGGCTCTTCTAGGTTCTCTCCATTTCTGTGTGGATTTCAGAGTCAGTGTGCCATTCTCTAAAGAGCTGCCTGGAGTGGACAGGGATTGAGGGCCAATGGTTTAATCAATGATGCCTATGTAATGAAACCTCTCTAGCACCCCTAAATGATGGGCTGGGAGAACCTGCAGGTGCTGGGAAGGTGGTGCGCACCACTCCCTCCTCTCCCACCCCGCCCTATGCTTTTCTTCTATTTAGCTATTTCTCAATTGTTTCCTTTTAATAAACCAATAAATAGATGTTAACTGTCTCCCTGAGTTCTGAGTCATTCTAGCAAATTATCAGACACAAGGAATGATGGTCATGGAAACCCAAGCCTCACAGCCTGTCAGTCACAAGAACAAGTGGCCCAGGACTTGAACCTGAAGCTGCGGCAGTCTACGGGACTGAGGCCCTTTAACTTGGGGAATCTGGTGCTGACTCTGGGTAGACAGCAAAATGAACTGCTGGACACTCAGTTGGTATCTGGAGAATGGGAGAAGTGGTGTTAGAAAAGGTATCATGCATTTAATGTCAAGAGGGAAAAATGCCTGCCTCTCCAGAGACCACTGCCCTCACTGACTAATGTGCAGAATCTCAGGCATTTGCCACTTCTGGACTGTTTCAGGAAGGTGGCTATACTGGCCCTGATATTCCACCTTGGCCCCAAGTGGAAGTTCTCAAGCCTGAGTCATCTTAAACACTGGTCTCCACTTCCTGTGCCTACGACCACCACAGGCTTCTGCTGGAACCCTGACTCCCTGTCTGCATGACTCACGAGACCCAAGGTGAAGTGAAGACTGGTAGGTGTATGAGGCTCTCCAGAAGCTCTGCTGGGCGAGGGAGCACTCCCAGACGTGGGCCCAGGCTCGAGGAACATGGGTCCCCAGCGCCATTCTCAAAGGCCAGGCCAAAGCTTTGCTTTGGGACTTCAGAAAACATCAAACCTCTTCACCGGCCAAAAGAATCTGGGAATGGACAGGAAGACAGGAAGAAGAGGACAGGAAGAAGAGGACAGGAAGAAGAGGACAGGAAGAAGAGGACAGGAAGAAGAGGACAGGAAGAAGAGGACAGGAAGAAGAGGGCCCAAACGAAACCCCAGAACAAGAAGAGCTTTTACAGCTGGACAAACTCTGGGAAACGGCAATGTCAAGGCCTCCTGTGTCCACGGCCCTCTGAGGAATGAGATATTTTCCCAGTTGGAACAAGGGGCTTTCCTGGGCATCTCTTCAAAATACAGGAGAGTCCTGGAATAATACTGAGTCAAGTACTGACTTAATTTTAAACAACTGCTGGTCATCATTATTTGTTTTAAAATCTCTCTAGTAACAAAAACACATGGGAATAAAGCTTTTTTTTTAAATGATGGGCAGGAGAAAACAGTCTATTGTTCATATCTTGTTTGCCCTAGCCATAAACATATCCAAGGGCAAAGAAATGGGTGTGGAGGAAAAGCACAGGAGGCCAGCCCTCACCTCCATCCCAGGGTTTCACTTCCCACAACTGTATTCATCTGGGGTCACCCACAGTCAGGGTCAGGAAAATACAATAGAGATCATGAGAAACAGAGAGAGAGACACCACATCGACATAACTTTATTGGAATGTATTTGTTAAAGTTGTTCTATTTATCATCAGTTATTGTCACTCTCTTACTAATTAATAAATTAAATTTTATCACAGGTATATACGTATGTCAGTATAGGAAAAATCATCACACACGCACACACACATGCACACACACGCACACACACAGTTCAATACGAGGCACAGTTTCAGGCATCCACTGGGGATCATGGAACATATCTATCCCCATGGATAAGGTGGGAACGAATCATAAATCCATTCCTAGACACAGTCTACAGGACTTTCCTAAATTAGATCATAACTATTTTAAAGGTCAAATAAAGGCAAAAACACTTTCATTCTGAGTACTAAGGCATCATGTGTCTCCTTGCACTGAACTGTGAAACTTCCCCATTGACATTAAAGCTCACCATCAGGCTTGCATAAGAAACTAAAAGGGAGAAGAATGAACTGTCACAGAGAAAAGAGTGAGTCTTATGCCATCTCTGGAGAACCCTGAGAGGCAAATTTAAAGTCCTCCTGCGCTTTTAAAGAACACGAGAAGCTAGATTGACAATTATCACATTCCCTTTCAGTAAAGAAGTCTCTCACTAACAATCCCTATCCACCACGGCTCAGGTGAAACGCAGCTCGCAGACTCTCACTAGGACAGCTCTCCAACACGGCAGACCATACCACTCTCCTCCTTCGAACTCGCCAAGAGCTCTGCGCTGCCCAAGGGACGAGGCAAAGCCCACTGCTATGGCTCTGGGCTCTTCAGAGTGTGACCTCCACTTCAGAAGAACGGACTCCCTCCCCACACACCGCGATCACTGTTGAGGTCCCAAGGCAAGTGTTTAGTGGGTCAGTGAAGTCTGGGTGCACACGGTAGGCACAGTAAGCAGGGTTCCTTACTGCAGGGTCCCTCCAGGTCTCTCACTGTTCCTGTGCCCACGGAGTTCCAGGAGCCCAGCGAGGCTTGGCTGGACAGTGCTCTGGGACACACTTCACGCCACCTTCCTAGATTCCTCCTCCTTTTGCACAACTTGCAGGGAGTCTCACCGCCCACCCTCTCCCCTCTCACTCCCACTCACTGACCAGCAATCTGGGATCCAACTTCACCCATTCTCCAGGTCCAGCTCCAGTGTGCTGTGCGTCTCCCACCCCAACCCATCCCCTCTCACTCCTCCTGCCTTGACTCACCTCTATGTTATTTTTTCCATTTTTCTCTTGAAAAGTAAAGAGACAGAAAGACAAAAATGCAGAACAAAGAACACTTACATTCTCGTGAACCACAAGTGGCAGCATTAGACTAGCTGTGACGTCATGTCTCCCTCGAGTGTACTTTTTAATAAAGACACAACAGGATGAAGACAGGGTGCCCTTCCACTTCCACTGCCCACTCACGCCCACTCCTCCCAAGCAAAGCAAGCGCCTCCTGAGCCCTGCAGACCCTCCCAGCCACTGTCACACTTCCACTTGTAGACGTATTCCTAGGCAACAAAAATTATTTTGTCGTCTACAAAAAAAGTGACAAACTGGCAGCGTACAAGTATAACGTGACAAATTCCGATTCAATAAGATCCACCCACCTTGACACTCAAGCAGATCCTCTATGTTTTTGTTGTTGTTATTGTTTTGTTTCGTTTGGGTACTGGGGACTGAACCCAGGGATGCTTTATCACTGAGCTACATCACCAGCCCTTTGTTCTTACTTGTTCGAGACAGGATCTCACTAAGGTGCTTAGGGTCTCACTAAGTTGCCGAGGCTGGCCTTGAACTTGTGATCCTCCTGTCTCAGCCTTCCAAATAGCTGAGATTACAGATGTGGACCACAGCATCTGGCTGAGATCCACTAATGATGCTGATTCTACGGATCCATCAGGACGGATCCTAATGCTCTGACTGCTCTCTCCAGTTACTGAGAGCAGCACCAAGCCCTGTCTCCAAGTGCTCCACGTGTTACCACCGACTTGCCCAGCGCCCTCTGAGAAGGTATGCCCACAGCTGGCAGGGCAAGGATGGCCCTCCTTTCAGGTCTCGCTGTGTCTAAGGCTGCCCTCCTACTACAGAGAGCACTGAGGTCTCTCCTGTGCCGGATATTCTGTGTGCCTTGCCTCTCCTGATGCCCTGACCACTCTGGGCTGCATATGATTACTGTCCCATTCACAAGTCCAGGAAACTGAGGCTGAAGCACATGCTGAAGCCTTGGTGTGAACTTTACAGAGCCCACAAGCTCTTCTCTGTTGAGCTAGATGTCAGATTTACTTGGGGGGCTGGGGAGAAGTGGAAGATGAGATTAGAAAGGCAGCTGATGTAAGACTGTAAAGAGACTCAAATGCTCAGGTCAGAATCATTGGCAACTTGGTCACATGGTATTATACCAGTGTAATCAGTCCCCGATCAACACAGAACCAGAACACGCTGGGACAGGGAAAGGACACTTACTGTCATGGACCTTGTAGCAGTGCTTCTGCAAGCGCTTCACATCCCATTCTTCTAGCACGCCATGAGTCATAAGCAACTGGAGGAACCGCCGATGGACATCGGTCATGATGCCCATCCTCTTCGTACTTCCCTGCATGTGTGGAGGAGCTGGAAAATAAATAAATGAAATCCAGTCATCTCTGAGCACACCTAAGCAATGTCCTAGGGTTTGTATTAATTTGTGTTCATATAAATTTACTATGATTTTAAAAATTAAGTTTCACATGCCAACAACTATAGAGTGAAAAGAACACAAAAGTCAGAGTGCTAATGTGCAGGGTGGGAAGTGCAGATTCGGGAGCCAGCAGGCCTGGGCTCATCGCCAGCTCCACCATGCAGTAGGTGTGTGAAATTAGGCGACTCACGTCTCCCGTGCTTTAGCTTCCAATCTAAAAAGTGGGAATCATGAAAGAAACAGCCGCCAAAGAACTGCTACAAGGATTAAATGAGTTAATACACATAATAGTCTGATAAGCGCTAAATCAGCTCTAGCTATTTTTTTTTTTTTTTTTTTTTTGGGACCCGGATTTGAACTAAGGGACACTTGGCCACTGAGCCACATCCCCAGCCCTATTTTGTATTTTATTTAGAGACAGGGTCTCACTGAGTTGCTTAGGGCCTCGCTAAGTTGCTGAGGCTGGCTTTGAACTCGCGATCCTCCTGCCTCAGCCTCCCGAGTTGCTGGGATTACAGGCGTGCACCACCACGCCTGGCAGTGCTAGCTATTTTTAATTTTAGATAATTCTGAATCTGAACCTTGGCTCAGCCACTTACCAGATTTATGGCCTTGGAGGAATTAGTTGAGGCCCTGTCTTCTTCCTATAAAATCATAAAAACATTCATTGCTTAGAAAACTGCTAGTTAACACTTAATAAATGTTAAGTCCCCTTCTCCTCTCTACAAACCTCTAATAAATCAACTGTCTTGGTACAACCATGGGCTATTCTTAACATCCCCTGCTCTCCAATAAAATGGTGCTTTCCACAGACCACAAAGAACAAACGACACAAAGTCTGATCCAAACACCTGCTCCCACCACAAAGAGGCCGGCAGCACAGGGACCAAGAGCAAGGACTGAAACCAGACAAGCAGCGCCGGGACCAGCGTCTGCCAGGCCTGCCTGATTGGAAGGATCATCTAACTGTGTACTGAAAAGCAGATTCCAGGGTCCCTTTCCTGGAGGGTGTGACGGCAAACTCAAAATTCTGAGTTGCTAACACCCGCTTTGAGTGATACCACGATATGACAAGAGATCAACTGTTACTTCAGGCAAGTGACAGCACGGAGACATTTTCCGCTAACGTGCCCAGTGTCCCTACGGCTCAGTCTGTTCCGTTACAAAGCTGGGAGAATAGTAAGTACCTTCGAGGCACAACATGAAATTCGACAGGGAGATGACTAGCAAAGCCGTGCCAAGAATCTGACACACAGCGGACACACACAAAGGCTGTGTCATCAACGGACCTCCACGCTGGAAAGACGCACCACCCCAGGCCCAGGGTCTCTGCCTGCCAGACTCCTTCCAGTATCTCAGCCGCATCTCCACCTCAACAAATCCTGGACTGGACTCATCTTCTCCTCGCAGCACCCTCAACCCTTCTCTTCCCTGGAGTTCTTTTCTCTGCAAATATTTTGACCTGGATGGTCCCAGCCACTCAGTCCTGTGAACGACTGACCTGAAATCTAACTCTGGCCCCTCTCTCAGCCTCAGATCTCACAAGTCACCGAGCATATTACCTATCAGCAGGGACAGGAACCTTCACCCACCCATTCTAATTTTACCAACTCAGCACCTCCCTGCTTGCAGGTACACAGGGGTACAACAGGCCAGGGTAGGGAACTTGGGCTCTTGCCCTAGAAACTGCGGAACTAAGGCTTTCCAAACTAAAGGTCTTAAAGCAGGAAGATGACAGAGCCACACTGTGTTTGGCACTGTGGAGGTGAACGAGCAGAGAAAACATGGGGGACACAGAGCGTAGTACGCAATCCACCCAACGCATCCAGCACTCGGGGATGAGGGTATTAATGAAGTCTGACAGTGGGGGACAAAGGATAGGAATCATGATCACAACCTTGCAATCACCATCAAATCCAAACAGGATGAATCTTTAAATATCTAGCTAGACACATCTGTAAAAATACAGAACAACAAAGACTAAAAACAACCAAAGAACAGGCAAGGTTACTTTCAAAAGAGCAACAAGGAGATGTGACAACTGACTTCACAATAGTGACAGTGGAAGTGTGAGGTGTGGGAAAACATCTTCAATGTGCTGGGAGGGTGTGTCCTTCAACAGATCATTTGATACCCAGCTAAAGACTGAGGGTGAAGTAAAACATCTCCAAACTACAAAAATGGAAAGAGTAAGTGACCAACTAAAGTGACCCTCACCAAAGGAAATTCCAAAGTACAGATTCCAGAAAGAAGGATACCAGCTGTTAGGTCTACATGCAGACAGAATGAAAGTGGTAAACCCTTGGTTAAGTTCAAACTGATTTACAAGTGTATAAAACAGTAAAGAGACTATTTGAGATCCTTTTAAACTAAGATAAAGGAAACTGTGTCATATAAATTGGAAGGTAAGCAGTCACTAGAATCAGTGTTCTAACATCCTTACGATAACTGTGAGAAGAATCAAAACACTTATGAATTTACACTTGCATTTTACAATTTCCAGCATAAGTACTTTTAAAAAACAGAAGTAGCTTTGATTTTCCAAATTAGTAAGAAAAATAATAGGAGAAAAATATAATTAATCCTAAAGAATACAACAAAGGAGCAAAAAACAGAACAGGTATGCATACTAACCATCAAAATAGAAGAAATTAATCCAATTAGATTAGCAATCACAACAAACAAAAACCAACTGCATATTCCAACTTAAAGAAAAGGACCATCAGGCCAGATTTTAAAAACTTTTCAAATCAGTAAAACACAAAATCTAGCTATATATTGTAAGTTACTTCTAAAACATAAGAACGATGAAAAACCAAAAGCAAAATGGAAGAGAAAGATGTACTCTGCAAACTAACAGAGAGCTGGTGTGGTTTCTAAGATGAAACAAAATTGACTTTATAGGTAAAAAAAGATAAAGATACCGAATGATAGAGATAAAGATCATCACAAAACGATAAAAAGTTGATACTCAAAAAGATATAACAATCGAAAATGTTTTCGCAGTTAATGACAGCCTCAAAACATTGAGATAAAATTGTCAAATTACAAAGCTAAACACAGAAACGCACAACCACAGCGGGAGATTTCCACACAGCCCTCTGGTTAAAGTGAACAAAACAACCAGTATAGTGAGAAGCCGTGCAGTAGTGAAGCTCAGTGTGACGGGCGCGCATGAAGCATGCACTCTCAGCAGCGAGGGAACACACTCTTCAGACTCATCCAAAATAATTACGCCAACTGCTGAATACGAGGTCAGAAAACAGGACCTTGCCAAACAAATGGGCCTCATACTAACCATGGGTTTTGTAGAGATGGAACTACAAAAATCCCCATGTTTGGAATTCAAGAAACACACTCCAAATGATCCACTATCCAAGAGGAATTATTAGTGGAAATCTGAAACTATTTTGAACTGAACAATCACAAAACATTACACAATAAAAACTGGGGGAAAACTTATCAAATAGTAGAAAATAAACAGCCTTAAGTATTTATGTTATTTTTAAAAAGGAAATGAAATAAAGCAAATTATGTTATGTGCATACACAAATGTCACTATGAACACCACTATTGTGTGATGCACTAATTAAAAAGGGGGCTGAAAATTTATAACTTAGGTGTCCATCTAAAGAAGCTATAAAAACAACAGCAAAAAGGAAAATAATGCAGAGCAAAGATGAATAACAGAAAATAAATCTATACCTTAAGAGAACAAAACCAAAAATATTCTTTTAAAAAACAAAAGTGAACAGACTCTGATGAGATTCTCCAAGAGAACACTCACAAATAAACAGTATTTGGAATAAAAAAAGAAAAACTAATCGCAGATGACGCAACAATTTCAAAAGAAAAAAGATTTAGAACAATCTGAAATTTTAAATAAGCACAAAGTTATAGGAAACTCATTCAAAAATGATGAAAAAATTATCTGAAAACATAAATAGACCAATATTTTTCAGGACCACGGCTGCTACAGTCCTAAGCAAAATGTTAAGCCAAATCCAGCAATATGAAAGTGAAACATTATTATTTATTTGAGTTTATCCCAGCAATGATTATCATCTGAAAATCAGTCACTGAGTCACCAGGTTATAAGAGGGAAAGCATACAATTATCTTAATAGATGCAATAATTGACAAATTTCAACATTCATTCATACTAAAAACAACAAATCTGAAATAGAAGGAAACTTCTTTTATTTACCGAATGACATCTACAAAAAACCTACAGTGAACATAAAGATAAAATGTTGAAAACAAATACTTTAAAATCTAAACTAATCTGATGCAATTTCATCAATGCAATTCCAATCAGTATCCCAGCAGGCTTTGTGTATATGTCAGTATATGATTTCACAAGATGATTCTAAAATGTAAGTAGAACACCTAAAAGCAGAACAGCCAAGGCAATCCTGGGCAGAAAGAGTGATGCAGGAGGTATCACAATACCACACTTTACTACAAAGCAATTGTAACAAAAACAGCATGGTATTGGCACCAAAACAGACAGGTAGACAATGGTACAGAATACAGGACACAGAGACAAACCCACATAAGTAGTTATCTTATACTAGACAAAGGTCGCCAAAAACATACAGTGGAGAAAAGACAGCCTCTTCAACAAATGGTGCTGGCAAAACTGGAAATCCACATGCAATAAAATGAAATTAAACCCCTATCTCTCACCCTGCACAAAACTCAAAGTGGATCAAGGACCCAGGAATTAGACCTGAGACCCTTCACCAAATCAAAGAAATAGTAGGCCCGAATCTTCATCATGCTGGCTTAGGACCAGACTTCCTTAACATGACCCCCAGAGCACAAGAAATAAAAGCAAGAATCAATAAACAGGACCAATTCAAACTAAAAAGCTTTTTCTCGGCAAAGGAAACAATTAATAATGTGAAAAGAGAGCCTACAGAGTGGGAAAAAATCTTTTACCCACACACACTTCAGGCAGAGCACTAATCTTCAAAATTTATGAAGAACTTAAAAAACTTTACACCAAAAATACAAAGAACCCAATCAATAAATGGGCTAAGGAACTGGGCAGACACTTCTCAGAAGACACACAGGTGATCAACAAATATATGAAAAAGTGCTCATCATCTCTAGTAATTAGAGAAATGCTAATTAAAACCACCCTAAGATTTCATCTAACTCCAATTAGAATGACTATTATCAGGAACACAAGCAATAATAAGAGTTGGCATGGATGTGGGGGAAAAGGCACACTCATACATTGCTGGTGGAGTTGCAAATTGGTGCAGCCACTCTGGAAAGCAGTATGGAGATTCCTCAAAAAACTTGGAATGGATCCACCAATCCCACTCCTGGGTTTATACCCAAAGGACTTAAAATCAGCATTCTACAGTGATGCAGCCATATCGATGTTCATAGCTGCTCAATTCACAACAGCTAGATTGTGGAACCAACCTAGATGCTCTTCAATTGATGAATGGACAAAGAAACTGTGATATACATACACAATGGAATATTACTCAGCCATAAAGAAGAATAAATTTCTGGCATTTGCTGGTAAATGGGTGGAGCTGGAGACTATCATGCTAAGTGAAATAAGCCAAGCCCAACAAACCAAAGGCCAAATGTTTTCTCAGATAAGTGAATGATGATAAATAACGGAGGGAGGTGGGGGGGGCAGGACAAGAGAAAAAAGGAGGAACTTTGGATGGTGGAGAGGAAAATGGGACGGGAAGGGTGGGGAAAGGAAAGATAGTAGACTGAGCCAGACAGTATTACCCCATGTGTAAGTAAAATTACATGAATTGTCTGAATCGACATTGTGTACAACCATAGAAATGAAAAGTTGTACCTCATTTGTGTAAAAAAAAACACAAAAAACCTAAAGATGAAATAGCAAACATTCTTGTGGAAGAAAAGGTGGGAGGACCTGTCTTACTAGGTATCAAGACTTACTGTGAAGCTGGAGTAGTGAATAGATGTGGCACTGCACGTGGATGGAGACCTGACGCGCTGGAGAAATGAACTGCAGCCCAAGGTGCACTTCTCAGGACCGCTGATCATCCACATGTGAAGAAAATTAAATATATAGTATGCTCTCACACTATATATAAACGAAAATTCCAGAGGATGAAGAAAAAGCTATAAAACTTCTTAGCTGACAATATAGGAGAATACCTTTTATGTCTCAAGAGTAGAAAAGAATTTCTTTAAAAAAATTCTTTGAAAATGTACAAACCATGAATAAATATGCTGATAAATTCGGATGTTTTCTCTGATGCGTGGGTGCTAACCCATAACAGGGGAGGGTGGGGAGAGAAACATTGGATTAGACAAAGGGGAATGAAGGGAAGGGAGGGGCATGGGAATAGGAAAGACAGAACTAATCCAACATGACTTTCCGATGCTCATGTATGAATACACGACCAGTGTAACGCCACATCATGTTCAACCACAAGAATAGGATCAAAATTGTAATGGGTTGCACCCCAAGTATGTATAATATGTCAAAATACACCCTACTGCCATGTACATCTAAAAACAAATAAAAATTTTTTGATTTTGTTAAAATCAAGAACCTCTGTTCACCAAAATCGCCAAAGGGTAGGAAAGGGAGGAACGGAAGTGCCAGGGGAAGGTCACAAACTAGAATATATATAAAATACATATAATCCACAAAAGACTTATATTCAGCAAATATAAAGGACTCCCACAAATCAGAATGGGAAAATCATAAGAGAAAAATGAGCAACAAAAATTTTACAGAAAGTAAAAGTGATTAAACAAGCACATTAAAAGATGCTCCATCTCCATGCTATTGTGCCAATGAGCACTAAAATCAGAATAGAATCAAAGTCTCACCCACCACCAAATGGGTAAAAATTGTAAAGAATGGGCGAGGCTGAAACTTTCATCCACGACTGGTTGAGTACAAATTCTTACACTTCAAATAACAATGATATTACGAGCATAGCTGCACATCCCCAGAAATCCACCATGAGGTATACCCCTTGAAGAAACTTCCACACATGCTCCAGGAAATATGTTCACAGAAGCACTAGTAACAACAAAAGCCTGACAACAGTATAGATGCTATCAACTGAAGAATGGCTACACAAAGTAATTAAAATTACACCAGGAAATTCAAAATGGCAATGATAAATGAAGAACTACTCGCTCACATCAATATGGATGCATCTCAAAACACAAGCAGAAACAAAATCATGCAATGTATTAGGATTTTATATAAAATCCTGTTATTCTGAATTCATTAGACAAACACAAAACAGAAAGAACAAGAAAAACAAATGAGAAACAAAGTATTTAGGGCAGTGGCTCTCTTTGGGGGTGGGGAGAAAAGGATCTAACTGGGTTTGGGGGGATATGAGATCATATTTCTTAATTTGGTATATGGATGTTCATTTCAATTTTGTTCTTCAAGCTTACATTTCCAAGAGCTTTTATGGATATGTTATATATAATAATACAAAGATGTGAATGTTAACGTGCAACATAAACATTCAGAGGAATGAAGTGAAGAACAGGATGGAACGCTATTAATTTGGGGGAAAGGGCTGGGAAAGTGGGAGTGGAAGAGACACATATATAGACAAGCTTGTTTATGAACTTCAGTCGCCTCTATGGAGGACTGGGGGTGGGGGGAACCATTGACATGTATTAAGGACCCAAACAATGTAAAAATGGAAAAACTTGTGTCATAGGTAGTTTGGTCATGCTATTTGTGCCACGTGCTAGGCAAAGCGCTGTGATTCACTACCCTTATTTAATCCACCCTGGAAGCTTATAAGGAAAAGTATTGCTGACCCCATTTGACAGGTAAGAAAACCGAGGCTAAGCATGCACACGTGACTGCGTTAGTGATGGAGAAGGACATACAAAACTGCAGCTCTATTTCCAGCGCACTCCAAGTCCAGGTAGAGTTAAAATGAATTAGTGACAATAAAATTATGATCCCAGGGCTGGAGTTGTGGCTCAGTGGTAGAGTGCTTGCCTTGCATGTGTGATGCCCTGGGTTCGATACTCAGCACCACATATAAACAAAATAAAAAATCCATTGACAACTAAAACAATTTTTTAAAATTGTTTAAAAATAAAAAAAATAATAAATAATAAAATTATGATCCCTTGTCTGCAAGTTCAATTACTTAACAATAAAATCATGACCCCTTATCTAGGTCCCTAATCTGCAAGTCTCTAACTCATCAAGTCTGAACACAGAACTTTCCTGTTTGAAACCCGAGCTGACCTGAAGAGGGGCTATTTGGGATTCGGTGCCCCCCACCAGGCATGCATGTCCTGGCTATGGAAATGAGGACTGTCCTGGACTCTAAGATGCTGCTTCGGCCCCGCCGAGGGTGCAACATGACGGGAAACATATGCACCACTGAACTTTGCCAGACCCCGAGAAATTCTGGATTCCAAGCAGATCCAGCCTCGGGCTGAACCATGGGGCTGCGGACCCGCGCTGAGGAGGCAGCAGTGCGCGCAGGAGCCCCGGGGGCGGGGCGGGCTGTGCACAGGTGGGGTCGGCTGCACGCGCTGCGGGTTCCGCGGCGTTCGCCCAGCGGCGAGAGCAGGAGGATTTCTCCACCTGCCATTAGGGTGGAACATGTGCCGCGCGTCGCGGCGCCAGGTCGGGCCTCCCGCGTCCGCGGCCCCGCTCGGGCTTTTCCTCGGCAGGACAGAAGCCCCACGCCCCCGGCCCCGCGCTCCGTCCCGGCACGCTGGGGCCGACCCCCCGGCTGCCTGGCTCGCCCAGCCCCACCTTCCATCCTCCCCTCGTCCTTCCCCGCGGGCCGCCCGCTCGCGCGCCCCGAGTTACCCGCCACAGCACCCAGGGCAGCCCCGACTCTGCCGGCGGCTGTGGCCGGAAGGCGGGCTCGGGAACGCCTACGAGGCGGGGCGAATGCGAACGCCGCGCTCCCATTGGTGAAGTCCGGAAAGTGCGCCCCGCCCTCTCGGTGACGCACTTCCGCTCTCCCGCCCGCGCCGTTGCCATGGCTTTGGCATCTGTGGGTTGGGTCGGGAGTTACGCGGTTTCCCGCGCGGCTCTCGGTACTTACAGGAATGGACTTCCGCTTATTGCCCTCCGGCGCTGGAGAGGCACCCGACTGACCGCCGCGGAGAGCAGGCGTGCTGCCCGGGCCTCCCCTCAGTGGCCGCGATGCCGCAGGTGGACGTCGGGTCGGTCCCGGAGCTCGGTTTCCGCATCTGGGAGGGACTGTGGCCTCGAGGTCAAGCTGGAGGGTTCCGTGGTCACACAGCCGGCGCTCGAACCCCAACGCTGCCACTTACTGGTTGCCAAGTCACTGAGGGACTCTGAACCTCGGGTTCTTCCTCTGTTGAATGGAATGACAGTCCCTGTTGAAGTGTGTTCCTGAGATTTAAGAGTTCCTGCGTGGCAGGTGGTTCGCGCAGCCCTTAAAGGGTTGTCCCAAGTGCTGATTAAACATCAGCGATCACCTTACCCCCCGGGCTGTTGCAATAAGTAAACAAGGTTGTTAACCGAAGAGAACGAGCTGCTTTGCCTTTCCAAGGCCTTCATTTCACGGATGTGTTCCAGACCCTAGTCTGAGAGCTGGGAATGCCACCTAGTAGGGGACCCAGATGACTAATTGTAGAATAGTACTAAGTGCGAGGATCTGTTTCGTTGTTGAGGATGACTGGCCAAGGCTTACTTGGCACTTAACCCCCCAGTGATGGTGGACGACACCCTAACTCTCTGGCCTCAGTTTCTCATCTGCTGAGTGGGGAAAGTGGAACAAAGCTGGAATTCTGAGCAGGATGGTCAAGATTGAATCCTGGTCCTTGAACTCAAAATCTCTGAGCTCCAGGGCAAAGTACTCAAGCCCTGGCCTGTTGTTGGTCCGTAGATGAGGGATAATGGCAGCCTGTTGCTTATGGTGTTATGACGATTAACCTCAAACCACTAACCTGGCACTTGGTGATTCCCGAATAAGTGTGAATGGACTACCTTTTCTAAAAAAGCCTTTCACCAATTGCCTTGTGAGCCCTGGGGGTAGACTTTGAGACTTAAGAGCAGAGGGGATAATGGATAGAATAAAAAGTGATGAGAGGGTGGGCTTATGGGTGTGTGGAGACAGGATTATTCCTGTCCTAAGGAGCAAGAGACACACCTCTAAGCCAGGTGCATTGGCACATGCTGGTAATCCCAGTGGTTCAGGAGGCTGAGGCAGGAGGATCACAAGTTCAAAGCCAGCCTCAACAATTTAGTGAGGCCCTTGGCAACTCAGCGAGACCCTGTCTCTGAATAAAATATAAAAAAAGCTGGGGATGTGGCTCAGTGTTAAGCAGCCCTGGGTTCAATCCCTGGTACCTAAAAGAGAGAGAGGCACCCCTGTAAAAGGAGGAGGAAGGTAGAAATGATTAAATAAAGGTTCACTCCCAGTGTTTTCTGCTTCCTCCATAAAGGAGCAAATGCTATTCTGCAGAATGAAGGGCCCCAGTGGTACTGGAAGACCTGAGGGGAGGAGCAGATGGTTTGCAGCAGATGCTGGGGGAGTGCAGAGTGAGGTTCTAGTGGAGGTTACAACCATAGCTGTGTAGGGATGCTGTCGCACCCCCATCCTAAGGGTCTAGTGCAGAACTGGTTTTGAATTCGTCCAGCAGACTCTGACTGGGCTTGTGCAGCTGACTCTAGAAGGCACAGCGATCAGAAGATGTTGCTTTGAAGTGATCCACCGTGGTATGGACAGGCAGAAACAGGAAGGTCTCAGTGAGGGGACTCCAGCTCAGTGGGGACAGGTGGTGAGAAGGGATTGGAGTTCATGATGTAGGTGGCTCCGGCAGGGTGACAGTCTTACCTCCCTGTGACTCAGGAAACAGCACATCCTCTCCAGGGCTCCATGAGGATGTGCAGGACTTGGACATGCCAGGCATGAGATTGTCCACCTGCTCCTGGACAACTCTTTTTTTGTTTGTTTGTTTATTTATTTGTTTGTGCCAGGGATTGAACTCAGGGATACTTAGCCACTGAGCCACATCCCTGGCCCTTTTATTATTTTTTATTTTGAAACGGGGTTTCACTAAGTTGTTCAGAGACTCACTAAATTGCTGAGGCTGGCCTCAAACTTGCAATCCTCCTTCCTCAGCCTCCCAAACTGCTGGGATTACAGGTGTGCACTACCACACTCAATTCCTGGACAACCCTAGATAATTCAAATGTTCTTCTGGAAGCTGGCCCTAATAAAGATGAGAGCCACGTGCTCATAAACTTGCTGTACATTAGGGAAGTGGCCAAGGCTCTGGCCATAGAGGAAGGTCGGGGTCATATAATATGCTAAGAGTGTTGTTCCTTCACCTGAGACCATAGAAACTATCCTATTGGAGAGGAAATAATGAAATCAGGTTTGTGCTTTAGAGAAGGAACTTGGTGAATCTGTTCTTTTCAAACATGGTTGGACCGGGCACAGTGGCACACGCCTGTAATCCCAGTGGCTCAAAAGGCTGAGGCAGGAGGATCATGAGTTCAAAGCCAGCCTCAGCAAAAGTGAGGCCCTAAGCAACTCAGTGAGACCCTGTTTCTTAATAAAATATGCAATAGGGCTGGGGATGTGGCTCAGTGGTTGAGTACGCCTGAGTTCAATCTCCAGTACCCCCCCTCCAAAAAAAATGCTTGTAAAATGAGCAGAAATGAACTGTGTTCTGGGCCACAGAAGAAGCTTCAGTAAATTCCAAAGAATCTCTAGACCACACTCATGAACCACAACACAGTCAAGTTTAAAGTCAACAACAAAAAGATCCAAAAAGAAACCCACACCACACACAGAACACATCTTAAATTAGCACTGCAGTTGCTTCTGAAGAAAGGCCCAGGAAGTCAGGATGATTTATTTTTTTCTATGCACATCTATAACTTATGAAAAATAAGGTTAAAAACTGTCAACATACATCTGAGTTCTTCTCAAGCCAGGTAATAAGTACAGGCGTGTGTACAAATGTGTTCCGTAGATTAATTTTTATACTTTTCTGAAAGTTGAAAGATCTTGCCGTCCAGTTTTAAAATAAAAAGAATAATCTCGCAACTGAAAAATAGATGAAAAAGAAAACCAACATGGAAATTTCAAAATATTCAGAAATGAAGGACAACGGAAGTCTGACTTAACAAACTTGTAGTCCAGGTAAAACAATAAAGGGGAAATTCGAGCCTTAATGTGCTTATTACAAAACAAAAATGTAAAGAGTCAGAAAAATAACAACTAAATAAACCCGGGGAAAGCAGAAGAAGGGAAATAATAACAAAGCAGAAATAAGTTTAAAAAACTGAAGTTGATTATAGAAATCGAAAGCTTGTATTCTGTGAGAGACTAATAAAACTAATAAAAACCTCTTATAAGATTGATCAAGAAAATAACACAAATAAACAATAGTATAAAGGACAAGGAAAACATTCCAGATAGAGTAAAAACTTAAGAAAACCTCAGCGTGTACTAGGAGCAACTTTCCACCAATACATTTGACAAATTAGACTGAAGAGGTAATTTTTGACAAAAATAAGTAGACTTAATAATCTTCCATGAAAGTGAAATGATACTCTAGGACCTGCTCCAGCTCCCAAAACACCCAGGCCAAGTTTCACGACAGCCATCCACAAAGAAAAGAAAAAGACTTCCCATGCAGACTGCAGGAAGGGCAAGATACACTCTCTAAAAAGAGAACAGCAAAATGGAGGGGGAAGGCAGGCCCATTTATATTACAAACACATGCAAACACTGAGTCCAAAGTGCATCAGAAGAGTATCTCAGGCCGTGTGAGGTGATGCACACCTATAATCCAAGCAGCTTGGGAGGCTGAGTCAGGAGGATCAGGAGTTCAAAGCCAGCCTCAGCAACTTAGCGAGGCCCTAAGCAACTCAGTGAGACCCTGTCTCTAAATAAAATACAAAATAGGGCTGGGGATGTGGCTCAGTGGCTGAGTGCCCCTGAGTTCAATCCCTAGTTCAAAAAAAAAAAAATGAAAAGAGTATCTCAGGCTGGGACACAGCTCAGTTGGCAGAATGCTGGCCTCAAATGCACGAGGACCTGGGTTCAATCCCCAGCACCAAAAATAAAATCCTATTAGTAGGAGATAAAAACAAGGGGAAAAAAAGAAACCAATGTTTCCCTGGCAAGAATGGCTACATGTCACCAACAGTGAAACCGTGTGTACCTGGTGGGGTTGTACGTGTTGTTAGGGCCACTCTGAATTGCAATTCGGGGCTGCTGAGATTGGAAAAGCTCATCTAGCAATTCCAGTTCTAAGAATTTAATGGGAGAAAAATCTCTCCCCCGCTGCAACACTATCAGCAATGGGGCGGGGGATGCGGGGAATGGAGCCTCCTACATCCCATTAATAAGGAAATGAAAAAGCAAAATATTCATGCACAATGGAGTGAATTAACTCACAAATATCTACCCAAATGAATCTTGAAAGCATAGAGTGGAGAGGCGGAAAAATACAAAGATGATAAGGCAGTGTTACAGTTTATGCAAATTGGGCACAATGCAAAAGAGTAATATTATATATTTTCAGTTGATAAATACACACATGATATTGTTTTCAAGGATTGAAAAGACTGTTATGGAATTCCAACTAAAAGGCACTTAGGGGAATTGCAATAGAAATAGAGAATAAAATAACTTGCATCTTATCTATAATTTCTTCTTTTAAATTAAAGTAATAAAACTATTCATACAGTGCTTGTGTAATTTTTTAAAAATTGCCTGTAAGGGGATGTAAGCAGTCATGCCCAAATGTCAACCCTGATTAGCGTTGTGGGGGTAGGAAATGGAAGACTCATTTATTTTCACTTCTTCTGCTCTGGAATTTGTAGTGAATATCTAATAGGAAGAATGAAACCATGAAAAAAAATATTTTTTAAGCAGCAGCCACGAGAAGAAAATGGAACGGAAAAGACTGCAGAGCAGCCCCCGCTACGGCCCGGGCAGGGCCAGCGCCTCTCCATGGCTGTCCTGCTTGGTTGCCATAGTGCACGTAATTTTTGGAATCAACACACCTCAGACAGAGCACTAATCTCCAAGATATGTAAAGAACTCCAAAAACTTAATACCACAGAAACAAATAACCCAATCAATAAATGGGCTAAGGAACTGAACAGACACTGCACAGAAGACATGCAGTCGATCAACAAACATCAAAAAATGTTCATCATCTCTTGCAATTAGAGAAATGCAAATCAAAACTGCTCTAAGATTTCATCTCACTCCAGTCAGAATGGCAATTATCAAAAATACAAGCAATAATCACTGTTGGTGAGGATGTGGGGAGAAAGGTACACTTGTATATTGTTGGGACTGCAAATTGGTGGGACCACTCTGGAAAGCAGTATGGGGATTCCTCAGAATACTTAGAATGGAACCACCATTTGACCCAGTTATCCCAGTCCTTGGTTTGTACCCAAAGGACTTAAAATCAGCATACTAAGTGACACAGCCACATTAATGTTTATAGCAGCTCGATTCACGATAGTAAAACTATGGAACCAACCCAGATGCCCTTCAACAGATGAATGGATAAAGAAATTGGGGTACATATACACAATGAAATATTACTCAGCCT
The DNA here is from genome assembly GCA_020662805.1 of Glaucomys volans. NCBI lineage: Eukaryota > Metazoa > Chordata > Mammalia > Rodentia > Sciuridae > Glaucomys > Glaucomys volans. The sequence goes on along the minus strand of JAJEJO010001815.1, from coordinate 203,201 downwards.
TAAAGAAGAATGACATTATGGCATTTGCAGATAAATGGATGGAACTGGAGAAGATCATGCTAAGTGAAATGAACCAATCCCAAATAACCAAATGCTGAATGTTTTCTCTGATAAGCAGATGCTGATCTATAGTGGGGGATGGGTAGGGAAGAATGAAGGAACTTTGGATTTTATAGAGGGCAGTTAGGGGTGAGCCGGGGGGGGGGGGGATGGTAAGGATGTAGATGGAGTCAGACATTATTACCCTATATATGTATGAAAAAAAATTTAAGTATTTATCATTGTCAGAAAAAGTTAATGACAAAATAAATAAATAAAAGTTAAAAAATGTTTGGATCCAGGACATTTTAAATTTGATTCAGTGGAAGTGACAGACCCAAATTGATCCCCCGCCCCATACTCATCGCTACCTTTTACAAAACACAGTTATAACACATTTAAAGATCTTAATTAGCCTTCTAATTCAAAGAATGGGCCAGCCTCGGAACCAGAACAGGTTCAAAGAACTCCAAGGTGGCAAGTGGTCAGACCAACAATGGACAGCAGATGAAAATCAGGTCCAGAGGTGGCCTATGGGTTAGGACTGGGTGACCGGCTGGTTTGAATCTGCTAGCCTCCTGCCTGGTGCTCGAGTTCGACAGCTAGACTCAGCCATTTGCTTCCAGAATGTTCTTCCAAGTTAGGTACCAAGCCAGGTTGCAGTTTGCGACAGAAGGGCTGAAGCACCATGACTTCCTCAGGTTTAAACCTAACTTAACCTCTCAGAAGGATGGCGACAGTGGCCAAAGGTCAACTGTTAGCACACTTCCTAAGTTGAAAGTCGGTGAAGACCCGACGGAGCTCACAGGTGAGCACGCAGCAGAGGCAACTGGGCCTTTCTGCAGGGCAGTTCAGCTGTGCCTGGACGGACCTATGTCCTGTGACCCCGGAATTCCACTTCTAGGAATCTGTCTGAGTAATCAGAGACGCCCACGGAGATCCGTGTCTAAGGAAGTGCATCACTGCCTCAGGTAGAGCAGGCTGAGTAGCCTCAGGCCCCCACGGGAGAAGGTGTCTGAAGGAGGAGGTCGGAGTGAGTAGAATTCTGTGGAACACCCTACAGACCAAAAATTGTGCTCACCCAGAACGCTGGGTGTCAGAAAAAAGCAACATAGTGTAGAATATTTAAAGAGAGAAAGATAATTAGAAAATATATGCCAATTATCTGAGAGTAACTTAGACCAAAATGGTTTGTTCTTATATTTTCTAATTTTTCTCTAAGAACACATCTTACTTTATAATCAAAAGAAATATGATTTTTTAAAATGAGTCAGTGATCATAAATATTTTAATTTCAAGAAATTGATACTATATATGTACATATACATATAAACACAGATAGATGCATAGATGGATGGATAGATTGATTGATACATAGATACATAGATGAATAGATATAGGTATATTTGGGATAATGTTACAGCCATATTTTCCTGCATCCTCTGAGTGGCATGATACATAAGCAAATTTTCCATAAAATTCCTAGAAGCACCAAAATGCTTATAAGCTCCAGCATTTTAAAAAGCTTTTTTAATTGTGTTAATAATTTGAAAATGTATAGTCGAAAACAGTATCTTTTCACGATGAGAAAGAACATCTAGAGTATTTTGCCTTCAGAGGGTAGGCTAGTCAGCTTTCTATTACTATAACAAATAACTGAGATAATCAACTTATGAAGATAAAAGGTGTCAGGGCGGCGCAAGGCGACTGGATGGGAGTAGGGCATCAAGCAACCTGCTAACGTGCGGAGAAATAATATATCCTTAATGCAAATGAAGGAGCTATTCCTGGGATTCAGGGTGACAACGGAGGCAGGGCAGCAAGCAGACTGCGCATGCGCAGAGAAACAGTGTAACCTGCGCATGCCCGAAGAAGTAACCAATCAGGCGCTGACAAACAACTCCAGCCAATCCCAGGAGGACACGGACTTCTTAAGCTCCCCCCACCCTTAGAAATACCAGCTGCCTAGAGGCCACGTGCGACTTCTCCCGCCCAGCGCCCTGCTGGACCTTCTAACCTCGCGCAAGAGCGACCCCAATAAAGTTTCTTTTTGATTTACATCTGGCCTGTCTGTCCTCCTGTTACCATCCTGCGATCACTTTACCCCAGCCTGATCTTACAAAAGGTTGGTTTGGTTCGGTTTTGAAGTCCGTGAATGGGCAGAGGTAACTGCTTTTATGCCAATGCTGGGGGAAGTGGGGGTGCAGCCCGTCCTGGTGAGAGCACATGGCCATTCAGCTCTTTCACAGGAAGTGAAAGAAAAGGGGGAAGAAACAGGGTCCCACTATCATCTTCAGGGTCATAACCCCAGTGACCAAATCTGCAATTTGCGGATAAGACACAAGGTATCAGTGATTTCCTAACCAACCTGAGAAAGCTGATCGAAGGCTGCATCAGGGCAAGCTCTTCAAGACCCGGCATCTGGCCTTGGAAGAGCGCTTGGATTGCAGCGTCTATCATCACAAGAGGGGTTTCCTGCTTCTGATTCCAAGTGTGGTACATAGACCAGCAGCATCGGTTTTGCCTGCGACCTTGAGAGCCCTCTAGCAAGGTGAGTCTGAGACCCAGCTCTGTTCTAGCAGGATCCACAGGTAAATGACACGCAAGTGAAAGATGGAGAAGCGCTAACCTTTGACACACCCAAACCCGTTTCCACGCCCCAGAGCCAGGGCTCTTAAAGATTGTTCTAGCAAAACCAGCTCTTTCTGTTCTTCTTCCCTCGCTGGGAGCAGGTTGTCAATCACCTCCTCTCTACGTGTGTTTCTTCTTAAATAGACAAAAGTGTGGAACTGGTTTTTCTTCCTGCTCCTAGTTTCCTGGGCCTTATTTCTTGATTTGATAATGATTTTCAAACTTTTGCAAATAACTTTTCCTGTTCCTTTTGCCTATAATGAGGAGATCGTCATTGGAGTTAGGGGTGGGATTGGGTTGGAAGATGGAAAAGTAAAAACCCCACAGAGGGTGTCTGTGACAGACTTAAGGGCTCAGTGAGTTTTGTTCTGATGTTTCAAAAGCATTTTACTCTTTGACACTTAAAGTTTTTTGAAGTTCTGACTATAATATGATTGAAGATATATATACACACACGCTACTCATAATAATAGAGGTGTGATCTCTATTATAAAAATCATTGAAATTATAAAATGATTAAAATATTTATTATGTATGCCACTTATCACAATAAAAGAAGTACAACCATGTTTTTTAAAATCTCTTTTAATTAAAACTCACTTGAAAATGGACTAAGAAACCACATTTGAAAAGAAAGCATCTAGCTGACGCACCCAGTTTTTCATTTTCATTCACTTTTTTATTCTTTACAGTAAATATTTATCAAGAGCCTAGTAACCACAGCCTAGTGGTTAGATGCAAAGAAGAATTTAATTAGATATGTGGGATTGAACATAGGGCCTCACATGTGCTAGGCAGGTGCTCTGCCACTGAGCCACATCCACAGCCCTGTCAGAATGAATTTTAATTGTCCCTGTGGTCAAGTCACTTTCAGCTGATAAGGAAAAATGAGATAAATGTGCATTAGTGAGTGTGATCACCAAGGAAACGGCTAAGTGCTGGTAGAGTTTATTAGTTAAGCTATTTTAGGTACAAGAAACTGACTCCGGATAATTTAGCCAGAGGAGTTTATTGGAAGGGAATTGGGTATCTGTTAGTCAGGATAGGCTAGGTAATGCTGCCCTAACAAACAGCCCCAAACCATTATAACTCAGTCATGGTACAGACCCCTCATGGGTCAGCTTACTATTGCTGTAACAAACGCCTGAGATAAACGACTTATCAAGAGAAAAGTTTTATTTTGGCTCACATTTTTGGAGGTTCACCCATGATTGCTGGACCCCATTGCTTTGGGGCCTATGGTGAGGCAGCACATCATGGCAGAAGCACAGAGTGCAGCAAAACCACGTAAGTCCTGTCCAGACAGCAAAAGAGAGGAGGAGGAAGGGAGTGGGGTCCCACTGTTGCCCTCAACGGCACAGCCAAAGACCCCCGCTCCCCAAGGCTTACAGCTTGAATATCCCCTCACCTCCTGAGAGCACCAAGCTGGAGGCAGGCCTTCAACACACAGCCCTTTGGGGAACATTCCAGATCCAAACTACATCCAGGTCTGGTGGAGGTTCTGCCACCGAGCAGCGGTGCCACTGCAGACAGAAGTGCCGTGTGACCGCAGCAGGGGCCAGGAGACTGCAGGTTTGCACGGGGTTTTTTCCCCGCCTCAGCCTGGAAGTTACGCGTGTCATTTTTCACTCCACCATCCTTGGTGAGAACTGGTCACGTGGTCCACCCTGACCTCCAGGGCCCGGGAAATGCACGGGAACAGACTGGGGGCTTGGTGAGCAGCCCTTGACCGTTACAGAGCACCCCACGGACTCCCAGGACAAGACCACAGATCGGAGAGGCCTGGGGGGCCCCCAGCAGCAGCAGACGGAGGTCTGTGCAGGCCGGTCATTCATTCCAGTTCTCTGTCCCCTCTTCTTAAGGTTTGCTGGGGGAGAGAGAGAAAGCAGCCGATTGGCCCACTCAGGCTTTAGGTCCTGCCCAACGGAAGTAAATGGACAGCTTGATTGACAGTTCCACTAAATTTTTTTTTTTAAAAAGGAGATAGTTCATCCAAACAAAATTGGTGAGCTGTTACCATAAGAAAGGGAAGGCAGTGCGTGGTTGGTAAAAACACCCACAATCCCCACACTGGTCAAAATCCCCAGCATTCAGAGTGGACACACCCAGACTGTTTTATAGACGTGGCCTTCAGGATGAGTCTGAAGGAGGGGCCCAGTTTGATGAGGACAGCAAATCCCGGCTGCAGTATAAACCAGAGTGGCTGCGGGAGAGTGGCCATCGTCTGCAAGGAAGACAAGGCTCTTGAACTTGACCAGAAGAAGTGACCTGCAGCTGTTATTTTTCCACCCCAGCTTACCCAGCTTGCCATGCTCCCCCAGATGTCAGCTCAAGGGCACGCAGGCAGGTGACCGCTGATGAGCACGGCTCAAATGACATCATGAGTTTGGAGCCTGGGTTCCCTGTCTGGCTGGGACTCTCAGTTCTTCTCCACGAGGCCTCTCCGTGTAGCTAGCTTGAATTCCTCCTGGCAGGGTCCTTGCTGGGTGGCTGGGTTTCTGGTCCCCATGGCCGAGGGACCCTGAGGATATAAAATCAGGTCCTCTTAAGGCTTTGGGCTACACTGGAACAACACCACGTCCGTCCCATCCTGAGCTAGAAGATCAGAGGATCAGAGCAGGGTCCGAGTGGGAGGAGGCTGCCCAGGACCCTGAGTCCTGGGTGGCAGGGTCTCCTGGGCCATTTGGCAGGCCATCTGCTGTGAAGGAGGTGCCTGCGCTCAGCTCCCAGGCTCCTGCCCGGGGCCCAGCGTGCATGTGGGTGAGAGGCTGGATTGAATGATGGCACACGCCAGCCTCGACTGAGACTTCTGAACTACGTGAAATCGCTGGTACAAGGGAAGCAGGGCAGAAGGTCTTTCCCCAGAGTTCCCTCCCGTGTCTTCTTGGCCGGGATTGAATCATATCAAAAGCCCTGGCTGCACGGGAGTCTGGGAGAATGGGTGTGGCGGTTATTTCAGGAATCACGTTGACTAGATTAATGAGTTTCTAGAAACCTGGCAAAGCATGAATTTTTTTAGAGCGTTTGTGGGCCTATTTCTAGAGGAGATTGGCGGGGAAGTCTGAGTGGGCTTGCGGGGGAGGATCCACTCTTTGTGTGGGTTGGCACCAGCCAGTCACCAAGGGCCAGGATAGAACCAAACCAGAAAAGACAGATGGATGATTGATTTTTTTTTTTTTTAAGCCAAAAGAAGCCTTTATTTTAGCTGGCCAGCGATGATGACCCTTACACCTAAAAGCAGTGTGCCAGGAATCGTGCTTTAGTTCTTTTATTGCCAGCAATTAAAGGGAGCAGGAAGGGATTAGGGCAGGGCTATAGGGAGCGGGAAGGGGTTAGGGTTGGGCTATAGGGAGCGGGAAGGGATTAGGGTGGGGCTGACTCTCCTGATGGCACTGGAGAATCTTCTTTTTGGGGAGTATAACATTCCCCACTGGTCATATCCACACTAACAAATCCTTGTTTAGGAAACTAGTGGTTTTTTCAGTCTCGTCTTCCTAGATTCTGATGGTCTCCATTCCTCAATTTGACCAGATTCCCAATCCTACACTAAATGCCTGTCCTCAGTTAGGAACTTTTTACTGCTGTAAGGAGAGGGGGCGACAACTGCTCTGGCTGCTTCCAGCTGGAAGGGGGCGGAGTAGGGCAAGCAGTTTGAAGTTACTTTTAGAAATCCGGTCAATCGAGGGGTCCAGGGTAGAAGTCTGCTTGGGGAAGAGCAGGTTGTAAAGTCATCTGGGGGTGGGCACTTCGAAACAGGATACCAGGTGGCTTCATCCAGAAGAGCAATTTAGGCGTGAGGGCTTGGAGAAATCAAATCTCGCTGGGGCCTCCAAATGTTGTACCCGACGAAAATAAGATCATCCAAGCCTTCACGTAAAGCCAAAAGAAGCCTTTATTTTAGCTGGCCAGCGATGACCACCCATACACCTAAAAGCAGTGTGCCAGGAACTGTGATCTCTCTCCTATTATAAGTGGGATACCCTCTCCTCCTTCTGACCTAAAAATCAAAATCCTAAAATCCAGGTTCTCTCAGCCAAGGAACTTAGACCAGCAGCCCCCTGGGTTCTCAAGCCTTTGTTCTTGGATGGTGAATTATGCCATCTGAGTCCTTGGTTCATACTTGGACTGAGTCATGCTCCCAGCGTCCTGGGGTCTCCAGCCTGTGGATGGCCTCCTGGGGGACTTCTCAGCCTCCATAATCATGGGAGCCAACTCCCCCAATCAATCCCCTCTCCTATATCTCCATGTATCCATCCGTATCCTATTGACTCTGTCTCTCTGGAGATTCCTGTCTAACAGAGTAACAATCTGTTAAAGGGATTGAGATCACTATCACTGTCTTCAGCCAACCATGACTCATTCTCTAGGCACCACTGCAGCCTGAATGAATTTCGAGGGAAGGAGAGAAACAGTGTGATCAAGAAGGAAACTGCTAAGTGCTGGTAGAGTTTATTGGTTAAGCTGTTTTAGGCATAAGAAACTGAATCCAGATAATTTAAGCCAGAAGAGATTATAGGAATGGTGGGTGTCTATTAGTCAGGATAGGCTAGGTAATGCCGCTCTAACAAACATCCCCAAATCATTATGTCTAAGTTATGGTACCGCATAAGATACACACAGAGGCTGCCAGAAACAATGAAACCAGATGGAGGGACATCACTCCAGTGCAGGTAAGAGATGGTGAGGGACTGGGCCAGGACAAGGCAGCAGGGTGGGGAAATAAGGCCATCATGAAAACAAGTACAGAAGAAGTAGAGTGGACAGGCCATGGCGGACCACGACTGTCTTTCATGAGCAAGAATGGGGAAGAGAAAGAGAAGGAAGTCAAAGATGACAACATTATCACCTGCTTGCTCAATGGGACGTGACCCCATACAGAGGCTGAGCACAAAGAAGAAGCAAGTCTGGGAAGAGATAATGAATTTGGCCAGAGGCATTTCTGAGGTCGAGGGGGCTGGAGAGATATCAAGGGGAAATGCTCATGAGAGGTGGATCAGGAAACACTAGACCCTGGGAAGAAAGCACAGCACTG
>JAJEJO010001815.1:167799-179413 GCA_020662805.1 Glaucomys volans | reverse complement strand
ATATCCAGCAAAATTATCCTTTCAAAGTGAAGAACAAATAAAGATTCTCCCAGACAAATAAAATCCATGAGAATTTGTTTCCAAGAGGTTTGCCTTCTAAGAAATGTTAAAATAACCACAGCAATATGTCGTGCGGTGATAGCATACGGGTAAGTGAAATGAACCGCAGCAATGGAATAGGGATGGGAAGGAGGCATGGGAATCGTTGGTTATAAGGTACTTGTATGCTCTGAGGCCTTATGGTGTTATCTGAAAAATGTTTTTAGACTAGGTTGTTAACAATAATTGCAAACTCTTCAACAGCCACTAAAAATTGTCAGTATATGTTTTATTCACTGATCAACTAAAAATTCATTTTAGATGTTTCTTTCTCATGTATACTTCACTTTTTTATTAAAAAACAGAGTCCTCAGTGGCGCACGCCTGTAATCCCAGCAACTCAGGAGGCTGAGTCAGGAGGATTGTGAGTTCAAAGCCAGCCTCAGCAACTTAGCGAGGCCCTAAGCAGCTCAGCGAGACCCTGTCTCTAAATAAAATACAAAATAGGGCTGGGGATGTGGCTCAATGGCCGAGTGCCCCTGGGTTCAGTCCCCAGTTCCAAAAAAAAAAAAACCAGAGTCCTGTAATGGGAGATTTTACCTAGTCCTTAGAATCTGATCCGTCTTCACCTTGACTACTGAGGAAGTATCGAAGTTCTAGGAACTCTCCTTATCAGATGTCGACGCATGAAGCCAAACATAAAGATTATTCTTCTTAAGGTATTTCTCGATGAGATATTTCAACACCTTTAAGAGAACTGTTTCTCAGAAACAACTGTGATTGTACTCTGGGAGCATTCAATGTGAACAACAAGAGTCCTGAGATTTCCACAGATTCCGTTGACTTTAAATTTCTCCCACATAAATTGAAATAGGAATCTATTTTAAAATAGAAAAATGCAGAACTAGGAAATAAAGCCTTAGCTATTCACTAGGGAAGGTACCAAATTTTTCAGCATCAAAAATTCCATTTTTGCCAGGCACAGTGGCACACGCCTGTAATCCCAGGGACTCAGGAGGCTGAGGCAGGAGGATCGAGAGTTTAAAGCCAGCCTCAGCAACTTAGCCAGGCTCTAAGCAACCCAGTGAGACCCTGTTTCTAAATAAAATGCAAAATAGGGCTGGAGATGTGGCTCAGTGGTGGAGTGCCCCTGGGTTCAATCCCCAGTACCAAAAAAAATTCCATTTTTAGAGCTGAGGGTTTAGTAAAGCGCTTACCTAAATGTCTCAGGTCCTGAGTTCCATCCCCAGCACTGAAAAAAAATTTTTCCTGGATAATGAAGGTCCAAATTAAACTTCCAGAATGATCTCTTAGGCTTCTTGTCTTTCTGTAATGCTATGTTGAGAGAATGATCAGAGAGCAACAATTTTATAAAGTAAAACTGAGATGCTGAGAGGAGAGAACACTGAATCACATAAAATGTTCGATTGAAAGTAGAAAAGCAGAAAAAGAGAACATTGTTTTTTAAAAACAAGTGCATGAATAGAAAACAACCACCAACATGGGCAATATTAACTCAGTTATATCAATAATCACTTTATATGTAAATGGTCTCAGTGCACCAACTAAAAGAGACTGTTAGAGTGGATTTTTAAAAAGACCCAACTCTACGTGGCTTATAAGAAACTAACTTTAAATATGAAGGCACAGTGGGATTAAAAGTAACAGGATGGATCTATCAAACTACGATAAAAAGGAAAAAAAAGTTGGAATACCTATGTTGATTTCATACAAAGGAATCTTCAGAATAAGGAATGTTAGCAAGGGTAAGAAGAGGCATTAGCTCCCAACAAAAGGTCAATTCTTCAAGACACAGAACAAAGTCCTCAAAGTACATGCACCTAAAATTCAGAGAATGTCCTGGTTTGGAGGTGAAGTGTCCCCAAAAAGCTCAAGCGTGAGACAATGCAAGAGCATTCAAAGGTGAAATGATCGGGTTATGAGAGGCTTAATTCAATCAGTGAGTCGATCCCCTGATGTGATTAGCTGAGGGGTAACTGAAGGCAGGCAGGGTGTGGCTGGAGGAGCTGGACATTGGGAGGGGTGCTTTTGGGATATATATTTTTGTATCTTGCAAGTTCTCTCTGCTTTCTGATCATCATGTGAGCAGCTTCCCTCTGCCACACTCTTCTACCATGATGCTCAGCTTCAACTCAAGCCCCAGAAATGGAGCTGGCCTTCTATGGACTAAGACCTTGGAAACTGTGAGCCCCCAAAGTAACTTGTCTTCCTTAAAATTGTTCTTTCCAGGTCTTTTAGTCACAGCAGTGAAAAAGTTGACTAAAAGAGAGTCAAAATACATGCAGCAAGAACTGATAGACTTTAAATAGAAACAGACAAATCCGTGATTATTTGGATAAGAATATTATTGAATAATAATAACATTGGAGGTTGGAGACTTCGACACCTCTCTTTAAGTGACAGATCCAGAAGGCAGAAAAACCAGTAAGGACGTAGTTGAGCTGAATCGTCTGTCAATCAACAGGCTCTACCTGACATTTGTAGATTCTTCATCCAACAATAGCAGTGTATGCACTCTTCTCAAGATCTCATGGAACATTCGACAAGCTAGACCACGGTCTGGGAAAAAATAAAATAAAATAAACCTTAACAAATTTAAAAGATTAGAACCCCATACAAAGGATGCTCTCAGGCCACAATGATATTAAACTACAAATAAATTACAGAAGGATAGCTGGAAAATCCCTAAATATTTGGAGATTAAAAACACATTTCTAAGTAATAACACATGAATCAAAGAAGAAGTCAAAAGAGAAAATTTTAAAACATTTTAACTAAATGAAAATCTAGCCTATGCAAAAGCAGCGTATAGACAAAATTGTAGCACTGAGTGTGTATATTTTAAAAGTAGAAAGTTCTAAAATTGAAGATCTAAATTTCCATCTAGGTGACTAGAAAAAGAAGAGCTAAAAAAATTTTGAGCAGAAATCAACGAAATCAGAAGCAGAAAGTCAATTGAGAAAAACCGAAGAAACAAAGAGTAGTTCTATCGCCAGGGAAAATCCTAAATAAAACCTCTAGCTTCTCTTGCTCTTGGTTGACTTAAAAATTACCGCTTTTGGAGATCACAGTGTGGACGTCCCCGGGCAACTGGGACAGGATGATGACTTGGCATCTCTGTCTTCTTGTGGTGTCTATTTCCTCTGCTGCTTTAACCTTCTGGGATGGGCTGACAGATTGGGCTCCATGGATATGTTACAGGCCAGGCTATGTGGGCAATGACTAACAGACCCATTTTGCTCTGAGACTCCATGTTATGTAGGAAATGAGCTTCTCCCAAGGGAACACTTCACCTCTGAACCCATCATCAGTCACTTAGCACGACATGCTTAACAATGCAAAGTGGCGATTCTTACATGATGAAAAATTGTTCTCGTTTGATTCCTATGTTAGTAACCATTAGTGACCATTCTTTAGTTTGTACCTAGGTAAGGGTCATTTTGACCCACTTCCCCTCTGCTGCTGATTTCATGATGCAGTTTTGTAATTTTGAATCATAGCAACACACTTATGATTGATGTTATTTTTGGTATAAGAAGCCCTGCAACCCTATGATCGGGGCTGTTCTCCCAGTAGCCATTTTTGGGGCATTGTGTGAGACAGCCAGCCGGCTTAATAAAGACTCTCAAATTCGGATTTCTCAGTGGTGATCGGTCTGTTCTTAAGCTGCACCCATAGCACTTGGAGTCAGAGCCTGCTCCGTACACATGTGGGCAGGTTGAGCCTCTGAGAAATGCCTTGTTCAGGATATAACACAGGACTAAACCTAGGCCTCCCAGTCTCCTCCCACGCCCCCGCTGAGGGCACCCACCTGCAACATGACCAGAAACCACAGACCATGACTAATGGTGACTGCCAGATTCCTGGAAGAGCTCCCCTGTCTCCAGGAAAGACAGGAATATCCCTCTGTGAGCCTGTCCCCCTCCCCGATTATTCCTGTCCTACAGCTGACACTCCTGGCCCCCTGGAGTTCAGAAGCTGATCTGTGGGCAAAGCTCCCTCATCTCCATTCTCTGGCCACTGAATGAAGCCCTTCTTCCTCCCCAGTACCCATCTCTTGGGCACCAGTTTTCCCATGGGATGAGCTTCCGCACCTGGGTTGGGTAACAGTCCTGGGGAAAAAGTTTCTACCTAGGATGATCAAGAAAATGAGAGAAGGCACAAGCTAGTAATGTCGGAAATGAACTCAGTATTAATACTACTGATCCTGTGGATGGAAGAAGGATAATGAAAGAATATTATGAATAATTCTATGTTCACAAATTTAATAACCATTATAATAGATCGATTCTTGGGAACACACAGACTAGCAAAACTCTAAATGGAGAAATCATTATCTTAATTTGTTTTTGTCTTACTAAGCAAAGTGAATCAAAAAGTAATAACCTGTCAAAAAGAAAAGCAACCAGTCCAGTTTCATAGGTGAAGTCTACGAAGCATTTAAGGAAGAAAAACACCATTTTTTTTTTTTTACAATCCCTTCCAGAAAACAGAAGCAGAAAGAATGTGCCCCGATTCTGTGAGATCAGCATTCCCTTCATACCCAAACCGCAAACAAGTAATTACAAGAAAAGAAAGAGACAGACTCATGAACATAGATGTGCAAGTCCTCGAAAATGTTCAGAAATCAAATCCAATAATGTAAACAGTGAATTATGACTTCCAACCGAGCAGCCACGTAAGCCTGATTCAACATTCAAAAGCCAATTAATATAACTCTTTGCACTGAGGGGCTGAAGAAGAAAAAAGTTGCACAATATCAATAGGTACAGAAAAGGCATTCAATGAAATCCAGCAGCTGCCATGACAAGAACTCTCAGGGAACTACAGGCAGAGTGGAGGAGGAGGGTGTGAGGAAAGGAAGAAGCTAGAAATGCAGGGGATTTACCAACTTGACGAAGAACATCTGTTAAAACCCCACTGCGAGCACACTGCTTGGTGGTGAGAAGCCAGATTGCTGTCCCTTAAATACCAAGGTCAAGGCAGCCATGTCCCTCCCAGCACTTCAGCATCAAACTGGAGATCCTACCTAACCAGAGACAAAGAAAAAACAATAGGTATTCAGATTGAGACAGAAGAAGAAAAACTATCTCCGGGTTCTGTTTGGATCTTGAATGTCCTTCGAAGGCTCCCGGGTGGCAGGCTTGTTCCCAGCTGTTGGTGCTGTTGGAAAGTAGCGGAAATCATGGGAGGTGGGACCTTATGGAGAGAAGTGAGGTCGTTAGGGGTGCACATGGGGGTCCAGCCCCTTCCTCTTTCTCTCTTTGCTTCCAGCTGTCATGGGGTGAGCAGTCTTCTCCCCTTGCACAATTCCCCCAGGACCTACCACCTGCCACAGACCCAAAAGCAACAGACCAAGTGACTGTGGACTAAAGCCTTTGAAAAACGAACCAAAGTAAACCTTTCCTCTTTTAAGTTCGTTTTTTCTCAGGTGTTTTGTCACAGTGAGAGAAAGCTGACTCACGCTGACTAATGCTATCTACTAATAATGTAGATAGCATTATTGTCTGTGTGATAAAATCTCAAAGAGTTTAACAAAAAAACCTCCTAGAATTAATAATTGTAGCACAGGATGCAAGATTAATATACAAATGTCAATTGCTTTCCTATACACCAGTGATGAAAAATTGGAATTTGAAATTAAAACTTAATGCTAGTCACATAAAGATACATACAAAAAAAACAGGGGGAAAAATGTAAGTATAAATCTAACAAATATGTATAGTATATGTCTGAGGCAAACTTTAAAAACTCTGATGAAAGAAAACAAAGAGCTAAGTAAATGGAAAGGTATTCCATGTTCATGGATCACAAACACTCTTTATTGTTGAGATGTCATTTCTTCCTAACTTGATCATCACAACCTGGACCGAAACTCCAGAAAGTTATTTGTGAAAGTTATTTTGCATCAACACATTGATTCTAAAGGTCAGATGGAAAAGCAAAAAGACCTGGAATAGCCCATGAGAAGAAACAAACAAAGCTGGAGGCCAGACATCCCCCAACATTAAAATCTACTGCAAAACCACAGGGTTCAAGCACAGTTGGGGAAAAAGTCCAGGAAAAGACATGGAGGAAACTTAAAAACTCAGTGAAAGAAGTCAGTTTTCAGAGGCTACGCAGTGTCTGATTCCAACCCTCTGTCATTTTGAATAAAAGCAAAACTATGGATACAGGACAAAGATCACGAGTTTCCGGGGCTCAAGCGAACACGAGGGAGATTTCCTTTGTTCCCAGTGTAGGGCTAGAACCCAGGGCTTGTGAATGATCATCAAGAGCTCCACCACCAAGTGGCACACCCACTCCTGGCATAAGGGATTTTTAGGAAAGTGAAGCTCTCCTTTATGTCACTATGTCGGTAGATATGTGACATAATGCAATTGTCAACATAGAACTGTAAAAAGAGAGACTGAGCTTAACGTAAACTCTAGACTTTACTGACAACGTGCCAACATTGGTTCATCAATTTTAACAAATGCACCTCACTGATGCAAGATGTTAATAATAAATGAAATTGTGCACAGGGAGAGGGACCTATGAGAGCTCTCGACGATCTGCTCAAGTACAACTATCAAGCTACAACTGGACCGAAAAAACTGTACCAAAAAATAAAATAAAGACGGTGTTTTTTGATAGCAGGGATTGAACCCAGGAGCACTTAACCACTGAGCTACACCTCCAGCCCTTTTTATTTTTAATTTTGAGACAGGGTCTTGCTAAGTTGCTTAGGGCCTTGCTAAGTTGCTGGGATGGGCCTCAAACTTTCGATCCTCCTGCCTCAGCCTCCCAAGCTGCTGGGATGACAGGCGTGTGCCACCACGCCCCAGGGTGTCACAGGTAGGCCCCAACACAGTTAGAGGCTTGTGATGCAATGTGGGCTGAACTTACGATGAGGCGAGAACCCGGAACCCCCCTGGATTGTGGAGACAGTTTTTATTATTTGGGGGCCCCAGGCCCACTCCAAGGCATGAGAGAACCGCGCTGAGAAAGCTCGGACAGCTGATGATTGGAACTGTTTATGAGAACATAAACCACGGGCCTCAGAACAAGTGCCTGCTGTCTCTGACTCTGAGTTTGGGCACAACCTCAGGGTTGCAGAAAAGTCGCAAGAAGTACACAAAGAATTCCCACAATCCTTCCCCCCAGACTTCCCACACGTCCATCTCCGTCCATCTCCGCATCTGACCACGACTGTGCAATCCTTTCCGGTTGGTCTCGTCAGCGCTGCTTGGAATCTCATTTCCCAACCAGCCACAGGCTGAAGGAGAGCCTCTGACCAAGCCTTTCTCTTCCCGGTTCTGATAAACAGTCGCCCCTACCAAATGTGGGGGGCGCTGCTCCAAGCAGGATCCCGCGTACCTCGCTCTCCCCCTCGCGGAGCCCCGGGAGATGCGCTCACTACCGTCTCCACCTTACGGAGAGGGATACTAGGGCCCAGGGAGGGGAGACCCTTTGCCCCAAGCCACACGGTCAAATGGGGAGCAGAGTTGGCACGGGGACCCAGGTGGCAGGTTAGAAAACAGACTGCAGCTCCGGAGGGACTGCAGGTTCCAGAGGGACTTGATGCATCTTCCAACTGAGATTGGGCTCAGACTCCCAGACCGCCCCGCCCCCAGAGGAGGCTTCCAGGTCTGGTGTCTAAACTGCCTGGGTGGCAAGACCCACGTGCAGGAGCGTGGGATGTGCAGGAGTGTGAGTAGGTGACGGCGGGGTGGGAGGTGTGGCTGGGATCACTCCTGGACCGGCCGGTCCTGCTCCTCTGGGAGTTTCCAGGAAGGAAGGCCCTCCCAGGGCCTCCTCCCAGCCCTCCCCTGTCAGCCTGGGTCCCTTACCCTCCGTCATCTGTGGCCACCCGGCCCGATCCCCAGGCCCAGGGAGCTTGCTCTCCCAGATCCCAGCCCCGAACCTGGTGCCCAGAGGTGTCCATGCACGGAGGCTGGAGGATGGTGGGTCCCCCACGCCCACGCCCCATGGCTCACCCCAGGTACTCCTTGCGGCCCACGCCCCTCCCTCACCCCCACTGATCCCCGGTCTCCAGGGAAAAGCCCACCCTGACTTCCAACACGGAGTCCACTCTACTGTCACCTAGGGCCTTGCTCACGTGGTCCTAAGGTCTCAGAGGCAGGCCTTGGTCTGTCTCATGTCCTCTCATCCACATCTGCCACAGGGAGGCACACAGTAGGGCCAAGAGGGAGTGAATGCATGAAAGAATAATCCAAATACTGTGACCTGTCCCCTCAGAAGCCAACCTCCACCCACCCAGGGCTTTGCTACTTCCCGGGCTCACCCTCCTCCACGCAGCTTGATCCCACTGTGCTCTCCTTGGCTCTGAGAGGTTTGCCTCCATCCTCAGGCTAGAAGCTCCTGGAGGATAGGACTCATCAAATGACTCTCTGGGCTTCTGGTTCTGCCCAGCCTGAGTCTCCCCATCTCTCACCTCATACCTCTTTCACTCTCATCTCTCTCTAGGCTCCACTGCTACCCTGGCTTCAAGGAATTGAAGCTCCAATCTGCTCAGTTGATTCCCACCCCAGGGCCTTTGCACTTGCTGTTCCCACTTCCTAAGGTATTCTCCTCCCAGGTCCTCCTCAGGTTTTCTGCTGGAATGTACCCTCCTCAGAGAGGCCTTCCCTGTCCTGCCTTATCATCCTAATAGATCCCTCTTCCTTTTAATTTTTCTTCTTAGAGCTTTTTGTTAGCTGAAATACTTTGTTTAGGTTTGTTTGCTTTTTCCTACCATCTGGCTCCATCAGGGCGACCTGTGGTCTGGTGGTGTGTGAAGTCTGAGTTCCAATCCCAGGTGTCCTGAGCAAGTGTCTCGACAGCCCCGTGCCTCAGTTTCCTACTGTAAACGGATGCCAGCGGTAACCCCCCCCCTAAAGTTCCCCCTAGGAGGAAGTGCGCTGACTGTCGCGGTGCCTGGCCGGGGACTGACGGCTGCCCTGACTATTGACCGAAGGTTATTTTGCTATTTAAATTTGTCTCGCGTCTGCGCTGCGTAAACACTCGCGGGAAGAATGAGCAAACCTTGGCGGGCAGCTGGGAGAGGGCCAAGGATGAGCTGCGCAGCCCGCAGCCCAGGACGCGAGGGCACCTCGCGGAGGTGCGGCCAGGGACCTGCAGGGAGGGGGACGCGGCAGGGGACAGGCCCCTGCGGAATCGGGGAGGCCTGGCTGCGGCTGGCACTGTGTCCCCATGGCAAGGGGACCACTGCGGGGCTCTGGGTCCACGGGGGGCGACCTTGGCTGCTGCGTGGGAGACAGCGGCTCTCATCGACAGTGACAGGGTCACCGGTCGGTTCCCTGCACCCAGAGGCTGCCGGGCGCCGGGCGGCGTGGGGCGGTGCATGCAAATGAACTAGGCGGGACGACGCATGCAAATGCACAAGGCGGTGCAAGTAAATACCCAGGCGGGGCGGGGCATGCAAATTAACGGGGCGGGGCGGGGCGCAGGAAGCCGGAGCGGGCGGGTCCCCAGCCTAGGAAAGCCCCGCGCGGCCCGGGCCCGGGCCGGCCGCCCAGTGTCGCCTCTTCCCGCTCGGGCGCCGGAACAGCGAATGGAGCAGGGGCGCGCAGGTAGGATCCGGGGACCGCGCGGATCCGAGCGCCGGGCGATCGCCCGGGACGCGCGTCCGGCGTCCGGGAAGGACTGGGGCTCCAGGCGGAGGGGACCCCGGGGACCGTCCCGACCCCGCACGGGGAATGCCTGCCCGCTGGGCCCCGCGGGATCCTGAGCCCGTTCCTCCCCGCCCGCGGGCGCGCTGGGGTCCGTCCACTTCGCCCAGGGCCAGGAGGGGGGGAGGCTGGCCCTGGTGCCCGGGCACCCAGCGCGCCCCGAGACGCGCCGCCCTGTCGCGGGCTTGGCGGGTCGCGAGCCCGGGTGGGGCCCACGCAGCCCTGCGCCCCGGACTGGCGCCCCTGCTCTGCGCCCGGGAGGTCGGCGGGGCCTGGGGCGAGTCGGGGAGCCGCAGAGCCCGGCGCGGGTCTGGGATCGGAGGCCAGGCCGGTCGCGCCTCGGGTCCCCGGCTTGGGACAGCGCACGGACCCGCAGCAGGGGTCCTCCCGGGGACTTTGTCCCGGGTCTGTCCTGCGCGGCGGACGCGTGGAGCGAAACCCCAGACGGGTTCCTGCGGTGGGTGCGACCCGTCGCGGTCGTTGAGCAGATGAGCACGCGCGGACTCAGGCGGCCAGGGTCACTTGTCGAGGGGACGCCCACCGCCCAGTGGGGGAGCCGGGTGGGACCCGCGACCCGAGGCCACCGAGCCCCGGCTCCCCGCCGTGCTCACGAAACCACCCCATGACCGGATCCTCCAGGGGAATTTTGTAAAATGGAGATTCCCAGGTCCCTTCCCTGCATTCAGATTCAGTGAGCCCGGGAATCGGGTTCTCCCTCGCCCCCGCCTCGCTCTCTCTTTTAGTAAGATCGGCACTTCTTAGAACCCGGCAAGGCCCAGGGTCGCTCCTCCTCTGCGGCTGGGAGTCAGAGCATGCCCCCAGGCCGCCCCCAGGCCGCCCCCAGGCCCCCCCAGGCCGCCCCCGCCGCCCTCTGGGAGCCGTGGCTCTGCTTTGGCTTCTCCCATCCCGGTGGCCCCTTAGGAGCCTGGGCATTTGCAGGGACATCAGTCCGATCCTGAAGTGCATTGGATGGGGAAGCCCAAGGCCCAGGCACAGGTCTGGTCACCGTGTCCTGCACAGTCAGGGCTTTCAGACAGCCCAGCCCTCGATGCAGATGAGGGCCAGAGCCCGGCACCACCTCCTGAGCTCCTGCTGGCTCCCGGGTCTGGGCACAGGTTCTGGCCGTCAAGCAGCTCCCAGCCTGCAGGAAGACGGGTGTGGAGGTGGCCCTGAGGCAAAGGGAGCATATGGGGTGCCCAGCTCCTCCCAGGCAGGGGGACAGGCTTCCTGCAGCAGGAGACTCCTGAGCTGCTCTGGGAGGGGCAGAGAAGTTTTGACTGGGGACACAGGAGGCAGGAGAGGGGAGCTGAGGACAGGGGCAGGTGGGGCCGGCCAGGCGCTGGGCCAGTGCCCTTTACCTGTGCGCCAGCCTTTAGAGTCGGGTGCAGATTCCTGGGCCCCGCCCCGCTCCCCAGTCTGGAGCGAGGCCATGGGAGGAAAAGCCCTAGAGAGCTGCCCCAGTCCCAACACGCCCAGGCAGGTCCAGGGCCACCGGAGGCTTTGCAGGATCTGGGCCGTGACTCAGTGACTGATATGGCCCATACCACAGTGGCCGGGTCGCAGAAAGCCCCAGCACCACCAGGCAGGCCAGTTGCTAAGGCGCACGGTCTCCTGTTTGACAGGGAGAGGAAATTAAGTGTCCAAGGAGGGAGCCGAGAGCACCTTCCCGAGCCCGTCCTCCCCTGCCCTCGCCACCCTGGGAGGATGGGGACCCCATGGCTTTGGGAGCAGCAGGCTGGGCACCCCCTCCTGCATCTGGGACCCAGGCAGGGCAGAGCTTCCTCAAAGGAGGAGGAATAGGATTTTCACGGGGGTGCAGGACACCCCGTTTCCTAATGGGGGGGTGGCGCTCAGCCCAAGAGCACTGACTTAGCATGCAC
>JAJEJO010001815.1:104877-167399 GCA_020662805.1 Glaucomys volans | reverse complement strand
GGTCCCTGGCGAGATGCCGCCCCTTGCTGCAGCGGTGTGCCCGGCACGGGTGGCATGTGCCACCGCAGAGCCCCGGGTGGGCATGGCTGGTGGCATTGTGCACAGAGGGGTTCCTAATCCTGAGACCCGTCGGCCCCAGGGCCGGGGAGAGACGTCAAGCCGGGCACGGTGGCACTGGGAGAACCTCGGAGGGGGTGGCATTCGAGAGACCAGGGCTGGGGAAGATGGGCCCCCAAGGGACCCACTTCCGGCGACCACGCTGGCCCTGGGTGGCGGGCACACGCTTGTCTTTCCAGGAAGAGCCGAGGGCGCCGTGAGGTTTCAGGCTCGGCTCACACTGACTCACCCTCCTCGGGGGCCCCTCACCTCCTCGGGGGCCCCTCACCTCCTCGGGGGCCCCTCACCTCCTCGGGGGCCCCTCACCTCCTCGGGGGCCCCTCACCTCCTGGGGGTGCCCCCACAACCAGGGCAGCCAGGGCCCTGACCCCCCTCCAGGGCCTGCCCAGCTGGGCCGCATCTGGGGAGGGAGGAAGTGGGTCTTGGGAGCAGGAGGGAACCTGGCAGGGGTTGTGGCAGGGGCTGGGCTCTGGGGCTGGCGCCCGCAGAGCCACTCACAGCCAAAACAACAAGCTCTCAGGTGTCTCGGGTGCCAGCACCAAGCTGGGGGCTCCCGCTCGCTCCTAAGACAGACCTGGGGCTGGGGACAAGGCCCTGAGTTACCCAGAAGCAAGGGCCCTCGTGGAACTGACAGTCTAGTGGGGAAGGTGACAACAAGGAGGGAGCTTTGGAGTTGAGACCTGAGGTCACAAGACATGTGGCAGTGTGGACGGAGAGGGAACCAGACAGCGGGAACAGCATGTGCAAAGGTCCTGAGGCGGAACAGGTTTGGTGGGTTTGATCCACGGGGAGGAAGTGGGTGTGGTGGGGTGGAAGTGAGGGAGCAGGAGACGGTGGATTAGCGGGGGTAGCAGCTGCTGGCGGGGTCTGCCCGCCTGTGACGCTGAGCCCCCTTTGACAGGCCAGCTGGTGTTTTGCAGGTGGTGGTTGAGCTGAACTGCAGGCAGCAAGGAAGCTCCGAAGCCCAGGGCAGAGGGCGCCCTGGATAGTGGAGGGCGGGCTCCATGCCAGGGACAGGGCGGGAGGAGGCGTGGGGGTGACGGGGTCTCCCCCATTTCCCTCAGGGTGGGCTTGGGTGGACACTCGCTGGCTGCCGCAGTCACAGCGGAGTCTGGTCTCAGGCCAGGCCGCCGATCCCGAAGCCCGCGCCTTGCAAGTCGCTCAGCCCGAGGCGGGGCCTCCAGAGGAACCAAGTTTCTTGGTTGGAAATAAGGGGGTGCATAGTCCTGTTTTAGAGAACTTGGGGAGCCCCGAGGTTTTCCTGGAGCAGCCAGGGAAGGGCTCTGCCTCCTCAAAAGAGGAAGTGAAACTTGTGGGGGAGGAGGGCTGCCAGAGCCCTGGACTGCCTCCTCCCAGCCCCCAGCCTCCCACAGCCCGGCCTCCCCAGATGGAGCCTGTGCTTCCAGAGGCCGGGACACCACAGCTCAGCAGCTGCAGCGGGAGCGTCTTTCCTGAACTTGAGCCAGGCGAGCTTTCAGGAGCTCCCTCCCGGGTTCTGCCTTCCTTCCTTCTCCTTAGAGGGAGTAACTCTCCTTCCTCTCCAGCCCAGGCTTTCTGTCTTTCAGACGCACAGCCATGGTTAGTTCAGATCTGTTCTTCCTGCTTAGATCATGACAAGTTCCGTCTGGCTTGGGACATGATTCAGTCCAGACACTGCCTCTCCCAAAGCCTTCCAGTCAGACAAGAGGAGGCAATGACCTCCTTGGACCTGGAGTATATACCTTTGTTAATGCAACCTGCAGTCATACTTTGTAGCAGTTACGGTCCCACCTGGGGCTTACATTGGGCTTGTCAGCTAAAACCTTCATCGTTTTCTTCTACATGAGTCTCTGTCCGTCAGAGTTCCTTTTATGCTGAGATCGCTTGTTTGAAGCTAACAAGTGCTTTCAGAATTTCTTGTTTCCCAGTAAGTCCGTTTCAGGCTACATGGCGGTATATTTGACTTGAGATACTGCTTTGGCTTCATCTGGCCTTGTCACTGTCCTTCCCCTTCCAAACAGGTTTTAATCTCCCTTCAGATTTCCATTGGAAGAGTTATTGAAAAGGGTTATGTGCTTTTTGAATATTTTGGAATTTTCCCAAGTCATCTTGTTGGTTTTGAAATTTGGCCAGCGTGGGCATTGAGATCGATGTCCATGACTTCCCCTCAGTGACGGGCTCCACTGAGCTCTTGGTGGGAGTCTCTGGTCACTTTCCAATGCCTGTCCTTCCTGCGTTGGAGAAGGATGTGTGTCTGTCGAGTGCCGAGTTCTAGAACCCGCCCTTGCGATCGTCGTGCTGACCCTCTGTTCTGCTCCGAGGTCGCCGGGCCGTTCTGCGCCTGGATCGCCAGGGCAGCTGCGCATTTCCCCTCCTGCTTCCCCCGGTTTTCAGCTTTATTTTCGGCAGTGCTGGGGGTGCCCGGGGGGTAGAATGGGTCTCGGGATTCCCGCACCTGCCTGAGAACTGGGCCTGTCACCCCTGTGCGCTCCGCATTCGCCTTCCTGCCTCCGTGTCCTGAACTCCATCTTCTTGGGTATCAGTCACTCCTGCCTGTGTGAGCTTCTTCCCTTTTTCTTGACTGATCTGTTTTCCACATTCTTTCCTTCGACCCTAAAGTGGTAGGACTTCGCTTTGACCCCAGTCGGCTCAGATTAGATTTTTTTTTTCTTGGTACTGGGGGTTGAACCCAGGGGAGCCACATCCCCAGCCCTTTTTAATATTTTATTTTGAGGCAGGGTCTCTCTAAGTTGCTGAGGCTGGTCTTGAACTTTCGACCCTCCTGCCTCAGCCTCCCACATCACTGGGATCACAGGTATGTGCCACCGCGCCGGGCATCAAATTAGTTTTAGTTTTATAAAAACAAGGCTTGCGTTTTAGGCTCTGCTCTGTGACCGTGATCTTGGACAGATCAGACCATCTTCCCTGGGAGGCTCCATTTCTTCATCCATGAAACGGATGCCCCCTTGCTGACCTGTCCTGCCTTTCTGTCCAGGTTTTCCTGAAAATAGGAAATAAATGAATTATAAATAAATTATAAATAAATGAAAAATAAATAAATTTCCTGAAAATAAATGTGATACATGGGGCTGGGCATGTGGCTCAGTGATAGAGCGCTGGCCTCCTTGGAGCTGGAGAACAGACCTCTGTTAATGCAACCTGCATTCACACTGGCAGCAACCACGTCCCACTTGGGGCTCATACTGGGCTTCTCAGCTTAAAGTTCACAGGTCCATCTGGCTTTGTTCCCCAGAGCTGCCAAATAAAATTAAAATATAGATAAACATGAAAATGAATGTAACAGGCCTGGCCAAGGGCCCGATGCAGATTAGTCACGGGTGCGAGTGAATCAGCCAGCCTGGCCTGTGCAAAGTCCCGGAGGCGGGAAAGCACCAACCGGGCAGCGCGTCACGGGCTGTGGGCGGCCTCAGTGTGGCCAGCACAGGTTGGTGCCTCTGCTTCTCCCCGTGAGACCTCGCTCAGTCGCTGTGGACAGAGCCAGGGACGCAGAGGCACGACTGGCCCGAGGTCCTGGGGGGCACCCTCAAGAGGAAGCCCCCCGAGTGCGCAGAGGGGGCCGGGGAGGGGCGGCGTCCCTACAGCGACTCAGCCGGCCTCCCGGGCGCAGAGGGCAGCAGGGCTCGCGGAAGCTCTGGAGTCCTGGGCACCAGGGTGCTGCTCAGGGACGTGGCAGGGATGGGGCCTCTCCCCAGCGCCTCCCGTCACCATGGCAACCGGCCTGAGAGGAACGGAGGGTGGGGAGGCCAGGTGGGGAGGCCAGTGAGGCAGCCTTTAACTTTTGGAGGTGCCAGTGCTTGGGCTGGCTGTGGAGACCCTTTCCCCTTGTTAGGGTCTCCCCATCTTGGGACACCCCCCGGGGGGCACCAGGGGGTGACGGTAGCTACCTGGGGGCCACACAGGTCGGACTCCAGGGCCATCTAGATAACACAA
This sequence comes from Glaucomys volans, assembly GCA_020662805.1. Classification (NCBI taxonomy): domain Eukaryota; kingdom Metazoa; phylum Chordata; class Mammalia; order Rodentia; family Sciuridae; genus Glaucomys; species Glaucomys volans. The sequence goes on along the minus strand of JAJEJO010001815.1, from coordinate 163,352 downwards.
GCGGGCCGGTGGCACACACCTGTAATCCCAGCACTAGGGAGGTTGAGGGAGGAGGATTGCGAGTTCAAAGCCAGCCTCAGCAACTTAGCGAGGCCCTAAGCAACTCAGTGAGACCCTGTCTCTAAATAAAATACAAAATAGGGCTGGGGATGTGGCTCAGTGGTTAGCGCCCCTGGGTTCAATCCTGGTACCAAAAAATAAATAAAATTAAAAAACAAAAAGATAACGCACATGAGCAGGTGGGGCCCCAGCTGCTTTGCGAAACCAAGAAACCTGGCAGCCTCCGGGGTCTGTGTGGTGGGGCAGGAGCCCCGGGGGAGTGGCCGCGTCCTGCAGGGCTGGATGTGGTTGGCAGCCTGTCCCCTCTCCGCCCCTTTAAGTCTCACCCCAGGGGCTCCTTTAAAGCCCTAAGGCAACCAGGGGACAGGTAAGCAGAGGGCAGGAGGCCCATCGTGGAGGCCTGGCGGACGGAGGTGTCTCGGGAGGCTGAAGACCGCAGGTGCTGAGGTCTTGCTGACCCCAATAACCCGGGTCACAGGCCCTCTCGCTTCCTTCCTGCTGATCTGTTTTTCTTTATCTTTGGTTTTTCACTTTTTTTTTTCTTAAGAGACAGATCTGGCAGTGTGGCCCGGTGTGGCCCAGGCTGTCCCAGAACTGCTGGGCTTGAGCTATCCTCCCATCTCAGCCTCCTGCCTCAGCCTCCCGCCTCAGCCTCCCAAGTAGCTGAGGCTGCCAGCCATGTCTCTGCCCGGCTTTGTTTATTCTTTTATTTCTGGTCCTGGGAATCTAACCAGGGGCTCTTTACCACTGAGCTACATCCCCAGCCCTTTTTAAAAAGAATCCAAATTTGAGACAGGACCTCACTCAATTGCTGAGGATGACCTCAAACCTGCGATCCTCCTGCCTCAGCCTCCCGAGCCTCTCACAGGCTGCACCAGGCGCCCAGCCTCTGCCCAGCTCTACCTCTCTTTTGCAGCCTGTGTGTGCACAGGGCACAGCCGGGGTAGAGGCCTGTGCGTCTGCTCGGATGAGCACGCCTGGGCTACCCAGTCAAGACCCGGAGCGTGACCTCCAGGCGCACCCCTTCCCCAGGACGCCCACCTGACTTCTAACCCCAAGAGAGGCCGCTCTCCTTTTAAGCTGCACATAATGGAACCAGATGCTCCTTGGAGCCTGGCCTGCTTCCCGGGAGGACAGTCATGCCCAGGAGAACCCCCCGCCTGTGGTGTGGCAGCTTCGTTTGCTGGAAAGTTCTCTGGGTCGTCAGGGTTGAGCCTCTGCCGCCCACAGCATCCGCACTGTCCTGGCCTCTCCCACCATGAGGAGGTCTCTGCCTCCTCAAAACCACCCAGTGAAGAGATGGCCTTGTTCTCATTGCACAGATGAGGAGACTAAGGCTCTGAGAGGACCCCAGCTTCCAAGGCCTCCCAGCCAGTCAGAGCGGAGCTTGCGCCCGGTCCCAGCTCTGGGGTCCCTGCCCACATGGAGGCCTTCCTCCCAGGCAGGGACGATGTGGGGTGAGATAACAGGAAGAACACGACAGACAGCACCTCCCCGGCAGCAGGCGGCACACAGACAGGGAACTCCAACCTGCCCACGCGTCCGGCTCTGGGCTTGCCAGGGGCAAAGTCCTGCTCACCGGGAGACGCTCCGGGCGAGGGCTGGGCGAGCAGCGGCAGAGCTCCGGTCCTGACTGACGGTTTCCTGCTTCATCATCTCAGGCGTTTCTGACCTCCCTGATCCTCGGTTTCTTCTTCTATGGGGGGTGGGAGGGATGTTGGGCCACATCTTCCACACTGGGCTGCTGAGAGGAGCAAACAGGTGTAGAAGAGGAGCGAGTTTAAATGCTTCCTTTGTGCTGGGCACGGCACCATGGATTCCAAATTTAGAAAGTCTGGGTTCAAATCCCAGCCCCATCACTTACCAGCTGTGCATCCTTAGGCAGGTTGCTGGACCTCTCTGGGCCTCCATTTCCCATCTTTAAAATGAGAATGCTATTAACTGCACCCTCTCTGCTCCTCTGGTTGCCTTAGGGCTTTAAAGGAGCCCGTGGGGTTGAGAGCCCCTGGCAGCCTGAGCTGGGGAGCGAAGCTGTGCTGGCTGGGGAAGGGGGACCGTGCTCAGAAGGGCTCAGGGCATGGCCTCTGATGGCCCGAGGGACCGGGGACATGCCGGGCAGGCATGACTCCTGCAGACCTCAGGAAGGAGGCCCACCAGGAGCCCTGACCCGCCCTTAGCCAAACCCTAATCAGCTCCTGGTGCCAGGTGGCCGTGCCCGGCACTGGCAGGAGGTGGGGCAGCGCCCGCCGCCTGGAGGGGACTCGGCCAGAGCTGGTGGGTGCACATGCTCCGTCGGGCGGTGGAACATTCCAGGCCTCCGCGCTGCGCTTCTGCCTCCGGGGCGGCTGTGCCCAGGGGTCGTGCGCGTCCCCAGGGCCCCGTGGCGGCGGAAGCAGGGTCCCCCGGAGCCGCGGGCCATTCCCGCCCTGATCGGTGACCCCAGGGCTGCGAGGGGAGCCGGGCAGAGGGAGCCGCCTTCCGACGAGGCTGACCTCCAGGGCCTGAGTGGGCGGCGGGCACCTCCCCGGCCCGTCCCGGTCTGTAGCCAACGCGGAGCCCGCACTGCCCCCGGGTGGCCCCAGCACGTGGTGACAATCGGTCCCTCCAGGACAGAAGCCCACGTCGCCGCCCTGCCTGTCCCTGGCCGAGGCCGGCGGATGACCCGGGCCCCGTCTGCAGATGCGACGATCCGCGCCCGGGCACCTCGGGCTCTGTCCCCGCTGCCCGCTGCCCCGCAGGGCGCCGAGAGCTGCCCTGCCCAGCGGCCGCCGCCTCGCCGGGGCTGGGGCCGGTCTCTCCAGGGTGTGCGCACAGCGCGGCCCGCCCTGCAGGCGGCCTCTCCGCCCTCTCCAGCCGGGCGTCCAGCCTGTCACCCGGCAGGACAGTCCCTCCTGTGCCTGGCGACCCGCTGGCATCCCGGGGTCCTTCCCCCACCCCCTGCAAGGAGCCGTCGCATCCGCACAGCAGGCGATGACCTGCCGAGCGGAGACCCTGAGCCCCCAACCGCTCAGGAGAAACCCACCACCCAGAACCTCGCCTCCTGGCCTCCAGCAGGCTGGGCTCTCCCTGCCCTCCTGTGCCGACTCCCAGCCGTCCTCCCTCTCCACCCGGCTCACCCAGTTGCCAGCAGTTGCCCCACACTACCTCCAGCGCGGATCTGAAGACCCTCCCTTCTGGCCGTCTGTCCGCCTAACCCCGTCAAGAGCCTGGCTGCCTCTTGCTGGGACCGGTGCAGTAGCCTCCCGACCCGCCGCCTCTGCCCTCCACGCCATGGGCCTCGCAGCACCCAGCCCCAGGAGCTTTAAAAATCTCATCCCGCCCCTGCTCAAAATGCTCAGTGACCGTCCATCTGCCCCAAGTACCTATTGAAAGAAAGGATGGAGGATGAGGGAGTGGGGAATGGCGTGGCCTCAGCGGGCACACAGTAGGTGTCTGGGAAACACCCACAAGGGGACCTCGAGAGGGCGGAGGGGCAGGGACGGCCAGCTGCGGAGGCGCCCGGGAGGGTGCTGACCTCTGTTGGCTGAGCTTGCGGCTCCGGCTCCTGGTGGCAGGGGTCCAGCTGTGGCCACCCTCCCTCCCACGGCTGGGCCAGGCATGGGCAGGAGGCGGAGGTCAGGGTGCGGGGCCCTGGCCCGCCTGCCCTGGCCCCCGGGTGGAGCTGCCCACGTGGCCGCTGTTCTGGGAACCCCAGTCACGCTGCGGCCCCAGGATCAGTGTGTCCTTGGCCTCTGGCCAGCCTGGCCCAGCTGTCCTGCAGGCAGAGGAGGCTCCAGGCCAGCACTGGGAGGGGAGCTCGGGGTCAGTGGCTCCGGAGCTGTCCCCTTCCTCCGCACGTGCTGCCTGCCGCGGCTGCTGCTTCCTGTCCCAGGACCAGCCCCCCCACCCCGCAGGCTTCCCAGCCAAGATGGGAGAAGAGCAGAGCCCCGACCTGCCAGGCTGGGAAGGGCCCTGCCCCGGGCTCCCAGCCCTGCCGTCCTCTGACCGCTCAACGCGACACTTTTTAAAAGTGAGTTGCTTGGTCCCTGCCGGCAGCGCTTCTCCGGCCTCCATCCCAGAGTCAGTCCGCTTGCTTCATGGCTCAGGCCTCCGCTGACCTTGCTGCTTCTGTGCTCTGTGACCTTGGCCTTGTCACTGCCCTCGCGGGGCCTGGAGTTTTCTCCTTGACCAGTGGAGCTGACCACACAGCCCCCCAGGGGCTTGCTAGGCACCTGGATTCTGAGCTGCCTGGGGTCACCCTGGCTCCGTGACCACAGCAGATGTTGTAACCTCTCTGGGCCTCAGTCTGCTCATCTGTAAATGGGGCATCAATGGTACCTACCTCGTAAGATCCTAAGAACTAACTGATGAATAAATCGTAAGCACTTAGAACACATAATAAGCACCACAAATTGCAATTATTATGGGCAAAACTTGGGAGGTGGCCTGAGTTTAAAATACATGCCTGAATGTGTCGTCCCTGATTTTTTTGCCACTCACTCCTTAATAGATGTTGACTGAGCACATCCTCCATATGTGTCAGGCTCGGCTGCAGAGATGGGGACAAAGCCATGACCAGGGAAGACATCTGGGCCCTCATGGGGACTAGCAATCTCATGGGGAGAGAGCAGCAATACATGTATAGACAAATACGCAGTTTGTGTTACGAGCTATCTTTTACACTCCGAATTTCACAAACCCGCAGCCTCCTGAGAGTGGGTATTTCACCGCTTTTACCCATTGATTTCTTTTGTGAATCATTTATGTCCTTTGCAAGTTTTTTCTTGTTGATTTGTAAGATCTCTTTATATATTAAGGCTATTACGTATGGTGCATGGCTACCTTTTCCTGATCTTTTGCTTGCTGTTTTTCCCTGATGCAGTAGACGGAACCCAGGGCCTCACACTGCCAGGCACATGCTGTACCCCAAGCTGCACCCCCAGCCCCTTTTTCTTTCCTCCGATGCAGGGAAGTTGAAAACATTTCCTTCCGTCCACTCTTCCACTCTGTGCCATCCACTGCCTGAAGTCAGATTGCCGTTCACACACGTCACCTCACTAATGTGACCAGAGGTCACAGGTGGCAGGCTCCGTGACAGAGACACACAGAGCGGGGATCAGCTTCGAGGGGAGCCTGGGCAGCGGGCTGGGGTCAGGGAGGAGTGGACGTGCTCCGGTGCCCAGTCCTGGGGAGGAAGGAGCTGGGTATGTCGGCGCCCGAAGGCCCCGAGGCTTTGGGGCGGGGAGGGGTGGGAGGCCTTGGCGGCAGCAGGGCTGGGGCGCCAGGGGCTCGGGTTCCGTGTTCTCACCCTCAAGTCAGATCATGGCAGTCACAGGCAGGCCCTGCAGGCAGGTCCCCAGACTGCCCCTAGCAATCCCGTGGGGACACTGGGCCAGGCCTTGGGGCCAGCGGCCTAGATTCCCTGGGATGCAGCTGCGTGTAGGTGGCCGTGAGGTCCCTCTGGAGCCACCTGCCCCCAGGGACGGCTGATCAGGGTTGTGATTCTGTCCCTTGGGGATTCCAGAGCACGACCTGAGCAGCCCTCTCTGGACTGGATTCTGAGTCCTCGGCACCCTCCCCTGGGGACCAGCGGCCACCTGGTGAAGAAGGCCGCAAGACCGCGGCCACTGGAAATGCACCTTGAGCTCAGAAGCAGACAGACCTGGGTTCTGATTCTAGCCCTGCCCTCGGGCCAGCTGTGGGACCTGATCCGCAAGGTGCTTGACCTCTCTGCCCTCAGTTTCTTTTCTTTTCTTCTTTTTTTTTTTTTTGGAACCAGGGATTGGACTCAGGGACACTTGGCCACTGAGCCACATCCCCAGCCCTATTTTGTGTTTTATTTAGAGACAGGGTCTCACTGAGTTGCTTAGGGCCTCGCTAAGTTGCTGAGGCTGGCTTTGAACTCTCGATCCTCCTGCCTCAGCCTCCCAAGTCGCTTGGATTACTGGCGTGCGCCGCCACGCCCAGCTCTGGCCTCGTTTTCTTCATCCAGGAAGTGGGTGGGGTAGCAACCCCCTGGCAGGTCCTGGGCGAACTCCGCACAGGCACACTTCGGGAGCTTTGAGCCAAGTGTCGCCGAAGCGCTGGCCGAGCAGGAATTGTTTGCACACGACTTGGCCCAGTGTGAGGAAGCCTTTCCGGCAGCCTCTACCCAGGCCCGACCTCGGCGTGAGCCTCCTGTCCGTGGAAGGTGCAGGAGACGCTGGGTTGCGGCGGACGGCGGCGGGCTCCCCTCAGGCTGCCCCGTCCAGGCGGGACTCCATCTGCCCCCCCACCGGAACCCGCGATGCAGCCGTGAACTTGAAATGAACTTCTCTGGCCGCAGGCTCGACCCTGATCCCAGGCAGTTGGTTTTTCGAATTCCGTTCATCATCTGCGGGTCCGTCCTCTGTTCCCCGAGGCGCCTGGCGTCTGCGCCACCGCTTCCCCTAAAACGCAGCGGGGACAGGTCGCGCGGGGCTAGTCCGCGCATGCGCACACGTGTGCTTGAGTGTCTGGGTGTGTTCTCCACACAGGTCAAAGTAGCGACCCTGACGGCCACAGGTGTGATGTCTCATCAGCCTTGTTTGGGTCACTTGACTACCCGGCCCCTCTTTGGTACACTTTACTGTGACAGTACTGCTGTGTGACCTTGAACCGGCACCCCAACCTCTCTGTTTCTTGTCATTCAAAATCAGGGCTAAAGCCACACCTCTGCCTCCTCTGCCACAGGATACTGTGAGCACCTGTGAACTTGTGAGGAAAGTTACTGGGACCACGTGGAGGAAGAAGCAGGCATCAGGGACCCCCACACACACCCTGCTCATACCCCTCATTCCTTGATCTTCAGTGTGACCTCCAGCACGGAGGGCAAGTTGGGGCTTCCGGCAGATGTCACACCTCCTCCTAGGAGGAGCCTCCCCCAGGCTGACCCCACCTCCCGTCCAACATGAATTTGTTCCATAAACAGTTACAGAGCTGGGCAAAGTGGTGCGTCTCTGTCATCCCAGCAACTGGGGGAGGCTGAGACAGGAGGATCGTAAGTTGGAGGCCAGCCTCAGCAACTTAGCAAGACCCCATCTCCAAACAAACAAACAAACAAACAAGCAAATACACAAATAAATATGAAAAAGTGCTGGGGATGTGTCTCAGTGGCACAGCATCCCTGGGTTCAATCCCCAGCACCGAAAATAAAAATAAAACGCGCAGTGCGTGGCGCGGGGGCTTCCGGCCAGGCGCTGCTGCAGGTCCAGGACTCACCGTGCGCCTGGCTCCAGGGATGACGGGCAGCTGCGGAAGGAGGCCCTCCCGGGTTTGCTCCGCCCTGGGGTCCTGCACTCCTGGAGCATGTGGGCGGCTCCTCCTCCGCCCCCTCAGTCTGTCTGGTGTCTGTGCGTGGCGGGCCCTTTGGCAGGGACAGCAGAGAGGTGATGGGGGCTCGTCTCGGCAGTGCTTCAGGAGTTGGTGACGCTGGTGTGCCCTTCCTGGTGGCCACCCTGGCCGCAGGCGGGGCGCAGCGGTCGATCCTGCTGCCTCCCCCGCCCTCATCCCTGGTCCCCGGCGGGCTGCAGGGGCAGGGGCCGCGGGATCCAGCAGAGCTTAGCTGCCCCCTCTGGGGCTGTCGCAGGCCCTGTGGGCCCAGGCTTCGGCTCAGGGTGGCAGTTCCTTAGCATCCTGTTTATCTTGATGCTCAAGCTGTGCCCATCTTGGCTGGTCCAGCCTGGCTCCCCTGACACGTTCCTGTCCTTCCTGGGGGCTCATCTGGCACTTTCCCTAAGGAGCTGAGTCCCTCTGTGCAGCACACAGTAGCTGCCATTGCCCCGGCGCAGGACAACGCTCCTCTGCTCGCGGTGACACTGGAGCCAACACTCCCTGCTAAGGTCTCCGCCAGGTTCTTTCTTAGCTTTATTTTAGAGTGCACTCCTGCTACTGATCTTTTTAAAATCACTGTTTAAACGGTTTGTCACGTGACGCCAGCAGCAGTCTCAGACACTCAGTCCACCACATCTCTTGGTGGCATCAAGAGGCCGCGTGGAGGGACCTATGCCACCTGGGTTTGTGTGCACACGCTGAGATGTGCACGTGGTGAATTCCTCAGGACGTGGCCGTAAAGCTCGCAAAGGCGGCGGGTGGCCAAAGGCGGCGGGTGGCCAAAGGAGTGCGCTCGCCAGGCGGGTTCACCGGAGTCAGACAAGAGTAGTGGCTTGAGAGTTATTGGAGTCTGTGCCCCGGGTGAAACCTCCAGCCCCCGGGGTGAAAGTCGGGTGGGAGAGCCAGGAGAATCGCACGTGGCTTTGGCTGCTCAGCGTTTTTACACAGAGGAAAGGGGTCAAGGGTCCTGCCCAGGAAAAGGTGGACCCAAGGTGGACATCAGGGTCAGCAGGTGTGCCTCATTGGTCACTTCTGGCACAGTGTGTTGTAGGTGACCGTGCTCCCTCCCCCTGCAGCCCCCCAATTCGACCTGACAGTGGCCATCGTCAAACACCATCAACTGCATTTAGGAGGCGGCCCTGGGGCCTGGGGACAGCGTGACCATCAAATGCAATGAATGATAGTGGACTGCATTTTAGATTTATAAAGGGACCATCCAGCCAAGGCACCTGTAATCCCAGTGGCTCTGGAGGCTGAGGCAGGAGGATCGAAAGTTCAAGGCCAGCCTCAGCTACTTATTGAGGCCGGCTCTAAATGAAAAATAAAAAGAGCTGGGGGTGTGGCTCAGCAGTGGGGCACCCCAGGGTTCCACCAATAAATACATAGATAAAGGGCCCACTTAGGGACACGGGAGCGACCCTGACGACCTGACCGTGGCGGTGGCCGCCTGCACTTCCTGGTCCTGATGGTGGCCCTGTGGTTATGGATGCGGCCCTGTTTCTCTGAGATGCGCGTGGGAGCCTCCGCAGCTGCTGGCTCCTGCCGGAGGTGTGCGTGCAACTGTCTCTCAGCGAGGGCTGGGGGCACGCAGAGGACAGACGCAGGGCTGGCCTGGTGATGCGGAGCCCTGAGTGCCACGTGCGGCAGGTGGCGGTGGCAGCGGCCATTGGCCAGTGCAGCCCAGATGGGGGCGCTGCAGGCCCAGCGGGTGGAGCCTCCCCCGCTGGGCGGAGCCCCTGGGGGCTTCCAGCAGGGGCTGGGGGCCTGGAGGGGCACCTAGCGCTCCCGGTGCCCCCACGCTGCGCACAAACTCAGGTCCTGCGGGACCGGCCTGTGAGGATGACCCCAGGCCTCAGGGAAGAAGCCGGAGCGCCCAAGACCCTTCCGGAGCAGACTCCCAGCTGGCAGAAGCGCCCCGAGCTGCTCAATTGAATAAGACCCCAACGCACACACCCAAGTGCCGAGGGCGACCTTGGGGCACAGCCGGTCGGAACCCAGCACCCACATTCTGCAGGGAACGAGTGCTGGCTTCTCCCCCCGGATTCCGCTTCTGGGCAGTTTCCTTAACGACAATAACTGGGGCCAAGGTCTGGGGTGAGGCACTTCATCCTCGCCGCCTTAGCGCTGCGGAGGCTGGGGGCGGGACCAGGTGTCCTAAAGAGAGGCAGGGCCTCCGGGGAAGAGGCCCAGGGAGCTCGCCTGCTCCTCCGCCGCCTTGGGGCACAGCAGCAGGGGACAGACAGGCCAGAGGGGCCCCTCCCCTGCCACCAATCGACTGGCACCTTGGCCTTGACGTCCAGTCTCCAAACCTGTGAGCGGCAATTCCTCCTCTTCATGAGCTGCGCTGGGGCAGCAGGAAGGACTCAGGTACTGGGGTCGCCTCTGCAGCCCTGCTGTGTCCTGGTCACCTGCAAGGGCTCCACACATTTCCACGCGTGTGACACCTGCCACACCCCAGTGTGGTGGGACTTTACCAGAGAGCCGCCTGGCAGGAGAGGACAGAGGCCCTGCCACACAGGGCCTAGGGGCGCCCGCGGTGAGTGGCAGGGCAGGGGCTTAAGCTCCAAGCCACCCTGCATGTGCTGGGGTGGCTCTCCAAGGGCGCGTGAGAAACACCCTGGGACTGGGCCGGTGACAGCCTCTGGCCCCGTGAATCTGGGTGGTGTCTCAGGGCTGCAGAGAGAGTGCAGTGAACCTGGGGAGCTGGGGGCAGAGACACAGTGCCCAGGACTGGGGGAGCTGTGTCCGGCCTGCAACGCACTCAGCACTGACCCCCCTTTCTCTCTGCAGGCGTCCTGGCATCTCCCCATGGGGTGGCTTTGCTCCCACCCTCCGTTCCCTGTGAGCTGCCTGATCCTGGTGTGGGTGGCAGCCGCTGGTAAGTCACCACCTCTCTGTCTTCCACTTATTGACTCTTAACGACATGCCAAGGTCCTGCGGCACATCAGCAAGATTTCCGACCTTGCAGAAATTATGTGGCAGGGGCAGGGGACAGCCAGTGACAAATGGTCCTGAATGTAGTTATCTCCATTGCTATTAGTTTAGGGTGGAAATTCAAGGTTGTCCTGGAATTGCAAAGAGTGTAATTCAAGGGCAATTCTGAAGATCATCAGAGGACGGGAAAGATGATGTGACCGCGTGGGGAGGCTGGGCAGGGGTGGAGGGAGAGGCCCTGCCAGTTGGGGTGGGGGCGGGAACCGCGGATGCCTGGGGTGCACTCAGCAGAGGCCCCGCGGAGAGCCCCCTGGCTCGGGACCTGGGGGCAGGAGCATGAGGAGAGGGGCCTGCGAAGGCAGAGCTCGCAGGTCTGAGCAGAGCAGCAGCGGGATCTGTTAGTCTATCGAGGATCCTGGGCTGCAGCGGAGAAAGGACCAGGGAGGGCGCCAGGAGGGAGCGGGTCAGGAGACGCGGGTTTCTGGCAGGTAGATTTGGGGACAGATTAGAATTAGGGGACAGGAGAGAGAGAAGCCAAGGAGCCTCCGAGAGAGACTTCCGACCTAAGCCTCAAGGAAGGGCCCGCTTCTGGGATGCAGAGGACTGCGGGAGGGGCGGGGCCGTGGGCGGGGCCGGGGAGGGCGGGACCTGTGGGCGGGGCCTGTGGGCGGGGAGAGGGCGGGGCCTGTGGGTGGGGCCGGGGAGGGCGGGACTCAGGAGCTGCCCCCATCCCAGCCCTCTCCCTAATGGCGCAAGCCACTTCCGCTGGACAAAAGCGCATCGATGGCCACTGGGATGGGACTGCGCTGAGCTTGAAGCAAGAAGCTGCCGCAGGGCGGAGCTGGGTGGTCCAGAGCTCTCGGAAACTTAGCAGACCCCGGACCCGCTGCCTGATGGCACCGCCCGTGGGCCCTGGGGTCAGCCAGGAGGGGGCTGAGCGCGCTCTCCGGCCTCCACCCCCCTCACATGTCCCCTCTCCTGTGGCCGAACCCACTAGAAGCCAAAGGACAGGAACCAGGGCGAGGGTGACCGTGGGGGTCAGGCAGCCTCCTGAGCACAGAACAGGCAGAGGGGATGGGAATTGAAGGGCACAGGGAGGGGCAGATGGATAGTGGCCCCTGCCTGTCCTAGAGCCCTGGGGCAGGAGCTCGCTGGGATAGACTGGCCAGCACTTGATTGATTGATTGATTGATTGATTTCTCTCTTTCTCTCTTTCTATCAGGGATTGAACCCAGGGGTGCTTAAACACTGAACCACATCCCCAGCTCTTTCTATATTTTACTTAGGGACAGGGCCTTGCCAAGTTGCTCAGGACCTTTCTAGGTTGCTGAGGCTGGCCTTGAATTCACCATCCTCCTGCCGCAGCCTCTGGAGCTGCTGAGGTTACAGGCCTGGGTCACTGTGCCCAGCCTTTCATTTCTTTTCTTTCTTTTTTTTTTTTTTTTTTGGATTATAGATTGAACTCAGGGACACTCGGCCACTGAGCCACATCCCAGCCCTATTTTGTATTTTATTTAGAGACAGGGTCTCACTGAGTTGCTTAGGGCCTCGCTAAGTTGCTGAGGCTGGCTTTGAACTCGCGATCCTCCTGAATCAGCCTCCCAAGTCGCTTGGATTACAGGCGTGCGCCACCACGCCCGGCCAGCCTTTCATTTCTTTACTTCTTTCATTCAGCCAAGGGCGAGTGGTCGAGTTGGCGTAGGATAAAAGGGTATTGGGTACCTTCTCCTCCACTGGGCCCCACACCCACCTGGAAGGCCCAGGTGCCCTGGTCCTGGCCCCCTCTGTGGGACTTGCCACCCCCCTGAACCTGTGCCTGTGTCTGTCAGTCCTGTTGGGCTGGTTCCCTCCTTCTGGCGCGTTCAAGCCCCCTGACCCTTGGGCTCCGGGCATCTCAGGCAATGCTGTGTCCCCACAGGGAGCGTGAGGGTCCTGCGTGAGCCCACCTGCTTCTCCGATTACATCAGCGTCTCCACCTGCGAGTGGCAGTTGGACGGTCCCCTCAACTGCAGCGCGGCGCTCCACCTGTCCTACGGGCTGGATTCCAAGTCCTCCCGCCTGGATCCTGAACTGTCCGAGTGAGCCCGGGCTGGGGCTGGGGCTGGGGAGGCGCTGTGCCCAAAGGGCTGGCCCAGGAGTCAGCCTGGTCCGGTGGCATGTTGGAGCGGGGGGCGCGCACGGTGCGGGCTGTGGCTTGTGCACCGCTGGGTCAGAGGCGAGGTCACCTCCAAGGAGGCGGCTGAGACACAGCGCAGCCTGACGCGGGACTCTGAGCACGATGGCGTGCAACCCGGGGCCACGCCAGCTGTCCTGAGGCTCTTGTGATCTCAGGAGCCTTTGTGCACTTAAAATTAGCCCGGACCCAAGCCGTTACTTGTCCCCGGCGGGTCTGGGGCGGCGTGAGCAGAGTGGAGTGTGTGCGACCCTCGGAGCAAGATACTTCCCATCTGGCCTTTTGCAGAGAGAGGTCGCTGGGCCCCTCTGCCTGGGAGCCCTGCGGGCAGCTGTGTCAGGTGGCGCACGGGGATTGTTCCCTTGCACACGTGGGGAGCCTGCCACCGCCCGCCTAGTCCACCTGGTGAAGTCCGGGCTACCCAGTCATGCCGGCGAGCGGCGCATGCGCACATGATCAGTTCCTTGTCCCTTCGTTAACTTTCAGGGATGCACTTGTGACTGGAACCAGAGTCTGCAGACGGGCAGGGGGCGCGTCCTTGGTGGGGGTGGGGAGGGCTGGAGCCACTCCTGGAGGAAGGCAACTCTGGTCCCGTATCCCCATCGCATGCTGGCTGGCCACTCTCAAAGCCCCAGATCTGGTCCTCCAATCAGGGTGGGGAGAGGGGAGGCTGGAGGAGCACGTTTCCTGTACGTCCTGGGGACAACTGCAGGTCACGGCCAGCCTAACTCAGCACCTGTGTCTGCAGAAATCTCACGTGCATCCCCGAGAACGGCGCGGGCACGACATGCTTGTGCACCATGCTCACCGACCACCCGGTCATCGTGGACACCTACCAGCTGGACCTGTGGGCCGGGAGGCAGCGGCTGTGGCACGGCCTCTTCAAGCCCAGTGACCACGGTGAGGGCCCGGAGGGGTGGGCGCGGGGCTCCCAGGTACGCAGGTGACCTCGATGATCCTGCATTTCTCCAACCCTGCTGAGGTTTCTGCTCCTTCCTGGGCCTCAGTCCTCCCATCTTGGAAATGGGGTTGGGCTCAGTGACAGGGCAGTCCTGTTGAGCTCAGCTATTCCAAGCCCCTGCATTTAAGTGTCGGGAAAGGTGTGTTGGCACCAGGCATGGTCACCAGAGCACATGCTTGCTGCAGATCGCAGAGGAGCTGGGAACAGTGCTTGGGTTCATTTGCTGCTTGGTCAGATGCTCTTGACCACAGAGAGCCAATCTTACCCTGGTACCCAGAGTCTCTGCAACGATTTTCCCATGAGTTTGCTCCTGCATAATTTAAAACAGGAATTTAAAGCAGGAAGTTATTGCTGTGTGACCTGGGGCAAGCCACATTACCTCTCTGAGACTCAGTTCCAAAAAAAATTTATTATCCCCCTTTTGCAGTAGAATAAATTATAGTTCAGAGAAGGTAAGCAACTCTCCTTAGGTCACACAGCTTCTCAGCAGCAGAGATAGTACTCAAGGCTAGATCTCTCAAAGGACTTGATCTTTTCCATGAGTGATTCTTGTTTTTTTTTTTTTTTAATTAATTCACAACAATTTAAAAGCTTATTTTTTCTTTAGGGTTTTTTAAACTGTATACTTTATTTTTATTGGTGCATTATAATCATACATAATAGTGACATTCATTGCCCGCCAGTGCTTCTTGAAGTCCCGCTCACCGCAGCTGGTGGCTCATGGGTGATTGGAATTAACTCATGAATGAGCTTTAGAGGAAATTTTAGAATCTGGGGGTGTATCTGTGATCCAGCTACCGCACTCCGTGGTGTTTGTCCTAAAGAATTAAAGTCATCGTGCTGCGGTGACACATGCCCACCCGCGTCTACAGCAGCAGAAGCCACAGTAGCCAAAATCTGACACAGCCTCGGCGTCCACCAGGGGACGATGCATGAAGAACGTGGAGTACATACACAGTGGAGTTTTAATCAGCCAGAAAGAAACAGGAAATCATGGGATTTGCAGGAAATGGATGGAGTTTGAGAGCGTGGCAGAAGTAAGCCGAGCTCAGAAAGTCAAGGGTGGTGCGTTTTCTCTAGAGAGGAAAAAGGAAAAGAAAGATGGGGGACCTCATGACAATGGAAGGGAGGTCAGTAGAGTAGAGGAAAGGATGGGGGAGGGTGGCCGAGAGGGGGAGGGGAGGTGCGGGATGATACTGGCCAGATTACATTGCCATATGGTGTTCCTTTATGAGTATATGGCAACGAGTCTCACCTGTGTGTCCTGCTATAATGCACCAATAAAAACATGAAAGGAAAAATGAAAAGAAAAAAAAAAAAGAAATTGGGGGTATGACTCAGTAGTTGAGCACTTACCTAGCATGAGCGAGACCCTGGTTCCATCCTGGGCACCGCAAAATAATCATTGTCATCAGAATAATAATGAGAATTTTTAATTTTAATTTTTTTCGTGGCGGGGGGCGGTCCTGGGGATTGAACCCAGTGGCACTCGACCACTGAGCCACATCCCCAGCCCTATTTTGTATTTTATTTAGAGACAGGGTCTCACTGAGTTGCTTAGGGCCTCGCCATTGCAGAGGCTGGCTTTGAACTTGCGATCCTCCTGCCGCAGCCTCCTGAACCGCTGGGATTACAGGCGTGCGCCGCCGCGCCTGGCGCAATGGGAATGTTCAGATTTGATTGTTGGTCTTAATGCGTGTTCTTAGCTGTGATCTCACGGATGGGATCATTCAGGAGGAGACTGCTTTCAAACAGGAGACTCAGAATGAAGAACTCAGTGAATCCTAGTGCACTTCTCAGAGGTGGCCACGCGGTGCGGGACCAGAGTGGAAAAGCCGCCTGGGTCCCCGCGGCTCATACGTTAGCCTTCTCCTTTAACGACCCCCAAAGTGCTGTAGGGGGTTAGCAGCGCTGTCCCTGCTGTTACGACGACCTTTCTCCTTGTGGGTCTCAGTCTGCGTGGTACCCTGTCATCCAGCTGCGGAGAAGCAGCCGCCGAAAGCGCTCATTGGCCGGCGGCCGGGCGGGGGCGGGGCCTCGCATCGGGGACACGCCCTCATGCAGGTACCCCTTCTCCCGCAGTGAAACCCAGGGCGCCCGAGAACCTCACGGTTCACATCGGTGAGCACGACTGGAGGCTGCTGACGTGGAGCAATCCCTACCCTCCGGACAGCTACCTGCACACGGAGCTCACCTACCTGGTCAACGTTTCAAGGGAAGACGACCCCGCGGATGTGAGTGGGCTTGCTGCGGGGTCACCCTCGGGGCTACAGGGACCCGGGCTCTGGAGCTGAGAGCTTGGGAGGTGGCCCTGGGACTGCACAGCAACCCCGGGACCTGGAGACCCAGCTCTCCCCTGGACAAGTCCCTCCACTTCCTGGACCCTGATCCCCAAGGGGCAGAGGAGTGGCCTTATTGCTGCTCTCTGCACTGGGCCAGGATGGGGGACAGGAGGACAGCTGGCCACACAGCAGAGGCTCAGAGAGGGGGGGGATGTGCAGAAGCTGCAGAGGGGATAGACTGGGTTTTGTCAGTGAAGTTTCTTCCCAGGCCCTAGACCTGTGCGAGGTTCACTGAGAGTCCAGGGAAGGGGCTAGACGGGCTGCTGGGCAGGGAGGTGTGACCTATGGAGCACACACACACACACACACACACACACAAATGCTCTTTATTGGCTTATTTTTAGAGCTACCTTCAGGCATAGCTGGATCCAGGTTCCAGGAGGCTGTCCATTTCTTGACCCTTCTTTATTCTGTGTTGACTTTGTCGTTAGCCAGGCTCTTCCATTGTGTAGGGACAAATAACACCCACCAGCAGTCCCAAGGCCTATATCCCAAGGCCATAGTGGGAAAGTACTTCTGGGTTGCCCGCCTCCAGTTGAGCGGGTAAAATCCCAGGGATGGTCTTCACTGGCCTGGCTTGAATCGCGTACCAGCCTCTGAACCAATCGCTGAATGAGAGGGGAGGGAGGGGCAGGCGGAGGGCTCTGATTGGCCAGGGCGGCGGCAGACAGCCGACGTCCTCCGCTCCTGTTGGCGGGGCGGAAGCTACAGAGACACTGCATCCAGTCCCTCGTCCCTCTTCCCAAGGACAGAGCCAAACCTAAAGAATTCAGTCGCTTGCCTGGGCTGGTCACGTGCTGCCCTCTAACCAATCACCGGTCATCCACTGGGACTGCCGCGATTGTTTTATAGAACTCATTAACCCTGGAGCTGGGGACGGTTTACCCTCCCTGATCAGTGGGTCCCTAAACCCAAAGGCAGGCAGTGTCCAGCGGTGTCTTCTGCTCCAGCTGCAGCTCAGAGTCGGTGGGAGAAATTCCGATGCTAGAAATTAGTGGTGGAATTTGGGGGATGGGGCTTCTCTGTCCCCTGGATGGTTTCCAGCCAAGGCTGGAGAGGGAATCGGGCGGGCACTGGAGATGCATGGGAGTTCTCTGGAGAAGGAAGGAGACCATAGGTGAGGTAGAGGGAACTGCAGAGTTAGGAAAATTCATGGCACGGGGGGATCAGGGGCCACAAAGTCTGGGCGGGGTGCGGACATTCAGTGAGCCAGCAGGTTAGGCCTCCAGTCCGTTTGCAGTCTCCTGGAAGCCAGGGTCACCTCTGTTCTGTGCCCACGACGTGGCGGTGGAACAGCTTAGGCTGTGAGCTGTACGTGGGAAGGGAGAGCGGTGGTCTCTCCATTTTCCCGATGAGGAAGCCGAGGCTGGAGGCGGGGAAGCACCTCGCCTGGGGTCCCGCCGCTGGACACAGCAGAGAGGGGATGTGAACCCCAGAGCCGGGCTGTTCCTTCTGCCCTGGATGTTTCTCTCAGCCTGGTCCCCTGATCACCTGAATGTTTAGTTCGCAAAAATAAACAAACCCCAAGTAGTTCTCTGGAAGCTGGCGTCTGTTCAGCGTCTTGGTGAAGCATTCCCAGTGCGCGGCTCCTTTCCAGGCTGTGGGATTCCTTGGGTGGCATCACCTGCCGTGGCCTCGTGCTGACTCATGCACAGAAAAGGGAGAGAGGCAGAAAGGAAAGCGTCCTCACCCCCTCTGCCCCCGTGCCCTCTGCTCCCCAGCCTCCCAGCAACCTCTGAGCCTGGCTTCTTGTGAAATCCCACCTTGGCTCAGAAGAGATCCTGAGCACGGCTTTTAGTTTGCTCTTCACTTTTGGAGCTTTTTGTTGTGGGGGGAGGGGTAAAAGTAATATTTGCATAAAGTAAAAATTCACCCGAATGAAAAGACTTGGAGTGGAAGCCTGGGTCTCCCGGCTGCTGCTGGGCCAGGAGGGAGGGGAAGGCACAGCCGGGCAGGCAGGAGGCCTGGAGCCCGCGCACCCTCTAGAAGGAATTCACACCAGCCCAAGTGGGTGTGCGTTCGCTCACGGGGGTCTGAGTTTTTCAATCTGCACCACCATAGCCCCACCACGTTGGCAGGTTTTGCATATTAGGTCCCAAGTTTTCAATTCCATAAATATTTTAATGGCATTGACACACGCTCATTAGAACAGGTTGGGGATCGTGGAGATCATGGGGTGGGGTGCACGCACTGGTGATCCCAGCAACATGGAAGCTGAGCTGGGTGGATCCCAAGTTCAAGGCCAGCCTCATCCTTAGCAAGACCAAAATACAAAATAAAAAGGGCTGTGGGTGCAGCTCAGTCGTAAAACACCCTGGGTTCAATCCCCAGGAACACAAGCAAATCAATAAGACAGATTGAAAATCATAATCTAGAACTTACATACCCTTCATCTATGTTTTTGTATGCATGTGAAATACGTATGCATTTTCAAACGCTCTCATTGTTCACCTGTTATTTGGGAAAAGTGTTTCTCAAAAGATCAGAACTCTAAAAAGGTAATATTTATTTCAAGTTCGGTTTTTTTTTTGGTGGTGCTGGAGTTGAACCCAGGGCCCTGGGCACGCTCAGCAAGCCTCTGCCACTGAGCTGCACCCCCAACCCCTCAGTTCAGGTTTCGCTGTGCCCCATGTGGGATGGTGATTTGGGCTGAGTGACACACGTTTATGTGTCTGTTTTAGTGGGGCAGGAGTAGGGCCCGGCTCGGCTGGGCTCTGTGCTTTAGGGACTCGGCTGGGGCTGTGGCTTCAGCCGAAGCTCGACTGGGGAAGGACGGCTTCCAAGCACATGTGACACTGGCATCCAGCTCCTTGCAGGCTGTGGGCCAGCGAGGCTTGGTGTCCTGCTGGCTGCTGATTGGAGGAACCTGCCCTCGTGGCCTTTCCAAAGCCGTCCTATGACGGGCAGTCCCCTACGTGCAGCCCGACACATCCGTCCCCTTTGCCAGATTCATGTCATAGGTCCTGCTCAAGACAATGGCCTCCAGGACCCTGGGGCATCTTAGGGCCTGGCTGCCATGGTCCCTGGGCCTCCTATCTTTGCTACTGAAAAGAAAAGGTGCCTTGCTCCCTCGGCAGTGGGTCTTGGGGTCCCTTCCGGCAGGGCTAGTTTGGACAGGGCCAGTGATTCTGGGCCAATGAGGTTGGGCTTGACCGTGGCAAGGGGCCCACCAGCCTCCGCCGCTTCAGGAATGTCCCTGGTGCTTCCTGAGCCCCTGCCCCGGGCAGAGCGCTCACCTCTGCTGACCCGCTGCAGCCCGGCAGCCCGGGAGTGGCACCTTGAGTTTCAACCCATTCTGCAGAAGAAGACATCAAGGTCCAGAGAGGTTGTGTCACTTAATGTCACACAGCTGGAAGGTGGTAATGGAGACCCTCACCCTTGTTTACAGATGAGGAAGTGAAGCCTTAGCTGACCACGTTTCCCGGTTATTGTGACACAGTTCATCACAGGGGAGGGGGTGAGGGCTCCCCAAGGCCCCAGTCTCATTCTCCTATGGCTCCTGTTGTGGAGGTGGCAAGAGTGGGGCCCACAGCCACACCCAGGCCAGGAGCTCTTCCGCCTGGTGGAGGGCCTCGGGTCAGCAGGGAAGGAGGGCACCCCTCCCGCCCTGGCTGGTGCACTGACATCTCCCTGTCCCCCGCCAGTTCGTAGTCTACAATGTGACCTACCTGGAATCCTCCCTCCGCCTCGCAGCCAGCACCCTGAAGTCCGGGGTCTCCTACAAGGCGCGGGTGAGAGCCTGGACCCACAAATACAACAGCACCTGGAGTGAGTGGAGCCCCAGCACCAAGTGGCACAACTGTGAGTCTGGGGTCCCTACAGCTGGAATCCCCCCTCCCCACTTTTACTCTGTGGCCAGAAACTTCCCTTGGTTCTGAATCTCTGGCTTTTCCTATCACGGCGTGCCTCCCACTTCAGGAAGCAGAATACAAACAGTGTACCAGTCAGGGTCGGTAGGCCGAGCTGCAGTAACAAAGAAGCCCACAATTTCCGTAGCCTGACACCATAGAAATACGCTTCTCGCTCGCATTGCAGACGAATGCAGAAGTTGCTGGTGTGTGCACGGTGGGCTCTGCAGGCAGAACTGGCTTCACATCTGTCTCCAGTGGCCAACCCAGGGCCAGCCACACAGCTGGGGCTTGGGAAAGTGGGAGCTGATCTGACTCTAGCATTGGCCTGGGGAAGGAAGGGGAGAGCGCTGCACAGAGCAAATATGCGAAGTGTCAGACACTGTTTAATTATTTCAACAAATATTGACCAGGCCCCTGCTGCGCGGCCAGCCCCGTGGTAGAGGCTGGGCATCCTAAACAAAGGCAGAACGTCCTGCTCTGGAGGAGCAGATGCTTTGGAGGTGGAGACACAAAGTACACAGAGGAGTAAATCAGACAGAGCCAGCTGACAGCCGGTCCTGGGAAGAAATAAAGCAGAGAGAGGGGACGCGGGGCAGGCCAGGGGGGAGAGGGAGTGGGGGAGGGGGAGTGGGGGAGAGGGAGGGGGGAGGGGGAACGACAGCGATAGGCCTGCCCCGTGGGCGCCTGCTAGATGAGATCGTGCACAACGGCCTGTGAGTCTGTTACCCACCCACTGTACAAATGAGAACACCAGGCACAGAGAGGGTGAGGGGCTTGTCCTGGGTCACTCAGCAAGGACACGACAGTCGGGCATTGAACTCAGGCATCCCCGCTGCAGTTGGAACACGCGACTCTACTTCCAGAGAGCGGCAAGTTCAAGGTCATGAGGTGGCGCTGAGCTTGGGAGGAGCAGGGACTGTGAGGATTCGAGTGTGATCATGGGCTCAGTGTGCACAGGGGAGAGTGGCAGGCGATGAGGCCGGAGGGGGTCTCAGCAGTCAGACCACAAAGGGTCTCGGAGGAGGGTCTGGAGCCCTCTGTCCCAGCTCTGGCAGGCGGAGCCGGGCTGTGCCCTGGCGTGACACAGGCCCACAGCTGTCCTTCCCACTCGCAGACTACAAGAAGCCCTTGGAGCACCAACTGGGGTTAGGCGTCAGCATCTCCTGCGTGGTCATCGTGGCCCTCTGCCTGTCCTGCTATGTCAGCATCACCAAGTGAGTCCCAGCTTTGGCACACAAGGCCACCCAGCCAGCCAGCGGGGAGGGAGTCGCCCTTCTGAGACATCTGCCTGGTCCTCTCATTCAGCCATGTGTGTTTATTGAGCAGCTACTATGTGTGGCCCCTGAGCCGAAGCCTGGGAAAGCGGCCCCCATGTTCCTAAGACCTGCCTCATCCCTACTGCAGGTCCACAGTGACATGAGCCCTGAAGGAACTAGACCCAGGTGACGGGAGAGGTGCTCCGGGTGCTCCCTGGATGGGGCGCTTGAGCTGGACCTGACCGGGGAGGAGGACCTGGCTCGGGCAGAGGGAAGGGGCCTTCCTCAGCACAGGGAGATGCCGCGCTCGCCTACCCCGAAGGCCCCGGGCTCTGGGCGCTGGGCATGTGGCAGGAGCCAGGAGAATGGAGCCAGTGGCCCTGGTGGAGTCGGGGACTCAGGTGGAAGCCTGGCCTGGGCTCCTGGTGGCTGGGCGGGGCACGCCGCTCCCCCGTTGCAGGAGAGTGAGTCCGAGCGCATCCACTCGAGAAGCCCAGGGGGGCCGGTGGGGTAGATGGGGGGAGGAGGAGCCTTGGTTCCAGTGAGATCTTGCCGGGGGCGGTCTCAGTGGCCCCGGGCCTCAGTCCTCCCACCTCTGAAATGGGACTAGCAAGCCGTCCCCACCATCGAATTCCCGTGGCTGAGCAGCCACAGGACAGAGGGGCCACCCTTGCAGGGCACATGCTAGGTGTGTGGGACATCCCAGTCCCCCTCCGTGTCTCAGCACTGACACCTCCAAGTGGCCCCGGGCTGGCGTCTGCTCTCGGGGTCTCGGTGTCCCTGTCGCCCATCTCTCCAGTCCCCACTCGCTGTCCCCTCCAGCCTCTGGGCAGTCCTTTGAAGGCAGCAGGTTTCTGTCTGAACCTGGCACCCTCCGCGCCCCACCTGGGAAGGGGTTCCCCCTGACTTCCCTGGGCACGCCCTCCCCCGTCCCTATTGCCCCCTGGTGGTCTTATTGGTGTCGCTCCACACCTGCTTCTAGACCCCGTGGCCCTTGCAACGGTCAGGTCTGCCGGAGCAGAGACCTCTGTCCTTCGTGTCCCCTGTTGTGGCCTGGGAACTGGCTCAGGGTACGCAGTAGGTGCTCTATAAACACACACTGGCTAAAAACGTGGGCAGAGGCTCACCCAGGAGTGGTCCGAGGACCTTCCCTGCCGGTGACGATGCTCCAGGGCTCCAGGCAGATGCAGGAAGAGGGGCGATGCTGTTCCTGGGGTCCCCAGCTTCTCAGGCCATTCACACCCCACCCAGCAGCCTGCCCTGGGCAGGAGGCCCAGAGTGCTCTGCAGCTCGAGTCGGCCCCGACTCTCTAGGGCCTCATCTCCTCTGGGGACAGAGGTGGCCGCTCAGGGATCCACTCTGGGTACCAGATGACTGGCGTGGGACTGCCACACCTCCCCGCCGTCGCCCGCTGCTTTGGGCCTCGTCCCCTGTCTGGAGAGTGGTTAGCAGAGGATCCGTCTCACGGGTTCCCCGTGAGGGTTCCGTGGAGTAGCGCCCGGAGCTCGGCAGCGCCGGCTCGAAGGCGTCGTGAGGATCGGTGGACGGGACGGTCTCCAGAGAAGAGCGAGATCCCGTCCACCATGGCAGGCCAGCTCCTTTCCCTTGTCTTCCAGGATCAAGAAAGAGTGGTGGGACCAGATCCCCAACCCGGCCCGCAGTCCCCTCATGGCCATCGTCATCCAGGACTCCCAGGTAGCCTTGGGCCCTGTGTGGCTGGGAGGTTAAGGACGTTCCTTGGCTTTGGGAATGCAAGGCAGCGGTCAGCAGGCTGGCTGCAGGGCAGGTGGATGGAGCAGGTTGCTGGAGGCCAGAGACTCCCGTCCCCTCCCTTTGGCTTTCGTGGCCACTGTCCCCGTTTGGGTGGCCCCTCTGGGGTTGGTCTCTTAGCTTGGGTCATTTCTGTATCACTGCCCAGGCAGGAGGTGCGAAGCAGGGGAGGGCAGAGCCGGGCACAGTGGGGCACACCTGTGATCCAGCCACTCGG
The DNA here is from genome assembly GCA_020662805.1 of Glaucomys volans. Lineage (NCBI taxonomy): Eukaryota > Metazoa > Chordata > Mammalia > Rodentia > Sciuridae > Glaucomys > Glaucomys volans. Next base: position 140,459 of record JAJEJO010001815.1, on the reverse strand, counting down.
GAGGCTGAGGCAGGAGGATCGCAAGTTTGAGGCCAGCCTCAGCAACTTAGCAAGGCCCTAAGCAACCCTGTCTCAAAATAAAACAAACAGGAAAAAGGGCTGGGGATGTGGCTCAGTGGTTAAGCACCCCTGGGTTCAATCCCTCGTACCAAAAAAAAAAGGGGGGGGGGACAGAAGGTGACAGATTTTCTGTGTCTTCCTCTTGAGACCAGGAAGCCGCCCAGAGCATCAGCACATCTCAGTTCTCATTGGCCCGAGTGGGCCCTGCCCTCCCCTCAGCCCCAGGAAGCAGTGGGGACAGCTGGGGACCAGCAGGCCAGCAGGGGCAGCTTCCCTGACCTCGGGTTTGGCTGAGCACTATCGGGGCCTAGGACACAGGGAGGGGCTGCAGGCCCCTCTAGATTCTCCAGGGACCCTCGCGGGCTCTGGCGTCCAGGGGTGCTGGCTGGGGTGCTGGCCCTGCCGCTCACCTGCGGTGTGGCTGGAGCAGGTTCCCATGGGCCGTGACGGGTCCACCTGTCAGGCGGACGCTGGAGTTGCCGGAGGCGGCACACACGAGGTGCATGTCACCAATGCCATTCATGTGTCGGTTAGCTGGTGCTTCGTAACAAATACCCCCAGATCCAGAGGGCTACACGGCCACCTTTCAGGCAGCTCCTGCCTCTGCAGTTGGGCCTGGGCCCATCTCAACTGAGTGTCCTCACTCGGGGGTCTGGTGGCTGGTGACTGTCACCCGGGGAATGGAGGTGACTGTGCCGTGTGCCACTCACCTGCCAGCAGAGTGGCCCAGTTCTCCAGGCGACGTCACAGGGCCTCTCCCTGGAACTGGAGAGCCCCTCCCTCTGCATCCCGTGGGTCGGAGCACGTCCCAGGGTGGGGCCGCTGCCGAGCACTGTGGCCATTTCTGCCATCGGCCACAGTGACCATTACCATTGGGACAATCCCACTGATCCCAGGAGACAGGCTGAGAGCTCAGGTGACTCTTGCGCCCACTGCCTGTCCCCAGATGGCATGGCCTCCAGCCCCCTGCACAGCTGAGGTCCCGAGTCTGGAAGGCAGGGGCTCCGCTCACCGCTCACCGTCTCCTCTGTTCCAGGTGTCGCTGTGGGAGCGGCGGTCCAGAGTCCAGGAACCCACCAAGTGCCCGTACGTACCTGACCGTGGGCGGCAGCCCGTGTGGCCTGGAAGGTGTCAGACTTGGGCCACATGCACACCTCACGTCTGCTTCCTCTTCCTGGCGGGTGGGGCGGGGTGTCTGGTAGGTGGGCTGCTTGCTTGCCGAGAGCCCTGGGCCTCTCAGGTGGGGCAGCCGTGCTGGCCACCCTTGGGAGTGCCCGCCTGGCCCGGGCAGCGAGACGCTTGGTGGCTGTGAAGACCCGCCTCGCTGTTGGCTTCTTTGCAAATTGCCACATCTCAATCCTTCAAATACGCCACACCATGCTGCCCTCGTGAGCTGTCCCCTCGGGGCCCCTGGACCTGGCCAGCATCCAGTAACTAAAGGGCTGATGCCAGGTGCTGTGGGGACTCCAGGACCCCCTCCAGCCCAGGGACCCATGTCCATTGTCCCTGCTGAGGCCTGGGCTGTGGCCCGCCTTCTGGACGCTGCCGTCCCAGATAAGAGCCTCTCCTGATGCCATAGGCCAAGTCTAAAGGAGGCGCTGGGCCTGGACGGGGCTCCGAGATCCCGCAGTAAGGCAGGCCCACCTCCAGGAGTCCCAGCCCAGCCGTGGGACAGCCTCTTGGGCTCCTGATGAGAAGCAGGAGGCGTCCCCGCAGCCGGGCTCCGGGGTGTGATGGGTCTGCAGTGGCCAGCTGAGTCCTGACCGGCTGTCCTCTTGCAGACACTGGAAGACGTGCCTGGCCAAGCTCCTGCCCTGCTTGCTGGAGCACGACGTGAAGAGGGACGAGGACCCCGCCAAGGCTGCGGGGGGCAGGCCTCTGCAGGGCCCCGGGAGGCCCGCGTGGTGCCCCGTGGAGGTCAGCAAGATGGTCCTCTGGCCAGAGAGCATCAGCGTGGCGCGGTGCGTGGAGCTGTTTGAGGCCCCCGCGGAGACAGCGGTGGCGGAGGAGGACAAAGCTGACTTGTGTGCACCCCCTGAGGGCAGCGGGGGCTTCCGGGAGGGCATCATGGCCAGGCTGACGGAGAGCCTGTTTCTGGACCTTCTGGGAGCTGAGGACGGGGCCTTCCACCAGCAGGGCTTGGGGGACTCGCTTCTTCTCCCGCCCTCAGGAGGTGGCGGTGCTCAGAGGCCCTGGGCCCCCCTCGCAGGCATGGGGCCCAAGGGGTCAGCATCAGGGAACACGGAGCCGCCTCTGTGCCCAGAGCCAGCTCCTCCAGCCAGCACCACCCAGGGTCTGGTCAGCCCGGGCAGCTCCGAGGGGCCGCTGGTCGTCGCAGACAACCCCGCCTACCGCAGCTTCAGCAGCCTCCAGAGCCAGCCTCCGGGTCCCGGAGAGCTGGGCCTGGACCCCCAGCTGGAGGGACGCCTGGACCCCGAGGGACCCTGTGTCCCCCCACCTCCACAGCCCCCTGCCCAGCTCCAGCCCGAGCCCGAGACCTGGGAGCAGATCCTCCGCCAGAGCGTCCTCCAGCACCGGGCGGCCACAGCCCCCGCCACGGTCCCCACTGGGGGCTACCGGGAGCTGGCGCGGGCAGTGCACCAGGGCAGCGCCCAGGACGGCGGGGCAGCCGGGTACAAGGCCTTCTCCAGCCTGCTGGCCCACAGTGCCCTCTGCACAGGGACAGCAGGGCCTGGGGCTGGCAGTGGGGACGGGGGCTACAGACCCTTCCAGACCCTCAGCTCTGGCTCCCCAGGGGACCCGGCTCCCCCTCCCGGGCCCCTGTTCACCTTTGGACTGGACACAGAGCCGCCTCGCAACGCCCAGGACTCCCTCCTCCCGAGCACCCCCTCGGGGCGCCTTGGTCTGGAGCTCGTGGTCAAGGGAGAGGATGGGCAGAAGCCCCCGCTGCCCCCAGAGCCGGCCACAGACCCCCTCAGGGACGACCTGGGCAGCGGCATTGTCTACTCAGCCCTCACCTGCCACCTGTGTGGCCACCTGAAGCAGCGTCACGGCCAGGAGGCAGGTGGCCAGGCCCACGTGGTGGCCAGCGCCTGCTGTGGCTGCCATTGTGGAGACAGGTCCTCACCCCCAGGGAGCCCGGTGGGGGCCTGGAACCCCACGGCAGGTGGGCTCCCCCCGGAGGCCAGCCTCGCCCCAGCATCCCAGGGACCCTTGGGCACCTCAGACGGGAGCAAGTCCTCCCTGTCCTTCCAGCCTCCACCTCCGGCCTCCTGCGGTGCTCAGAGCGCGAGCCAGGCCCCCAGCGCGCTGGCTCTGGTCTCCACGGGACCCTCATCCTGAGGGCTACCTGGTGCCGCCTGCCCTCCTGCTGAGGCTGTGGGTGGCACCTGGCCGTCCCTGCCTGGGAAGTGCCGCCCTGGGAGGCAGCTGCGGGCAGGTGTCCCCGAGCCTTGGAGACTGGGGGCGTGTGGGGCTGTGGCTGGCGGCCTGGCACGGGGGGCTCTGGGCAGCGGTCCCCGCAGCACGCACAGGGGTGGCGAGGCCCCGGGGCGCTGGGCTGGGCTTGTGGACCCCAGCGTCCCCAGCAGCCGGTCCCTCTGGCCTGCCCAAGGCACGTGGCGTCCACCGCCCCCTCCGCTGCCCAGCTCACTGAACTGAAGCCGAGCCTGGCACTGCCACACCAGCGGGCGGTGGTTCGGAGGCCTTGGAAATGGGCGGGAAACGGAGCCTGGGGCCGGGGGTCACTTGCCCCAGGACACAGCTGCCTGGGTGGACGCGGAGGTGGAATCCCACTGCAGCAGCTCAGTCAGGTGGGCCAGGGGACAAGGCCAGCAAGGCGTCACCACCAGCGGTGACAGTGGCCGTCGGCTGCCTGGGCTCCCGCAGAGCTCGGGGGTCCCAGAAAGAATAGGCCCACCGCCAGTCACCACAGAGACACCAGAGGGCCTCGCGTCACCTGGTCACCTGCCCGGCGGCCGGCGGGGCCGGGACAGAGTCTGCGTGCACACCTGGCCCAGCAGGGCTTGTCTGTGCCTGTCCTCGGTCGCCTGGCCACCTGGTCTGTGTTTGCTGGGGCAGTGGACAGGACAGGGCGGGGTTCTGTATGAATAAAGGCTCTTTGTCGCTTTATGTTCTGTTTATTAAATAAACAGCCCGCCGGGCACTGCGGGGAGGACGCGGCCATGAGAACCCGAGCCCCAGCAGGAGCGGGGACCCACTACGGGCTGTGGCCGCGTCGGGTTCCGGGTGGGATCCCAGTGCAGCTGGCTTGGGACGCGATCCCGACACGCGGGAGCAGGGGAGTGACTGCCGTGTGACCCAGGGATTCCCGGCCTGGGCAGCGCACACTTCACCCCGCCTCCGACCCTGGACGGCCATGTAGGCCGCATGCCCAGCACACTGACCGTCACTGTGGAGGGAGGGCCATTGGTCACTATGGAGGGCTGTTTCCAGGCCCCGATTCTCCAGCAGGGCCAGCTGCTCAGAGGGGGAGGGGACTCTGCATCGCGCCTGCTGAGGTCCCCCGGCAGATGGTGACGCTGGTTGCTACCCTGTGCCAAGGCCACAGAGGGTTCGTGGCTGGCCTGTGGCTGGATCTCCACCACCCAGCACCCTGTAGGTGATCTTGGCTCGACATCCCAAGCACACTGAGTGATGGGTCCCCTGGAGGCGGGCAGGGGACTGTGAGCTCCTGGGCTGCAAACTCCAGCAGTTGCTGCAAAGAAAGCAAACAGAGCCCTGAGTCGGGGGCTGCTGGTGCTCAGGGGGCTGTTGAGGAGGCGACCTGAGTCCTCAGTGACTGGAAGTCAGGATGCACTGGGGGAAGAACATGCAGGGCAGAGGGTCGAGCACGTGCAAAGGCCCTGCGGCACATGAAGTTTGGGACATTCTTAGTACAGGGAGGTGAGCTGCAGAGAAGTGAGCCAGGGACACTCAGGGCGTGATGGGGCCAGAGTGAGGGGTCCGCATTCTGGCATGAGTGCTCGTGAGGCCTACGCACTGAGAAACCTGGTCCAATAGAAAGCAGTCTCCTGTCAATCTCCCCGGTCCCAGAACAATCTGAAGGTGCCCCAGAATCTGGAGCCAATGAGAGGAAACAGAACTACTGGAAGTGCTCCTCCCATAAGGCTCCCTTCCACCTTGCAGAAGCAGAGAACTAACGTTCCTCCTGACAGCACTGACCCGGATGCTCAAGATCCTCATTACTAATGCTTTCTCCCCAGGGCAAGAGATTCCCACCAGGAGAGAGCTGACCCACACCAGGGGTGGCCGCCACCAGGGCTTTCCAGAATGTCCTCGATAAAGGACCTTCTTAATCTCTCCTTAAAACCTGTCTCTGACCTCCCTGCACTGGCTCTGAGTGGGTCAAGGGAGCCCAGGGCCTTGGGCATGAGACACCGCATGGCCATCTCCATCAGCACCAGCTCTCCATCTCCTGGGGTCCAGCCTGGCTACACAGTGGCCAGGACCAGAGGGACAGACGGCTGGGAAATCAAGGCTTCTGGGTCCTGGCCACTGCTCTGACCTCCTCCAGGCCCTGGCAGGGTCTCCACTGGCTCTTGCCGACAGGGGGCTCCCCGGCCTGCGCCTCCCCTGGCCCCATAACTCCCTGGCTCATGCCTATCCCTGTGTGGACGCTCCCGGGCAATAGTCCTGGTGACTGGGGCCTTCGTGCAAGTATTTATGACCACCTTCCCCTGAGAGGCGACTATCAGAGCAAACAAACAAACAAACAAACAAAAGCTCAGACCAGGTGGGCACCTGTAATCCCAGTGGCTAGGGAGGCTGAGGCAGGAGGATGGCGAGTTCAAAGCCAGCCTCAGCAACTTAGCGAGGCCCTAAGCAACTCAGTGAGACCTTGTCCCTAAATAAAACACAAAATAGGGCTGGGGATGTGGCTCAGTGGCGGAGTGCTTCTGAGTTCAATCCCTGGTACCCTTCGGGCTACCAGGGGTTCAGATCATGAGCATGGGTCAAAATGTTATTTCAAATTTGCAGGAAGGGAGTCTGAAAAGAGAGAAAAGAGAGGAGAACTTTGGCTCAAAGAATGACCTTAGGAAGGGATTTCAGAGGCAGATACATGAAGGTCAGCAGCAGCTCCACCCAGGGGAACTTCTGGCCGGGATGGAAAGGACCCCAGTCCATTTGTTTCTAAGGACACAATTTCCAAGTGGGTGACATATAAAGAAAAGGGGTTTGTTTGGGCTCAGAGTTCTGCTCCAAGGCCAAGTGCCACCCCTGGCGATGGCCTCCATGCTGCAGAGTCCCCAGGTGGTTCAGGGCATCGCGTGGTGACAGACAGGAAGCACAGATGTCCTCTGACTGCCACCCCGATGGCCTTACCCAGCCCCAAAGCCCATCTCCCTCTCTCTCACCAGAGTTGGGTTAATTTCTACCCTCTCAATACCCCACCCTGGGGACCAGACTGGGGACAGAGGGACCCCCAGCAGGGAGACTCCACGGCTTGTTCTGCCCGACGGCCTCTGGCACTTGCTGGTGCAGCTGAGGACCTTCAATCTTAACCAGTCAGCATTTATATCTGCTTTAAATTACTTATCAACATTTAAATTTTATTCCTACACGACATTTGTTCCTTCCCCTCGGCCTAGAAGGGAAAGATCTGGAGAGGAAGAAGAAAAGATGGGGAAGAGGCTGCGCCTAAAGTGCGCTCCTCCAGCTTCAGGGATGGGGCGGGATCCTGGGTCACATGGACTCAACCCCGGCCACCGGCCCCGCCACCCCGGCTGCCCAGGACGCAGGAGGGCGCCCCCGGGCGGCACCGTGGAGCGGGCAGGGAAGGGCCGGGTCCCCCCTGGAAGGACCCAGCAGACTCAGCACCACACCCCGTCCCACTTTTGCAGAGACGACGGGGTCCCGGCCCGGTGGCCGGTGCTTTGCCTTGATTTATTCCGACGTGACAGCTGCTTCCTGGTCCCCAAGGGCACGCGCCAACCTGCTCCAGTTCGGAGAAAACCTGCGGGGCTCAAGGGGAAAGCGAAAGGCCCCGGAAATCCCAAGCCCGCCGGCACCTGGCGCCGTGGGCGGCCCGCAGCGCAGGCTTGTTGTGAAGACGTCCCTCCCGTGACATCCGGTTCACAACCCCTCTGGCATGATTTTCCCACGGAGGTTATTAATTAAAAAACAAAAAAGAAAGAAAGAAAAAGCCCCGGCGCATTTCCGAGCCTGGCTGCAGGGGCGGCATGACCTCATTGGATGCTCTCAGGGCCCCGAGTCCCCGCGTGGGACTTGCCCGTGATGTAAGGCTGCGGACTTGCACTTGACCCCCTCCCGCCCTGCACACCGAGTCCCCGCTCCTTCTCCCCCGTGTGCGGCCCAGAGCGCGGCCGTGCCCTCGCCCTGCCTCAGAGCTGTGTGACAATGCGCAAGGTCCTTAACCTCTCTGGGCTTCGGTTTCCACCCAGATAAAACTGGAGGCCCGCGGCAGGGCGTGGGAGCACGTGACAGCTGCGACGCCCGGCCGTGCGCAGGTGCTCTTGGTTAGCCCCAGTGGCGGCAGCGGGTCACCCCGCTCTTCCCTTGGATCTCACCGCTTCCACCGCCTCAGCACCGCAAAAGGTGCCCAGAGCTCGGGCCCTTGGTTCCTGCTGCCCCCTGGCGGCCCACCCTGGCCCCAGCGCCTGCCCCCATCTCCGCGCTCCACATCCTGCCGGGAGAACTTGGTGTGGCGCCCAGAAAACTCGGCCAAGGAGACCCCGCCCGCCTGATCCCACCCTCCCCCTCTTTTCATTCGTCCCAGGACCTCGCCAGGACCTCGCAGAAGAGCGGGAGGCATATCAGGCCGTCAGAGAGCTCCAAGGGCGGGCTGTGTGGCACCCAGCCAGTGCGCAACCTCTCTGTGCTTGCTTCATTCTGCAAAATGAGAAAAAATAATAGCATCTCTGAGAATTAAACGCGATGGTGCAGGCAGGCCTCGGGAGCAGGCTGCGCAGGCCCAGGGTTAAAGTGTCCCCGAGGTTGTGCTGGATTGCATGCCTGGGGGGGGGGGGGGTGGAGGTGAGGGTACAAATCATGGTAAGGAAATGGTGGCCTTCTCAATTTCACGTTACTGTCCTATAAAAGGACAGAAGGACAGAAATCCAAGAGAAAAAGTGTCCCGATGCCATCGTCCCATCAACCTGTGCTCTGATCGGGCCATGCCACTTCTGTGTGTCCCCTGTATGCTGCTGGTGCTGCTTGCTTGTGTGTTTGGGTACCAGGGATTGAACCCGGGGGGCGCTTCACCACTGAGCCACATCCCAGCCCTTTTTATTTGTTTTTTGGAGACAGGGTCTCACTGAGTTGCTTAGGGCCTCGCTAACTGCTGAGGCTGGACTCAAACTTGTGATCCTCCTGCCTCAGCCTCCTGAGCTGTTGGGATGCCAGGCGTGGGCCACCGCGCCCGGCACATATTTGCCGTTTGGGACCTCGACTTTCTCAGTCACTCCTCAGTATTCTTGGGGGCCTGGCTCCAGGGTCCCCCACAGACACCAAAGTCCACAGATGCTCAGACTCTGTGTGTGAAAGGGCTCGGAGGTCCCTTGGGACCCACCCACACGCTCCTGTGCACTTAAATCCTCTCCCGATCGCTAAAGGTACCACGATGGCTCTCCCCGGACAGGTGAGTAGCTGTCACTCGGCACTGTCCAGAGGATAGTGACCAATATCAACGGTCTGCATGGTCTGTACGGTGCAATGGTTGAAATGTTTTCGTTGTGACGGGCACAACGCCTTTATTTTATAATTTATATTCATGTGGTGCTGAGGACGGAGCCCCGGCCTCCCTCATGCCCTGCCAGCCTCCACACTGAGCCCAGCCCCAGCCCAGAGGCAGTTCTTTACAAACTAGTTTTCCATCGCAGGCTCCACGGCATGGTGGACCCCGGTGCAGAGACCTGCACCCCTCCAGCCACCACACTGTCCCTCTGTCCCCTTCCGCTCAGGTCCGGCCCTGCCAGCCTCAGAGGTCCTTGCCCATCCTGCTTCCCCGCTCCCTGGAGTCCCCAGGTCCTGATCGTGCAGCAGGTCCCTACGAGAAGCAGCCGCAGAGGTTCCCAGAGTCAGAGGACACTGAGCCGACCAGCTGCGCCAGGACCCCCCACCCCGACCACAGTGGCCTCGGACCCAGCCACAGGGCCTTCTGACCCTGGCCACAGCGGGACTGGTGTCTGACCCAAGCTCTTGACCTGTTCATGACCCCAGCCACAGGCTGGTGCCCGAGCCTGGCTGCAGACTAACCTCTGACCCCAGCCGTAGATGAACTTCTGATTCTGGCCGCTCTGACCCCTACCCCTGTATTCCGACACCTGTCTCAGCAGGATACCACCCAGGAACTAGCATTTCCTGAATTCTCGCTGGCAAATTCAGCTTGGTCAGCACAGCTGATCTGTCTGTCCTTCCTGCTTGCCTTGGGACCACAGGGCAAGCTCACAGTTCTCCTTTTTAATCAGAGAGCAGCATGAGAAGGCCCCTTTGCCACTTTTCTTCTGCTTTGTGTGTGATGTCTGGTGCTCTGGCAGCCATCTTGTGATCATGAGAGGACAAGCTTGGAGAGGAAAGAGTGTTCTGAATAGAGCAGAGGGGAAGAAAAGGGCCTGTGTCCTTGGACACTTCAGTGAGTGATCAAAGCAACCTCTGATTCTTAAATAAACCATAAGCACGCTTTTTTTCTTTTTTTAACACCATGGAGTTCCTCTGGCGGCTTTAACAATCACAGTGGTAGAATCATGGATGTACCATCCAGACGGCCCGAGTGCAATCGCAAGGTCCTTGGTGGTGAAAGTGGTGCAGGGGAATCAGAGTCGGAGAAACCCCAAGATATCACGCTGCAGGCCTTGAAGACGAGGCAGTGGCCATGAGCCAAGAGAGCAGGCCACCACTAGATACAGGAAGGCCTCAGATGGACTCTCCCTAGGGTCCCCGGGAAGGATGGTGACCTTATTGAGGAGTCAGAACGCGTGACTTCAGAATTGTAAGGTGCTCGGTGTCTGTGCTGAGCCTCCTGCGGGCGGTCGCGCAGCCGCGGTGGGTGGGCACAGCCAGGGTGACCCTGGGCTCCCACGCAGCCCAGCCTCTCCCTACGCCCCGTCCCGTCCTCCGCAGGGCCACCGATCACCCCTTCCAGAGGACTCGTCCCGCACAGTCCCGGTGCTCAGAGGGGACCATCTGGAATGTGGCGCTCTGAAGCCTCCCCTGAAATTCTTAATTCTGTCGTCAAGTGTGGGCCTCAAAGTCGCAGGCGGGCGCGCACAGAGGCCTCCGGGCTTCACCTGCCATCGCCGCTCCTTGGACGGGGCGTGGCAGTCCGCGGCCCCGCCCAGCCCTCCAGGCCCCGCCCACGACCTTCCCCGCCCCCCAGGACCCCCGCGGCCCTCTACCTCTGCCTCTGGAGGGGCCGGTGCCCGCGCCAGGCAGGGTGTGTCGTTCCCTCGTGGCATCTTGGGGTGAAGCATGGTGGCCTTGGTGGTCGCTGTCCCCGCCCTGGCGTGTCTGCCGGGGCAAGACCAGCTTTTCTTTCAGGGCATTGAACCCGGGGCGCTTAACCACTGAGCCGCATCCAGCCCTTCCTGGTTAATCTCAGACAGCGTCTTGCTAAGTGCTTAGGGCCTCACTGAGTTGCTGAGGCTGGCCTCAAACCTGTGATCCTCCTGCCTCAGCCTCCGGAGCCGCTGTCCGGCAGGCATGACCAGTTTCTTGCCTATCTGGATCCAGGTACCAAGAGTCCCCATCCTGGATTCTTAACCCTTTCCTAACAAAAAGGCCTGCTTGTCATCCTGGAGCGCACCCTCAGGTGACGCAGCTGTTCCTGGTGTGGGCTGCTCGCTCCTTCTCTCCAAAGCCTGGGCCTCCACCCCACCCAGGACCCTGGAGCACAACACTCCCTGGGTTTCCACTGCTTCGCTCCACTGGCCTCTTCCGTTCCCGCAGGTCTGTGCACGTCCCCTCCCCCACCCCTCCCCTCCCTTCCCCCGTCCCCCTCTTCTCTCCCTTCCTCCTCTTCTCCCCCCTCCTCTCCCTCCCCCCCTCCCCCTGCGGCCCCTCCCCCTCCCCCCTCCCTGGAGCCGCCTCCTCTCTCTGCTACTCCACTTCCTCCCTGGGCACTTGCTCCTCCACTCTGCACAGTCTGCCTGACCCGGCCTTGAACCTGCTTTCACTGAAGCCAGCGCGGCCAGGCTCGGTTTCCCTCCTGTCTTCCTGTGCACAGGCCTTGGCGCCCGCCCGGAACTGCCCCTGGGTCCCCGCGACTGGCTGCCTGCCCCGCACTCTGCGGTCCCAGCCCTCCCCTCCCGCTCCACCTCTTCTTCCCTCCTGCTCCCCCTCCCCCGCCTCCACTCCCCCTCCCCCCTCCTGAGTTCTCTCCATGAAGTTCACTGCAGCCTTTGGTAAATCTAGATCGGAGTTTCATGGGGCAGAGATTGTGTAGCCAGGACCCACCAATCCCTGGCATGTAGGATGTGCTGGACACTGCTGGGCACAGTGGCACATGCCTGTAATCCCAGCAGCTCAGGAGGCTGAGGCAGGAGGATTACAAATTGGAGGCCAGCCTCAGCAATTTAGTGAGACTGATTAAAATACAAAGGGCTGGGGTGGAGCTCAGGGCTGGGGCACCCTGGGTTCAATCCCCAGGACCAACAAAGAACATGCTTAGTAAGCACCCGTCCTAGGGATGAGTGACTGAGTGAGTGAAAGGTGTGCTCTCACAGCCAGTCCAGCCAGACCTCTCCCTGACCTCCAGAGCCAGGACCCAGTCCCTGTGGGGCACCTCAGTGACCCCACTTCCACCTGGGCGTGTGGCATGTCGCTGGCTCACGTCACCATCTACAGACATGCATTATCACACTGGGTGTGCGGGCCTAACTCTCACTTCCATCACAGCTCACATCTTCACTCCGGAAGGGAGGCTCCAGGTGAGCAGAGATTTTCTGTGGCTTCACTGAGGCATTGAATTCGGGGCCCAGAATGGTGCCTGATACGTACATAGTAGGTGCTCAATAAATACTTCATGACCCTAGAGGCGGACCTCAGCATGGACCAACCCCCATCTCTGATTCAGGGTCTCCAAAATAGCTCTTCACCGTCCTCTGGGGACATCCTCCTTTTGGTTCCTGGTCTCGGTTGCTAAACCCACAGACTCAGTCCCTCCTTCCTCACCCCGAGACTGGCACCGTCTGTCTGTCTGTCCCTGTGACCCTTCCCGCCTCTGCGCGCCACACCATCCCCTATGTGCAGGCTGACGCTAAGGGTGTCGCTCTCAAACTCCAGGTGGCCGCCGCCTCTCCAGGGGAGCCGAGGCGGGGCGGCGCCGCTTCCCTCTGGGCCTCTCCCGTCCTCTGCCCCGCGGGCTGCCGGCCACGGGAGCCCAGATGCCGGGCGGGTTTTGGTTTCACTGCTGGTTTTCACGGTTCCCTTCCACTGACCGTAAAGGTGCTGCTGTGCCACGCGCGATGGGGACAGTGGCTCTTCTGAAAGGAAAGGGAACCAATCTGAAGAAGAGTTTAGTAAATCATGATGGAGGGAAAATGTACGTAGGGCCGCAATGCCTCGTGGCGGGCTGCGCGGGGACAGGCGGGGACACCGGCGGACGGGCAGGTGTCTGGAGCTCTTGGCAACCAGGTCGCCATTCCCGACTTGTCGTCGTGCAGACACCGCGCGGCAGGGACACCGCCCTGGCTTCGATCCCAGGCCCCAGCTGCAGTTCCGACCCCCGGTCTTCACCCCAGCCTCTCCCTCCATGGAGCACTCCGAGCCTCGGGCCTCGCTGGGGAAGAGCCTCCCCACTCCGGCTCACGTGGCCTCCATTGACCAGATCGCACTCTCTTGCTCCAACCGGCCGATGTGGCCAATCAGAGCGCGCCTTCCCCCATCTGCACAGTGATTGGCCCACAGACAGTCATGTGGTTGAAACTGACCAATGAGAGCCTTTCCCTGATCCATCCTTGGAATGGTCAGACGCTTTTTGTGTCTCGCAGGCTGGTAGGTGGTGAGGCTCGGCCTCTGGGAGTCCCCCGCCCCGCCACACACGCGTTTTTGCCACCGTTGAGCCTCCCTTATCCTGCCTGGGGATGAGAAGCAGGCAGATTCCAGGGGTGGAGCCTTCCAACCTGAAGAAAAAAGAATGTGAGCAACTTGATCCAGCCATGCCTGAAACTATACTTTTTGTTTATCACAACTACAAGGCTTCTGGTTGAAGCATGAGTTCATCTTTTATTGAGAAAAAATTCATATAGTATACAACTCACCTTTCCAACCACTTAAAAACGTATTGGGTTTTAGTGTAGTCACAATGTTGTTTCCCTGTCACCACTGTGTGACCAGAACATCATGTTACAACCCCCATCTTCAAAAACAGAACTAAATAAAAACCAAGACCCATTGACACCCCTCCCATCCCCCTCCCAGGGCCACTTGCAGGGGCATTTCCGTGAGCATCCCCTCAGTTCAGGGCGGGTTGTCATCTCCTTTTGCACACTCGCTGTGGTTCTTTAATCTTATTTATTTTCAATAATGAAATATTTCAAACACACAGAAAATCTCTCCTTGTGTGTCCCTCCTACTAGACTTTAGATGCCAGGAACTGGGACTTGTTTCCTTCTGTCCCCCAGTCCCCAGCGCAGGGCCTCCACCAGAGAAGGTGTTCAGTAAAACAGAACACAAAGCCAGTCAGGGCTGGCTCCCGACATCTCAGCCCTGGGTGAACCGAAGTGTAAAGGTTCTGATAAGTGTTGTTGATCGGCTGAATGACCTCCTTAGTAAACATGACGCCCCTCCTCCTGCCTGTGTGCAGGGCCGTGGCAGGTCGGGTGGAGGGACTTCATCTGAGCCAATCACTTCCCACACTCTGACATTTAATTAAACCCAGAACTAAGCTGACAGTTGTTTACCATAGCTGGGTGCCCCCCAAAATTTCCCTACTTCAGAGGCTGAGAGGTAGAAGAGTGGGGAGTCTGAGCGCATCAGGGACCTGGGCACACTGGCTTCTCTGTGACATAGTTGTCCCATCTGCATGGGGGGCTGATGAGATCGAATGCCCTCTAGGGTCCCGGGCAGTCAGCCCGTGCGCTCCCGCCAGGGCCAGAGCAGGGCTGGTCGCTGAGGAAGTCTGCTGACCACGATGCTTTTGCTGGTTCACCAGAGCTGCACCGGGTTCCCGAGCCGTGGAAACTCTTTCACCACTCACTCCACTGCGTCTCAGGGTAGGTGCCACCTGCTCCAGGAAGTCCTCCAGCTTCCCAGACCCTGGGTAGGTGCTGCTCTTCTGGGCTACTTGGTGCCCATGCGCCCCCATCAGCACCAGTGGGGACAGTCTCAGATACTGCCAGGCACAGGGCAGATGCCAAGTGAATGAATGAATGCTCCAGCCAGGCGCAGTGGGGCACGCCTGCAAACCCAGGGACTCGGGAGGCTGAGGCTGGAGGATCGCACATTTGAGGCCAGCCTCGGCAACTTTGTGAGACCCTGTGTCAAAGCAAAAGATAGAAAGGGTGGGGGTGTAGGTCAGAGGCAGAGCACCCTGGGTTCAATCCCCAGAGCCAAAAAAAAAAAAGAACAAACCAGAACATGCGTCGGAGGATGACCAAGAGCTTTCGTTCCTGTCCTGACATTTCTGAGACCATCCTGGCCCAGCTCTGGCTCCTCCCCTCGTGTCCGTGGGAGGACAGTGTGCAGTCTGGCTTGCACCAGCTCCCAGAGCTGGCCAGGCTCCCTGCCGCCATCCTGCCAGCCTGACATTAACCAGGTGGCGGATTTACGCCACGGGCAGCAGCAGACGCAGTATCGGGCCCTGGTTTGTCTCTGGCTTGGTGACCGTGGGCTTGCGGGCACACGGTGATCGCGCTGGGGGCCACATGAAGGGCTGCCTTGGTCTGGCCAGGCTGAGCTGTCCTACCCCATCAAGGCCACTGTTCCCCTCCTGGCTAACCACAGCTCCCTCGCAGCCCAAGACCTTTCAGGTGAGGGGCTCTGTGCTCAGCACCCCTCCCTCCCGGGCCCTGAGCTCCAGCTCTCAGTGAATGCCTGTTGATTGACTGACAGACAGTTCTTGGTAAATATTTTTGTGAGACTTTGACCTTTTCCCATGTGAATGTGGGGAAACCACGGCGGCTTGAACTTTCAGTAAAGCAGAGGCTCTTTGAGGAAGGGAGGCTGTGCTGCCTGGAAGCCTAGTCATCGTGGCCCATTGCCTCTTGGAAGAGCCGCTGTCTCAGGGCCACCGCTGCCTCAGAGGCGAGAGGAGGTGGGTGACTTAGGAAAGGGCTTCTTGGCGGGGCGGGAGGCCACGGGGGTCTGCAAATGCATGTGGCGTCTGTCCTTTGGATCGTCCAGACTGAAGGAGGCTGGGGACACCAGGCAACGTGGACTGTGTGGAAATAATGCCAATCTCCGTGCCCTGCCCCTCCCTGCTCCTGGTCCAGGTGGACCCTGCGGCTCTAAGGAGGGCGGTACAGAGCCCGCAGCTGCGTGGAGCAGGACGGTGTGTCCCCCTTCACCTGGCCGCCTGCCCAGGTGGCAGCTTCGGCTCTGTGTCTGATGCAGAGGAAGCGCCCCAAACTGGGAGGTCTCTGACTTGGCTCTTGAACGTGCACCCCGGACTCCATCCTGTGCTGTGGGCGGGGGACTCTGCCTCCTGACCCCCTCCCCAACACCTGCACAGAGTGGCCCCGGCACGCCGGCTCAGGTGCAGGAGGCGTGGGTGTGCTCACACTCGCCTTGCTTCTTTGCAGGGGTGTGAATGATCTGGGCGGGTGGAGGGGCTTCGCGCTGTGACGTGGGCACGTTTGCAGGACACGGGTGCAGAGGGTCCGGGGCAGCCTGGTGCCTGGCGGGAACCTGCGTCCATGCACTCGGGTTGTGTGTGCACACGGTGTGAGTAAGGTTGGGATTTCGAGTGCCAGTTTGCACACACATGCACATGGGCCGCGCTCGCAGGCACAGGATGGGGCTGGTGCGGGCGCATGTGCGCGGGATCGCGGTGCTCGGATGGACGGCTCGGTGCTGGAGCCAAGCCCTCCAGGTTCAGATCGTCGTTTCCTGTCTTCTTTTCCTGGCGACCAGGGACGTTCCTTTGTTTCCTTGGCTTCTGTTTCTTCCCATGTGATCTGGGCCAATGGTAACGCAGCCCCCTAGAGTGTTTGGGGGGAATAAATAAGATACGGGCATCTGGCATACAGAAAGCGCTCAATGAGTGCTCACTGCTGCTGTTTGGTGTTGAACACGCCTGGACCTGCACATATGTGCCCCCTAATATGACCCAAGTCTTAGGAAAATGGGGGCCGTCTCACGGGGACCAAGGGGACGTGTGGACTGCAGAGAACCCGCGGGCTCCTGGTCCTGGGTGGCTGGTGGGGGCAGCTGCAGAGGGTCCTCCCGGAATGGTCTCTGCTCTGAGCCTCAGACCCCTTCCTGGCCGTCCTCCCTCCTCCTGCTCAGAGAGAACTGGGTCTTTCCTTGTCACCTCCCCCACCCCCCAGCCTGGACATGCCGGACTCCGCCAGGCCAGCTGGCTGGGTTCCGGGAGGCAGAAACGAGAAGAGGGTGAAGGCGGCCTCCAAGGTAGAAGGTGGTCCCGGCTGTGCCAGTGGGAGCCCACCTGGGCCTGGCTGGCTGTGCCCACCACACGTCTGTGGGCCAGATCTGCCCGCAAAGGTCCTGGGAGGCTCCGAAAGGCATTGCCGTTCCCTCAGAGCCACGGAGCCACCCCCGGCTGGTCATTGTGGCCAGCCTGACTCAGAGTGACCAGAGCCAGTGTGTGTCCTGGGGGGACAAATCAGAGGTGGAGCCTGCAGGACCAGTGGGAGTGGGGGAGTGTCCAGTGAGGCCTCGAGGTGCAGGCCTGCTCTGGGGGCTGCGGTTCCAGTAGGGGGCCGAGCACCTGGAGCAGATGCGGGAGAGGAGGGGACAACTGAGGCCACAAGGCCCTGCCCCCCCAGAGGTGAGGTCTCAGTCTAGGGATGGACGACGGGACGGCTTCGGGGTGACACCATCCCCCCACTTCTGGTCTAAGCTGGTCACTCTGGCCACGTGGGGTGCCCCAAGGCCAGAGCGAGCCTAGGAGGCGGCGGCTCAGAGCAGGGAGGCGCCTGGGCTCTGGGCTCTGGGCGCGGTTTGAAGGCAGAGCAGCCGGAATCCCGGACGGTGGGATCGGTGGGGAGAGACAGCGAGGCGGGCGGGGCAGTGCCACCGCCATCCCAGGCCCCGGCGCAGGTCACAGGGGGAATGATTGGCACCCAGGCGCAGGTCCCAGCAGCCCTGCGGGGGTGAGCCCCCCGCCGTCCAGACACCGCGACCTCCTTGCACCTCAGGCTCACCTGCCGGGTGGGCTCCTCACCCCACGTGCCGCTGGGGGAGGGCAGAGGCTCAGTCACGGGGGGGCCTCACCTGGGGTCCCCGGCCCGAGGGGAGGGGCAGCCCTGTGGACATGGCTCTGCATCTGCCTCAGTGGGCCCGAGCCTGGCTCGGTTTTGCCCCCTCGGGACACGAGGCAACCGTAGGAGAGGCTCTGAGTGTCACCTGCTGGGAGGAGGCATCTGGGGACACTGAAGCCACCTGCACGCACAGGCTGCCTGCCTCAGAATGATCCCACCCCACGTGCTCAGGTCCCTGCTGTCATGCTGTTCCATGGGGGCGCTTGGGGGTTTGGGGCCCCTCAGGAAAGCGACCTGTGCCGGGGCAGCTGTTGGGGCAGGTTCCTCCCGTGACAGCTGCCAGCTCCTGGGAAACGGAAGGGGCACGCTCCTGGCTCCACCTTTTCAATCAGCCTTAGGCCCTCTTTGCAGCTGGTCCCCGGGGGCCCTGCAGGGTCCTGCCCAGTCTGGCGATGGCAGCGACATCCCTCCCTTTGCAGCCTGAGAACCTTCCCTGGCTCCCTGCAGCCTGGGAGGCGCCTGGTCCCGCTCCCTGTGCTGGGCCCGCTTTCCCTCCAGACTCTGGCCTCACCACTTCCCCCGTGGTCTCATGCCCGCCTCGGTCCCTGCCGCCCACGTGGGGCCTCCTCATTCCCCGAAGAGGCGGTGCCACCCACCCCCATTCTGGCTCACCAAAGACCGCCTTGGGGCTGGCGGAGCCTCTCTGTGGTCTGCTTCCTTCCTCTTTCTCTTGGCTCTGATCTTTATTATTTCCCTTCTCTTTCTTTGCCTGGATTTATTTTGCCGTCCTTCTCTAACTTGAGCGTGATGTCTGGAACATGGGTTTCTTAGCTCTTCTTCTTTGCTCGCCCACAGATTTCCAGGCTACACACTTCCCTCTATGTGCTGCAATAGCTGCAGCCCACGGTGGATCGCGGGCTTTTTCTATCCTTAAGGACAGTTTTCTAAGTTTTCCTTTGTGATTTTTCTCGGGGTCCCTGGAGTGATTTAGAGGTGAATTTCAAAGGCTTCCCCATCCACATGTTTTGGAATGTTTTGTGATGTCCTCTCTACCTTTCCCACGTGATGAATTGCTCTTTGTCCTTCCAAGTGACCCCTCAGCCTCACCTGGACACTCCTCCACACCACTGCAGGCTGAGAGGGTGGTGGCCTCCCTCCTGCGTCCATTGCAGAGTGGACAGGCCACCCTTACAGCCCGTTCAGGTCACACTGTCACGCATCTGTCAAGATCCTTTCAATTGTAAGTGAAGGCAACCTGGGCCAAACTGGCTAAAGTCAAACAGAAACTCATTCTCTCGTTACCTTGAGAGTAGGAGTGTTTCAGATTTCAGGTTTAGGTGGGTGGGTGGGATTGTGGTGGATTTCCATGTATGTAAAGAGATAGTTGGGGGATGGGACCCCAGTTTAAACACAAAGTGAATTTGCATTTTATATTTGCGGGCGGGAGGTGGTATACAGTATTCTCAGTGCGCCTGCACTTTGACGGTGACCCACCCCTGAAGTCAGGTGTGAAAGGTCCCTTTTGTGGACAACGTGCTGGTTGGTGCTCCTAAGGTTCCCTCCTCGGCAGCATTTCAGGTTTTGCATTTTTGGATTAAGGCTGCTCATTTTGCATTCATCAGCTTTTTTGCTGCCGTGACCAAAAGACCTGACAAGAACAACTTTCAAGGAGGAAACGTTTATTTGGGGCTCGCAATTTCAGAAGTCTCGGTGCACAGATGGCTGGCTCCATTGCTCTGGGTCCAAGGTGTGGTCGAGCATCAGGTGGAAGAGGGTGGTGGAGGAAAGTAGCTGAGGACATGGCCACCAGGAAGCAGAGGAGACAGCTCCTGTCACCGAGGACAAGATGTCTACTCCAAAGGCAGAGCCCAGTGACCCACTTCCTCCAGCCACACCCTCTCTGCCCGCAGCTACCACCCATTACGACTCTCAGAACCCAATCATTTCACCTCTAAGCCTTTCATGAAAGAAGCTCTTACACACAAGTTTTTCTCAGAATGCAAAATACATTTAGTCCACTGCCAAGAATCCCCATGGATTTAACAGGGACAGGATTGCCCAAAAGTCCAAGGCCAAAGTCTCCTGAGACTCCAGGAAAACTCTCAACGCGAGCCCCTGCAGAAATCAGAAAGCAAGTTATCTAGGTCCAGTACAAAAAGGTGCAAAGAAAACACTTCCACTCCACAGTGGAGAACTGGAGGGTAGAAAGGGGAGACAGGACCCTGGCAAGGCTGAACTCCAGCCGGGCAAACAGGCTCCATGTCCAGCTTCTGGGGCACATGGCACTGTGATCTTCTCTCCAAGGGCTTGTGTGGCTCTGCCCCGACACCGTGCTGGGACCTCTCTTTTGGCCTGGCTCTGCTCGGTGCCTGCAGCCTCCCTGGGCGACGTCCCACTGCACGGGCGTTTCTTAATCTCAGGGTCTCCGCTGCAGCTCCGGCTTCCCCCTCACACCTCCATGCATCGCCCTCTCGGGAGGTGCCCGCAGGGGCTCTGTCCATCCTGCACCTTGCCTGGCCTCCCAGGCCTTCCTTTGAAACCTCGGTGGAAGCCTCCACAACTCCCTAACTCCAGCATCCGATGCTCCTGCAGAGTCAGCACCACATGGTTGATGTCCCCATCTGCTGCCACCTCCAGCACTAGCCAGCCTCTGAGTTCCTGGGTGGCTGGACGTGGCAAATCAGCTTCCTAAGCTCCCCTGGTAAGCAGGGAGGCTTCGTCATCTCTTCTCAAGGGAATTTTAACTCTTACACCCCTGAGCCTGAGATGGGTGCACCCTTGCCAATTCCTGAGGTACCCTCAAGCCCTCTTTCCTATTGTTTCTGGGTAAAGTGTTCGGCAGTGGCTCTTCAGTGGCTGTAAAGTCTTTAACAGCCACAACTTCCTTAGCCACAGTCTTACTCCCACTTTTTTTTTTATATATTTTGTTTTAGTTGTAGGTGGACACAACGCCTTTATTTTATTTTTTAATGTGGTGCTGAGGATCGAACCCAGGGCCGCACACAGCTAGGCAAGTGCTCTACCGCTGAGCCACAACCCCAGCCCTTACTCCCACTTTTCAAGTCCAAGGTTTTCAAATGTTTCTGCTCCATTTTCTGCTTCCGATTATCACAATAAACTTGGCTAAAAGCCACCAGCAACACCCATGCCACCTCCTGAAGACTCTGTTGCCTTGATATTTTCTCGGCCAGTTTGATTAGTGTGTCACCTGTAAACTGAGCCTCACACAAAGTCTTGGGATATGGGCAAAATTTAGACAGATTCGTAGCCAGGGCATAACACGGATGGCCTGTAGTCCAGTTTCCAGTAGAGATTGGAGATCTTTTCCTCTGACGCCTCATGAGCCCAGTCTTTATGGTCCACACCCCTATCGGCATTCTCTTCTTCTGACTCTCACAGAATGACCCACTAGGCTCAGGAACAACATTCCGAGGCTTTCCCAGTTTTCTCCTCTAAACTTTTCCAAACTTCCTCCTACGAGTTCCAGAAAGCTCCAGAAGCTTCCTCACCACATGGTCAGGTTAAGTCAAAGAAACAACTTCCCAGTGCCCATTTCTGTTTCAGCCAGCTTGGCGGCTGCCGTGACCAGAAAACCTGACAAGAACAACTTTAGAGGAGGAAATGTCTATTTTGGGGCTCACAGTTCCGGAGGGCTCCGTGCACAGAGGGCTGGCTGCCCTGCTCTGGGTCCAGGGTGTGGTGGACCATCAGGTGGAAGCGGGTGGTGGAGGAAAGCAGCTGAGGACATGGCCACCAGGAAGCAGAGAGAGAGAGACAGCGCCTCTCGCCGAGGACAAAAGGTCTACCCCGAAGGCAACCCCAGTGACCACCTCCTCCAGCCTCACCCTCTGCCTGCAGTTACACCCAGTTCCTGCTGATTAGGCTGAGGCTTCCTCATCCGGCTCTTCACCTCTACACCTGGCGCTGTCTCACACGTGAGCTCTTGGAAGTCGCCTCATAGCTAAACCCGAGCACCCCAAATGCTGTTCCTAATCATCACACCAGACACAGCGCCACTTCTGGTTAGTCCACCACGGCCACCAGCTGGAGGCGTGGTGAGTCTCCCCTCCCGCCGAACTTGAGAGTCTTGATGGGGAAAAGGAGGTGAGCAGCAGGGTGGGGAGAAGATTGGCAGTTTAGCCGGGCGTGGTGGCGCACGCCTGTAATCCCAGCACTTGGGAGGCTGAGGCAGGAGGATCACGAGTTCAAAGCCAGCCTCAGCAATTTAGCGAGGCCCTAAGCAACTCAGTGAGACCCTGTCTCTAAATAAAATACAAAATAGGGCTGGGGATGTGGCTCAGTGGCCGAGTGTCCCTGAGTTCAATCCCCCGGTCAAAAAAAAAAAGATTGGCAGTTCAGTCTCAACCCAAAGACCCTGGTCAGCCCCCCCAGCCCTCACTGCCTCCCCCACCCCTGGAGACTGGGGCCCGAGCTGGCTCAGCCCCAGGACCCCTGGAGGAAGCCCGGCAGCGGGGCCAGTGGGCACACCTGCTACAGTGGCTCTGTCTTCATCTGCTCAGGTTTCTGGAAAGCAAGAGCGCAGACAGACGGGGCGGCTTCAGACAGTTCCGAGGCCTGCAGGTCCACCATCAGGTGCCCGCTGATTCCACGTGCGTGGAAGCAAGCTTACCCAGCTTGCAGATGGCCACCTTCTTGTTGTGAGAGATCGAGAGCAAGGTCCCTGGGGTCTCTTCTTCTAAGGGTGCGGACCCTGTCGGATCCAGGTTCCACCCTTGTGAACTCATTTAACCTTAATTCCTTCCTTAGAGTCTGTATCTCCAAATACAGCCACACTCAGAGGTTAAGGGCTTAATACATGAACTTGGGGGATGGGGACACAAGCATTCAGTTCATAACCCACTGCTTCTGGGGTACATCTTCCTACAAGATTCTAAGAATCAGAATCACAAACACTCAACATGGAAAGAGCCTCCAGGGTCCTGTGGTCCCAGTCAACCCAATCAGATGCCCACACTGAGGACTGACCGTGACTTGACTTGTGTATCACCAGGGGCAGGAGCTTACCATCCATCTTAGTCAGCTTTCTATTACTGTAACAAAATACCTGGGATAATCAACTTAAAAAGAGGAAAGGTTTGGGTCACAGTTTTGAAGATTGCTTGGCTGTATTGCTGTTGAGCCTGGGTACAGGCAGCACATAATGATGGTGAGGGATGGGGTGGAGCAAGCTGCTTACCTCATGGCAGCTGGGAAGCAAAAATAGGGAAAGGAAGAGGCTGGAGGTCCCAATATCCCCTCAAGGCCACGCCCCCAATAACCTAACTTCCTCCCATTGAGCCTCTCAAAAGTTCTACCTTCCAATAACAGCACAGGCTGGGGACCAAGCCATTGGCACATGGGCCTTTCAGATCCAAACTACAACACTGTCCATTCCAATCTGGTCACTGAGATGACACTGGTCTGGGCCTGCAGGTGAATTCTCATGGACCCCATTCTAAACCTTCTCTCTTCAAGCTAAATAATTCTGCCCTTTCCATGCTGGCCCCTCTGCCCTCTTGGTTGCTTCTTCTGAATGTAATCCAGTTGGCCAATGTCCTTACAAACAAAGTCCCGGGACTGGACACAGACTGCAGGTGTGGTCGGTGCAGTGTGACTAACCTCCCTTGTCTGGACTCTATACTTCTATTAATGCAGCCTCAGGGTTCTTCAGGTTTCTTTTGGCCACAACACACGGGAAAGCCCTCAAACATTTTCCATCTGACATTTGCTTTGGTGGTTCTAACCCTGATACATATATGATTGACATTTTGTCCTGAAGTAAAG
Organism: Glaucomys volans; assembly: GCA_020662805.1. Taxonomy (NCBI): domain Eukaryota; kingdom Metazoa; phylum Chordata; class Mammalia; order Rodentia; family Sciuridae; genus Glaucomys; species Glaucomys volans. The sequence continues at coordinate 117,294 of JAJEJO010001815.1, read as the reverse complement.
GGTGTGCCCTTGGTCGTTGTCTTCTGAAGGACCATGACTCACACCATTATGGATTTTTTTTTTTTTTTTTTTTTTTTGGAAACGGGGATTGATCTCAGGGGTACTTGGTCACTAAGCCACATCTCCAGCCCTATTTTGTATTTTATTTAGAGACAGGGTCTCATTGAGTTGCTTAGCACCTTGCCAGTGCTGAGGCTGGCTTTGAACTCGCGATCCTCCTGCCTCAGCCTCCCGAACCGCTGGGATTACAGGCGTGCCCACCGAGCCGGCTGCATCATGGATTTTTAAAGCCTCTCTTTCTTGCTGAAACTTTTCTCCAGAAAACTGACATTTTGTGACCTTTTTATTTTTCCAAAATAGAAATAGCTTTACTGATTTCCCCAGACTATAGAAATAATGTACCATTTAAAAGCCAGACAGCACAGAAAAAAATTGAAAATAAAAATGCCTGCCACCCAGAAATAGCCCCTGAATATTTGAGGCCACATCAGCCTCTTTCCAGCTGGGTGACCCTGGCCTCGGTGACCAGCCCTGGGTCTCAGATGGGTATGGAATGTGCTCGTGATGGGTCTGCACGGGGCCTGCTCCCCGGTGAGGTTCCCGGCACGTGGAAAACGGTGTTCTTCCGTTGTTGACACTGGTGTGGGTCAGAGCCGGGCTGCTCTGGGAGCCCCAGCCAGCAGAGGCCCGGGTCCCACTGGATGGGTGCCTCCCCTCCCCACCCACTGTGGCCTTATCTCCGGATGGAGTTGCATTGGGGTTTGGGGTTCCAACATTTGAACTTGGCAGGGGGGACACAATTCCGTCCGTAGCATTTTAAGGGTCACTGTCTTTGTGGAGCGTGACTGTTCCCCTTCTTTCTATCATAACCACAGATGATTGGCAGTTGCCCAATCAGAGGTGCCCCTCCCTCCGGCCTCTGTGGCTTACTCGCCCAGGGTCTCCCAGGCTGCTCAGGCCGAGCCAGCCGCCCCCTCGGCCTGGTGGACAAGTTGGCTGGTGATTTAGTCTAAGCCAGTTGAAATAATTGCCTGGGATTTAAATTTTTTTTTCGGGCAAGTTCATGGCCAGTGATTTCTATCTTCTCCGCCTGTGGAGCCTGTGGGGGCTCAGCTTTTCTCCCAGGTGCTGCGTGGAGGTCCCAGCTGCCGGGGGAGAGACACGGCAGGTGCAGAGCAGAGACGGAAAGAGTCTGCTCAGCAGTCTCAGCCGAATGTCACTCCTTGGGCAACTACCCAACTGCCAGGCTCTGCCCACCTGGCCCCGTTCAGAGCAGTTTGGTTCAAGCTTGTTTGATTCGGTTTTAACATTTGCAACTGAAATAATAATCGTGTTACTCAAAGTCCCTGGGTGACCCACACCTGTACTCCCAGCAGTTGAGGAGGCTGAGGCAGGAGGATTGTGAGTTCAAGGCCAGCCTCAACAACTTAACAAGGTCCTCAGCAACTTAGCGAGACCCTGTCTCTAATTAAAAAAATAAAAAGGGCTGGGGATGTGACTCAGTGGGAAAATGTCCCTGGGTCCAATTCCCAGTACAAAAAAAAAAAACTTATTTTAAAAAGTCCCTAAGCAATAAAATAGATTTTATTTTCTGTGATTCAACAGAGATTGTTACTTGTCTTCCCAGCTTGGTCTTTCCTATTAGGAAAGTCCCTGGAAACTTTCTATTCAGGGGTCAGGAATATATTCATATCTATGTCTGCATCCACATCATACCTAAATCTGAATCTGTGACTGATCAATCAATATAGGTTCAGCCACATGTAACAGAAATACAAATTGATAGTGGCTTCTATACCATCGAGATTTCTTTTTCATGTAATCAGAAACAGAGTGGGGACATTACTACCAACTATACACAAGAAAAAGCATCACACAAGAATATCGTGAACAATTGTATGCCAACAAGTTCAGTGACCAGATGAAACGGACAACTTCTAGAAGCCATAAGTCATCATTGGAGGTTCAAAAGTTCACTAAGACCAATTACCAAAATTGACTCATGAAGAAATAGAAAACCTTAATAGACATATAACAACAACAAAAAAAAGAGTTGAATTAATCATCAGAAGCCTCGCAGCCAAGAAAAGTCCATGGATGAATTCTATGGAACATTTCAAGAATTAACCTCAGCCGGGCGCGGTGGCGCAGGCCTGTAATCCCAGCACCTGGGAGGCTGAGGCAGGAGGATCGCGAGTTCAAAGCCAGCCTCAGCAACTTAGCGAGGCCCTAAGCAACTCAGTGAGACCCTATCTCTAAATAAAATACAAAATAGGACTGGGGATGTGGCTCAGTGGTGAAGTGCCCCTGGGTTCAATCCCCAGTACCAAAAAAAAAAAAGAATTAACCTCAGTCCTTGTCAGTTTCTTCTACAAAACAGAAGAGGAGGAGATATTACCTAAGTCATTCTAGATACCAAATCCAGACAAGGACATCACAAGAGACAGAAAGAACAGATGAGCATTCCTTGTGAGCACAGATGCAAAAACATACTCAACCAAACACCAGCCAACTGAGTCCAACAGCACCTTGAAGAGCTGATACAACACGAGCAGACAGGAGTAACCTCAGGAAGGCAAGGGTGGTTCAATCCAAAGTCAAGCAACGTACTACTCCATGTTCAAATAAAGGGGACGAAACACCACATTTATATTAATGCAGGAAAGCACTTGACAAAATTCAGTCCCTTGCAGGAATCACACGGAACACCCCCAACTCCACAAGGGTGGGACATGGAGACCCACACCTAACGTCACAGTCAGTGGACGAAAGAATCTGCAAAGAAGTGATTAGAGCCAAAACATGACTCCGGCCAAGTGGGAGGCCTGCAGAAATGCGCGGAGCAGCTGGAGCAGGAAAGGAAGACGTTCCATCCACAGCAGCGTCGAGAATAAAACACCTAAGAACAGATACAACCAAGGAGTTGCAGAAACATGACTGAACAAATCAAGAAGGACCTAAGTAAATGTAAACAGTCCCATGTTTGTGAAGGGGAAGGCGTCACATCGTTGAGATGGCATCTGAAGATTTAAAGCAATCTATAGATTCAATGCCAGCCCTATCAAAATCCCAATGTCCTTTTCCTTCTTTTCTTTTCTTTTCTTTTTTTTTCTGTACTGGGGCTCTACCCATGGGTGCTTTACCACTGAGCTACATCTCCATCCCCAGCCCATTCTACTTTTTTTTTTTTTTGAGACAAGGTCTCCCTTAGTTGCCCAGACTGGCCTCAAATTTTTGATCCTCCTTCCTCAGCCTCCTGAGTCCCTGGGATTATAGGCGTGCGTCATCTTGACTATTGTCTTTTTCTTTTTAATGGAGAAGTTGATCCCAAAACTCATGTGGAATTGCAAGACAGTAGCCAAATCAGTTGTTAGGAGAACAAAAAAATTGGAGGACTCTAATTTCCATTTCAAGACTTACCACAGGGGCTGGGGGTGTGGCTCAGTGGTGAAGTGCTCGCCTGGCATGTGTGAGGTCCTGCATATCAATACTCAATACTCAGCATGGCATATCAATAAATAAGATTAAAAAAAAGATCCATTGACAACTAAAAAATTTTTTAAATAAATAAGTAAATAAAGGTCTATCAAAAACTAAAAAATATATTTAAAACTGCAACACTTACTAAAAGAAAGACTGCAGAGCTGCAAAATTCAGATCAGGGTTCTAGTGGTATGGGGACACACATCTGATCGGTGGTCTAGGTCTATCAACATGCAGGTCAGTAGTCTAGAAATAAGCAGCGTGGTCAGTTGATTTTCAATAGGGAGGCCAAGGCAATTCAATGGGGGAAAGAATGGTCTCTTAATTAATTAATATTTATATTTATATTTAACAAAGAAATATGACTTGTTGGTTTCATTTGTTTATTCATTCACTTATTGATTCAATGGTGCTGGGGCAGCTGGACAGACATATCTATGAAAATTTTGACCCTTATCTCACACCATACACAAAAATAGATATAAAATGGATCAGAGCTCTAGACAGAAGAACTAACAGAACGATTAAACTCTCAGAAAAAGAACAACACTGGAAGAAATCTCCATGACCTTTGATTTGGCAAAGGATTCTTTTGAGATGTGACACAAAAGCACAAGAAAAGGAAAGAGAGAATTGTGCTTCATAACAATTAAAAACTCTCGTCGGGTGCAGTGGTGCAGCTTGGGAGGCTGAGGCAGGAGGATCACAAGTCTGAGGCCAGTCTCAGCAACTGAGCAAGGCCCTAAGCAATTTAGCAAGACCCTGTCTCAAATCATAACCTCTGATGTGGCTCAGAGGTTAATGCCTCTGGGTTCAATGTCCAATACAAAAATAAAAATAAAAAAATAAAAACTTTTCCTGCCAGGCACAGCGCACATGCCTATAATCCCAGCAACCAGAGAGGCTAAGGCTGGAGGATCAGGAGCTCAAAGCCAGCCTCAGAAGATTAGCCTGATAAATCTAATCTTTTTAGCCTATTAAAAAGGGGTGGGGATGTGGCTCAGTGAGTGAACACCCAAGTGCAATCCCTTATACTAAAAATCCTCCCCCAAAACAAAACAAAACTCTTCTACATGAAGGCATACTACTAAGAAAGTAACAAGACAATCCAGAAAACTGGGAAAGAATACTTGCAAACCATCTATCTGATAAAGGTCAAGTATCCAGAATATGTAAAGAGCTCTTCCAACCCAACAATGATAAGCAACACAATCTAAAAATTGGCAGTGAACTTGAATAACCTGTTGTCCAAAGAAGACACCACCAAGCACGTGGAAGACCAGACTGACTGCAAACAGGCCCCAGGGATTGTTTGTTGGTGGTTTTTTTGTTTTGTTTTTATTTATTTATTTATGAAGATGGAAATCTTCCACCATGAGATCCTGGTGAGCTGAGCAATTCAACACGTTTTCTGGAACCGAAGGCACCCTGCAGCTGTACCCAGTGGCTGCCTCTTCCGTGATATAAATAATACCTCAGTAGAGTTGTTGAAATAAAAATAAAAAAGAGGAAATGGGCTGGGGGAGGGGTTGTCGCAATTATTCTCCCCCAGGAGCCCATTTGGCTGAAATGCTGAGACCACTTCCTCTCGGTGAGGTGATCGGTGACGGCTCGGAGTCCTCCAGGGTTGCCAGGGCGCCAGAGGTCCCACCTCGCCCCCCTTCCCAGGGCCCCACTCCTGAGACAAGGACAGACCCAGACGCCCCCCTCCCAGGACACTCCTCTGAACTCACGTCCTTTTCGGGGGGGGGGGGGGGAACGTGGCTCGGGCAGCTGTTAAATGTCCAGTCCCCAGGTCATCTTCTTTTGCGTGCCAAGGGGCTCAGTGGCCCTGATGCGACCCACCCACGGCCTGCAGCTTGTCCTGGGCGCTCTTGAAAATGCAAATGAGGCTCAGCCACCCCTTGAAAGCCACCGATGACTCCCCATTTCCACTGGAACAAAGTCTGCCTTCTTCCGTCTTCTTGCAAGGTCCTGGGGGCACCCATGGTGTGACCTCCCGCCTGCTGCCGGCCTGCCACTGCTGCTCCATCCCCTGCTCCTGGAGCAACCCACCTGGTTCCACCTCAGTGCCTTTGAACTTGCACGGGTTCTGCCTACCACCTTGCCCCTGTGGCTGCCCCCCTCTTTTTTATCCAGCATACCCCTAGGTTCAGCCTTGAGAAGAGGCGTTGAACAACCCTGTGTAGCAGAAGCATGGAAGTGAGTTATCTAGAGTGTGGGCTCAATGACGGAGTTCAAATCCCAGCTCGCCTGCTGTGTGACCTCGGACAAATCATTAACCTCTCTGAGCTGTTTCTTCGTCCGTAGCACAGGGAAAAGGACACTGATTCTGAAGTCCAAGTGCACCACGCATCTTCAAAGTCCTTAACCAGCTGTACAGAGCAAGCCCTCAAGGGTGAGATATCAGAAGATTCACTCTGAAGAGCAAGAGAAAAAGGAAAGCTGGCTTCCTTCCCCTGTGTCCTCCCGAGCTCGGGAGATATTCGGGAAGTCAGGGACAAGGCTGTAGGGCGAGGCCAGGACCAACATCCCGCAAATGGACCCCAGGGGAATTTGTACCAAGTTCCTCAAAAGATGGGTAGAAAAAGAGAAGAAAAAAATCAAGAAATAAAGAGCAAGATGGGTTCGATTTTCCCTGGAGTGTCGTGTGGATCAGCTGAGAGTCGTTTCCCAAAAATGAGTCCGTGGGGCCTGGATGTGCAGCGGGTGGACCCGGATGGTCCCTCCCTCCCAGGGCGCACATCCTCCTGCGCTGGACTCCTTTCCACAGCTCCGGGTGCAATTAGGATTCCAAAGCAGCAGGTTCAAACCCCAGCTCCGGAACTCGGCCTGTGGGATATGTACTCCCTGAGCCTCGGTCTCTTCATCTGTACAATGGGACCAGTCTCGCCTGCCTCGCAGGGTCTGCGGGATGAAACAGGTAATGCCGTGCCAGGTGGTGCTGGTGGTGGTCATGGTGATGGTGTCCGTAGCAATTTTCTGGCTGTTCCCCTTTTGAGGCTGCTGGCCGTAGGGTGGTTTTGTCCCCTGGTCTTCTAAATGTCAACCAGAGACATCTGCACCTGTCATGCGCCCCTGGCTCCTCACCAGACCAAACCTCTCTGGGGAACTTCTCTCTATTCTCCTTTTGCGTTCCCACGTGCCCGTCGCTTCTCTCTCCCCCGTGTCTGGGCGGCTCCATTTGAGAGAAGGGCAAATCGAGGCCATGGGACAGGCCCTGGGGTCCTGTGGTCAAGGACGCGGGGCCAGGGCTCACCCAGGAGGCTGGGTGCGAGGGGACGGGTGGACAGGAGTCGGGGTCGCCCCGCACAGCTCAGACCCGCAGGCCGGCTGGCACACCGGGCAGAGGGACCCCCGTGCGGCCTCCGCGAGCCTCTGGTCTCGGCCTCCTCTGCGCGCTGAGGGGGCCCACGGAGCGGTCCCTGGTGCCGCCTCGGCCTGGGAGCCTCGGTCTGCACTTCTGTGGGAAGTGGCTCCCGGCTGCCTCGCCTGCCTCGCGGGTCACGACCGCGAGGCCTGTGGGGACCATGTCACCTGTCCCCAGAGGCAGATGTCGCCCTGGCGCCTGGGGTGACCTTTAGCGAGCGGAGCGGGCCCCACCTCGTGCTGCGGAGGGCGGGGCGGGGCGGGGCGGGGCGGCGTGGGCGGGGCGCCGGGCCACATCCTCCGCGCGGGGACACGGATGGCAGCCGCCGGCCGCCGCCTCGCGCAGACCCAGCGGCGTCGCTCCGCCGGGTGGCCGTGGGCCCCGCGCCCGGGAGCCCGCCTGCCCCTCCCGGGCCGCGCCTGAGGCCGCCCGCCGCCGGCCGGTCGCTCTGGACAGGTCCCTGCCCTGCGCTCCCGCCGGCGCCCTCCGTGGCTCCCACCTGCCCAGACGGCCCGCGCCCCAGCCTGGTGACCCTGAGGGCGACGACGCGGGCAGGTTGTGGACCGTCACCCCAGGCTGGACCTCTGCCCGCGTCCTCTCCCCTCGTTTCCTGCCCCTCCGCCGAGGTCAGCTGCCACCACCCCGGAGGCCACCAGGTCGCCAAGGCCACCAGATCGGGGAGCCCAGAATGAGTTTCTGAGGAAGACACCGGAGGAGCAGGTAACTAGGTCCCGTCACTGTCCCCACCCCGGACAGGGCAACCTCTCCGCGCAGGGGGACCTGCCCCTCGAGTGGCATTCAGGGCCCGGCGGGTGGGCTTGGGCAGCGCTGTGCGCAGGTCCCGGCTGGGGACACCGGGTCAGGGAGGTTCGTGAGAGCTGGCGTGGAGGCTCCCGTTGGCCCAGCCCAGAACGAACGGAGGGCTCTGCGGCGGGTCTGCAGGAAGCCCAGGGGCGGAGGCAGGGGCATGGCTGGGATGACCCCGTCTGTAGAAACCAGCCTCCAAGAATCAGGGGCACCATCGTCTGGGTCCTGGGCAGCCATGCCAGGCTGCAGGGCGAAGGGGCCGGGACTGGGCGTCCCCTGGCCGATGTGGAGGGGAGGGCTGTCAACTCGGCCTTGGCTTCCGTGTTTCATTGCCTTTATTTTATGTAATCCTTCAAAACGGGACTGGTGAGCCCATTTCACAGATAAGGAAATGAAGCTTGCAGAGGAAAAACGATTGCCTTTGGCGACTCACCTAGAATATAGCAAGGGTGGGCAGTGAAACCGGGTGACCCCATGGCCATCTCCTCATCTTTATCGTGGAGCACAGGGTGAGGGTCAGATGATAAGAGGACACTTCTCTGGTGCGTGGAGGAGAGGGAATGGAGAACCCTGGTGGAGGGAACATGTGGGGAGAGAACTCAGGACCCTCTGAAGGGATGACAGTCACTGCCCAGCAGGAGCGCAGGACCCAGTGCAGGGGCAGTCACGAGCCCCCAGGCTGCTCCTAGGACATGTGTGCGGCCCTTGGGGGGTTCAGACACGTGGTGGAGTGGGGGAAACCTGGCCGGTCAAGGCCTGGCCATGCGCCTTCAGGGCCGGTGAACTCAGGCAAATCCTCACCTTGTGTAGCCTTGTGGACCCTCGGTATCCTCATCTGTAAAATGGGGACAAAGGTCTGTAAGGACGCAGGTCATAACAAGGTGGAAGTGCCATCCCAGTGTCCTCTCCCTTCTAGGGAGGGAGGAACCTTCAGCCATGGTGGGAGGGCCAGGCCCCTGGAGTGGAAGAGGGTGTGGGGACATCCCCGGGAAGCCTGCCTGCCCAGCCCTGGCCCAGTGCTCACCATGTCCCAGCCCTCGAGGACCCGGTGGGGGCTGCTGGCCACCGGCAACCCATTTCACAGATGGCAAGACTGAGGCAGGTTCTGCGGAAGCCCGGCCGCCCCGCCCTGGCGGGTGTCTGGGTCTTTGCTGGTCCTGGGGGAGGCTCAGGGGAGCCAGCCCAGGGCCGGGCCTGAGCCAGAGGAGAGAGGGAGGCAGGCGGGAGCTGTGCCTGGGAGGCCCCCAGCCTGGTCAGCTCCCCTCGGCCAGCCGGCGGGGTCCCTGTGGTCACCAGGGCGCTGGAGCTGACTCACCGTGCACGCTATAATTTTGGAGTCAGTCGGAACTGGGTTCAAATCCCAGCTCTTCCACTCGGTGCTCCTGTGACCTGGGGACTCAGGTCCTGCGACCTCTGAACCCAGGTGCGTGTCTGTGAGCGGAGGAAATGTCCGTGAGAACCAGAATCGGAGCTCTAAGAGCAGGAACGGAGGCCAGGCCAGGAGGCTGTGAGAAGGTCTTCCCGGGTATTTATTGAGCACGTGCTATGGGGTCCCACAGCTCCCAGCCCTGGGCTTGGTGGCACCGACGGCCAAAGCAGCGGAGCCCAGGCTCTGACGAGGGGCAGGAGCTCAGCAACAGTAGTGAAAGGTCGTACTTTTTGGGGGGTGGGGGTGCTGGGGATTGAACCCAGAGGTGGAGGTGCTTTACCACGGAGTCACATCCCCAGCTCTTTAAAAAAAAAACAATTTTTTTTTAAAATTTTGAGGCAGGGTCTTGCTAAATTGCTTAGGGCCTCTCTTAGTCGCTGAGGCCTGCCTCGAACTTGTGATCCTCCTGCCTCAGCCTCCCAAGTCACTGGGTGGTTTTACTTTGAACACTGTTGGTACTCACCCCTGTGCAGAGGGGGAAACCGACGCTCAGAGACAGAGGGGAGCTTTCTAGGGCCACCCAGGGAGACACTGAAATGGCGAGAAGAAAGTCACGAAGACGGGGGACTCACAGTTTCCTGAGGAAGAGGGTCTTTGCTCCACAGCCCCGTCCTCGCCTGCTTCTCCAGGGCCCAGAAACCCGAGGGGGAGGGGGAGGAGTGGGAGGAGCACCCTCCCCCCTGGCTCATAGGTGCCACCACCCCCGCTCTGCCCTGGCTTGGGGCCAGAGGGACTTTCATGACAGCTCAGATGAGACGGCTGAGCAAACCTGGAACTTCTGAGACAACCTGAGAATATTCCCCCGCGCAGGAGGGGCCCCACTGAGGCCCCGCTGCCCGGGACACTTGCAGGAGGGACCCAGCCTGCTGCTCCCTGCAGCCCCTGAGAAGGGTCCAGCCACCTCAGTGGTCCCCGGGGAAGTGAGGCAAGTGTACCACCTGGCTCCCTGCTTGGGTCCCAGCCCTTCCTTGCTGTGTGACCGCAAACAAGGCGCTGGGCCTCTCTGGGCCAGTCTCATCATCTGCCAATAGGGCCTGATGGCGTCCAGCAGGACCAGTGGCTGCGCCTCTCTCGGGGTGAATCAGTAACCCCCAGTCTGCGTTGGCAGCACCGGGCGGGAGGAGGGGCAGCTTGCGAGCTGGGCCGCAGCCCTGCAGCCCAGGCTGCAGAGCTGGGAGAGGACTCGCCTGGGCCTGCTGCCCGGGCACCAGGCTTCCGGGAGGCCGCAGTCACCGCACAGGACAGGGTGCCCAGCCTGGTGCAGAGCTCCTGGGCTGGGGGAGCGCCGGTGCAGGGCGCGGGGTTCCAGGAGGAGAGGCCGCCCGGAGGCTGCAGGGCTGGGCGGGGCCAGGCCCGTCCCCACGCTCAGTCCCCCCGCCCCAGCGAGCTCCAAGGCAGGACCCCAGACAGCGTGGCCAGCGCTGCCCCTCCCAGGGAAACGTGCAATCCACCAACTCCAAGTGCACCCTGAGGGCGGCTGCTTCTCCAGGGCCACAGATGGGCGGGCCGAGGCCCAGGGAAACCCTGCGAGGGGGACGAGGGGGACAGGGACCTGATGTGGGGTAGCAGCGGAGGCTCCTTCCTGCCCAGGGCCACCAGAGAACCTGCTCGGGTGAGAACTCGCAGGGAGCCCGGGCCTCCGGCTGCCCTCCGCAGCTCCTGGTCACCGTCTGATGGCAGCAGTCACCAGCACACAGACTCTGGGAGCTGAGGGAGGGGAGAGGGCAGCTCCTGGGACAGGGACAGAGCTGATGTGGAGACTGAGACCTCTCAGGGCTGCTGATGACTCCGCACAGCGATTCTTACCTGCCTCAACCTTCTGTCTGTCCATCCTTCTTTCCATCCTTCCATTCTCCATTCTCCTTGTTGAGCCTCTGCTCCAATCCAGACCCCACTCCACGCACTGGGAATACTGTGGGGAGCACGGTAGGTAATGATCAAACCTCTGGGAGCTTGTACTTCAGGACAGACATTCACTAAACTAATCCTAAGATCACTGTGGCTGTGAAGGAGAGACACAGGGTCCTGGGACGCAGGACCGCAGAGGACATCCTCCTCTTCAGACAGGGTCAAGGACCTCTTTGAAGAGGCAACACTGAAATCGAAATCTGAGGATGGAAATGCAAAGAAGCTGGAGAGAAAGTGTTCGCAGCAGAGGGAGTGGCACATGCAAAGGTCCTGAGGTGAGGGGAAAGGTGGAGCACGGATTTTATCCTCCTCAAGTACATAAGATCCACGATGCACTGAATTTAAGACAGAAGCATCAAAAAGAATGAGATGCACCCTTGGAGGGCGCAGCCTCGGAGGATCTTAACCTGGAGGGAAATCTTCCCAATCATCACCCTCTCCTGCAGGTTTCCACAAAGCAAAGGTTTTGGCCACCTACTCAGTGTGAAGCACTGGCTGGTCACTGGGGACTCAGCTGTGACCAAGAACACACCGTGCCTGCCTAGATGATGCTTGGAGTGTGCTTTGGTGGAGGGATGGACTAAGGGAAGGCGCGCCTCTCACTCCCTGGAGAGGCTGGAGATCAGCAGAGGTGACATGTGAACTGAATTCGGAAGACTGAGCGGGAGGCTGATGAGCCAAGCAGAGTGGAGTCTGTGGCCGAGCCCCGAGGGTGTCAGCACCAGGCGAAGGGCCCGCTGGCCAAGCTGCTGGCCTCCTGGTGCTCACTCAGGGGAGACCAAGTGCTGAAGCCAGGCTGGGGAACCGGGGGTTTCCGTGAAGGGGGCCGCGGGGCCCTGGTGGCAGTGAGGACTGGGGGGCAGGGGCAGGCGCAGCCCAGGGCAGAGGAGTCCTGCAGGACCCGCGGGATGGCGGCCCTTGCTTCTGTGTTCCCTCTTGGAAAGTCCCCAGTCTTGACACTTCTCCTTCCAGCGACCCCTGCGCTCCTATTTATGGCCCTTCTGGGGAGTCCCTCCCCATCTCATGTCTTCTTGGCTCCCGCGGGAAATGGCCATTTTCCTTTCACCCCCACGCCTTTCACTTTCAGCCCTGGGCCCCGGCCTGACCTGGGCACCTGCAGATCCCAGGGCTGACCGCCGGGAGAGCAGGACCGTCCGGAACCCGCGCAGGCTCTGCCCAGGCTGCGGAGGCCGTGCGCCCGCGGCTGCAGGGCGGCCCGACTGCGCAGGCGCCCCGCGCAGGACCCCGCGGGGAGCGCGGGCCTCGCTGCAGCCCGGGGTTCGGTTCCCGGTGCTTCCTCAGCCCGCGCTGGTGTAGGGGGTGAAATGCTGAGGACCCTGAGCGACAGCGCGGCGGGAGCGCACCCCAGATCGCCGCAGCGCCCGGCTGACCTTTCTCTATTTCCCTGCGTGTCTGCAAA
>JAJEJO010001815.1:85237-104477 GCA_020662805.1 Glaucomys volans | reverse complement strand
CTCAATCCTCCTGCCTCAGCCTCCCAAGTGCTGGGATTACAGGTGTGCGCCACCGCGCTTGGCTCTTAATTACTTTCTAAGTCTTGACATTCTTCTTTTAAAATTGTCCAAACTATTTTTCACTCTTTGCATTTCTCTACAAACTTTAAAATGATCTTGTCAATTTTCACCAAAGAAAATCCTGCTGGAGATTTTTTTGGATGTTGAGATTTTAATTGAAACTTTAGTTCATTTGGGGGAGGACAGACATCTTTTTAAATCTTCCAATCCATGAACATAGTATGCACCTCCATTTATTTCTGTTTCCTTCAATTTATCTTAGTACTGTCTTGGAGGTTTCTGTGTAAAAGTCTTACACATCTTTAATTAGAGTCATTCCTGGGTATTTAGTTTTTAATGTTAATGTAAATTGCATAACTTTACAATTTGGTTTGTTCTCAGTGTACAAAAATATAATGTTTTCTTTTCACATTGTATAACGTATTAACACACCTTTCAAGCTGGAGTTCCAGATGTAAGAAGAATTAATGAGTACACCCCTAACACGGCTGACTTCAGCTGACCACCAGATGAGGGGATATTGTTATTGTGGCTGTTGTATTATTGTTGGGTTGTTTTGCTTTGTTTTTGTTCTGATTCTTTTATTTATTTATTTATTTATTTATTTATTTATTTATTTAGAGATCTATTCTCACTATGTTGCGCAATCTGGCCTCAAACTCCTGGGATCAAGTGGTCCTCCTGCCTCAGCCTCCTGGATGTCAGGGCATCTGGATTATATGAGAGAGCTCTTGCCTTTTACTTTACTAATGTTTTCACTCCTCTTCCTCTGCTAATCCTATGAGAGAAGGTCCTCTGGCCCAAAGCAGAGTGTCATTAACCAGCAAGATATTTTTTTGCCCTCAACTACTTTTAGATGCACAGTTCATTAGTGTCAACTATGTACATGTCATTGAGCAGCAGATCTTCTTCATCTTGCACGAGTGAAACTCTGAACCCATCGAAAAGCAACTCCCTATGTGTCCCTCCCTCTAGTTCCTGCAACTACCAGTCTACTTTCTGTTTCTATGAGTCTGATGGCTTTAAATTCATTCCCGTAAGTGGAACCATGCAATATGTGTCTTGCAATTGGCTTATTTCACTTAACACACAGTCCTCAGGTTTCATCCATGTGTAGCATATGACAGGATTTCCTTCTTTTTGTAAGCTGAATAATATTCCACGGTTTGTATGTAGCACATTTTCTTTATCCGTTTGCCTGTCAATGAATTTAGATTGCTTACATGTCTTGGCTATTGTGAATGTTTCTTTGAGATGCCACTTTTCCTTCCTTTGAATATGTATTTGGCATTTCTATTTTTAATTTTCAAAAAATTAACAGAAAAGCACAGAATTGTTCTAATTTCCCCACATTCTTACCAATATTTGTCATTTCCTTTTTTTCTTCTAATGCCATCATACCAAGTGTGAAGTAATATCTCATTGTGGTTTTGATCTGCCTTTCTGTGATGACTAGTGAGGTTGAGCATCTTTTCATATGCTTAGCACACATTTGTTTATTTCTTTGGGAAAATGTCTATTCAGGTTCTTTGTCAAAAAAAAATTTTTTTTTTGATTGAACCCAAGGTCACTTAACCACTGAGCCACATCCCCAACTCTTTTTTTTATATTTTTAATAGAGACAGGATCTCACTAAATTGCTTAGGGCCTTGCCAAGTCACTGATTGAACTTTTGATCCTCCTGCCTCAGCCTCCTGAGTCACTGGGATTTTAAGTGTGTACCTCTGTACCTGCTGGACTTTTCTATTTCTGGAAAGAAAAAAAAGAAAAAGAAAAAAAACCTTGGAATTTTGTGGGGATTGCTTTAAATCCATAATTTCTTTGGGTATTATCAACATGTTAACAATATTAAGTCTTCAATCCATGAAGATGGGATGTCTTTCTATTTATTTGTGTCTAATTTCTTTTAACAATGTTGTGTATTAGTCTTTCTCCTCCTTGGTTAAGTCTACTCCTAAGCATTTTATACTTTGAGCATTTTATTCTTTTTGATGTTATTGTAAATGGAATTGTTTTCTGAATTTCCTTTTGGGACTATTCATTGTTTGCATATAGAAATGCAACTAATATTTGAGTGTGTGTTTTGTGTACCTCCACTTTGCTGAATTCATTTATTGGTTCTTAAGGTTTTGTGAAATTTTAGGGTTTTCAACATACAAGATCAGCCAGGTGTGGTGGTGCACGCCTGTAATCCCAGCACTTGGGAGGCTGAGGCAGGAGGATCTCGAGTTCAAAGCCAGCCTCAGCAACTTAGCGAGGCCCTAAGCAACTCAGTGAGACCCTGTCTCTAAATAAAATACAAAATAGGGCTGGGGATGTGGCTCAGTGGCCGAGTGTCCCTGAGTTCAATCCCCAGTACCAAAAAAAAAAAAAAAAAAAAAAAAATACAAGATCATGTCATCTGCAAACAGAGAAAATCTTACTTCTGCCTTTCCAATTTAGATGCCTTCTGTTTCTCTTTAGTGCCTAGTACCTCCGGCTAGAACTTCCAGTATGTCGAATAGAAATGGCAAAACCAGGCCTTCTTGCCTTGTTCCTGATCTTAGAGGAAAAGATTTCAATTTTTCACCATTGAGTATGGTACCACTTCTAGTTTGTTGAATTTTTAAAAAATTATTATTAAATGGCATTGAATCATGTCAGATGCTTCTTCTGCATCAGTTGAGATGATCATGATTTTTGCCTTTTATTCTGTTAATGTCGTATGTGATATTTACTCAGTTCCGGGGATACATCCTGCTTCATCATGGGGTCTAATTCTTTTACTGTGTTGTTGAATTTGGTTTGCTAGGTGTTTTCTGGAGGACTTTTGCACAAATATTCATCAGAGATATTGGTCTGTAGTTTTCCTGCCTTTTTTTCTGGCTTTGGTACTAGACCCTCATAAAATGAATTTAGAAGTATTTCCTCCTTTTCAGATTTTGGGAAGAGTTTAAGAGGGATTGATGTTAATCCTTCCTTAAGTATTTGGTAGAATCTTCTAGTAAAGCCATCAGATTCTGCATTTTTCCTTGTTTTGATTACTGATTAGTTTCCTTTCCACTTACAGGTCTATTCGGACATTATGTTTTTTCATGATTCTGTCTTGGTAGGTTGTATGTTTCTAGGGATTTGCTGATTTCTTGAAGGTTATCTGTCTCTTATCATATAATCATTCAAAGTATTCTCTTACACCTTTTTTTTATTTCTGGGGCCTTGATTGTAATGTCTACTCTTACATTTCCAATTTTAGGTACTTGAGTCTTCTCTCTTTGTCTAACTAAGAGTTTGTCAATGTTGCTGATCAATAGAAATAAAATTAAAATTTTATATTGATGCCATCTTCAGTTTCCTTGCTTATGAATTATTATCCTAAGAGTTCATCTGGGTATCTTGGCGATTGCTAGGTGCCCAATCCTTAGGACATTCCAAACACTCTTTTCCTGTCTTTATCAATTTATTTCTTTTTCTTGTCTTATTATGTTGATTTGGGCCTTGGATACAAGACATTCTTGATTTTTTTTTTCCTACACTCAGGAAGAAAATACCCCATATTTCTCAGTTGAGATGACGTTAGCTGTGTATGTTGTTCGTATGTGTGTGTGTGTGTGACCTTTGTTGAATTAAAGGGTCAGAGTCCTATCCAGAGGAATCGTATTTTCTGACAGGTTTTAGAAATCACCAATGGATTCTGCAATTCATTGAATATTTTCTGAACACATTAAATGATCATATTAAGCTTCTTCTTATGCTGTCAATGCTATAAAATAGATCACTGATATTCTAATGTCAAGCTAATCTTAAATTCCTGAAATAAGCCAAGGTGATAACGATATGTTGCTTTTGTATATATCACTGGGTTTGTTAGTATATTGTGTAGGACTTTTGCATCTTATTTATGATAAAGATTGACCTATAATTTTACTTTCTTTTATAATGTCAACTTTTGCCACCAAGGCTGTTTATTTATTTTTATTTTTTGGAACCAGGGATTGAACTCAGGGACACTCGGCCACTGAGCCACATCCCCAGCCCTATTTTGTATTTTATTTAGAGACAGGGTCTCACTGAGTTGCTTAGGGCCTCGCTAAGTTGCTGAGGCTGGCTTTGAACTCGCAATCCTCCTGACTCAGCCTCCCAAGTTGCTTGGATTACAGGCGTGCGCCACCGCACACGGCTCCTATCTATTCTTTAATCTCTTTTTTTCTCCTTTGCCCATTTTTTAGAATAATCAACTTTTAAAAGTTATTACTCTATGTCCTTTTTAGTTTTTTATTTACTTCTCTGATAATTCTTTTTGTGATTATCTTAAAGAGTAGACATGCACACTTAATTTTTAAAAAATTTCTACCTTGAATCAGTATTTTATCTTTTCCCAGATAATACAATAGCCTTTAAACTGGGTTCACCTCTGCCTACCTTGGGGTGTCATGATCATGTTTTTTTATTGACTCTTTGTAGTTTCATGGGACAGTAGAATCCATTCTGATGTAATCACGCACGCATGGAATCTCGTTAGGTCCCCTTTCTTGTGGATGTATTCTCCCATGACTCCTTAAGACACTGCCTTGGTATTTCTAGCGATCAATACCTATTTTTACTTACAGTAACCTCGTGGCTTGTCCTTGTGCCCTTCACTACCCCGATTCCAGTCGGGAATTATTGTCTTTTACTTAAAACACCCCCGTCAGTCACTCTCCTGGCTCAGGTCTCCCAGTGACAAACCCCCTATTCTGCTGTTCTTCACTCGTTTTGACGGAATAAACCTTTGCTTTGTCTTCATTTTCAAAAACTTCTGGTTACGACACATTCCACGCACTTTAAAATCCACTCTTGGGCACCCCCGACCCCAAGCGGCTGGTCACTCCAGGAGGAGACCCATGCACCACCTGTCATTCCCCCGCAGCCTGGGGTCCTGGAAACCTGCTCCTGGCTCTGTGGAAGTGCCTCTTGGTGACTTCGCACCCAATGGGAGCATGCCCTCTGGGGCCGTTGTGTCCGACTTCTTCAGCATCAATTTTCAAAGTGGTCCCGTGGGAACAGACCTCAGGTGCCCATTCCCATCGGTGGCTCGATGACGTTCCAGTGAGTGAGCACCCTACATTTTATTCCATGGCGTAGACAGACGCCACAGCCGCCTGGCCCGTGCCTCTGTGGAAGGGCACCCAGGCTGGCTCCATGCTCTAGCTGTCCTGAGCTGAGCTGCTGTGAACCTGATGTGGCTGCTGTGTCACTGCCGTGTGCTGATTGTAAGGCCTCCAAGTATGAATGGAGGAGTGCGATGGCTGGGTCAGGTGGTGGTCCATTGCAGGTTCTGAGGGATCTCCACCCTGCCCTGCAGAGTGGGGGAGTTCTGGGCTGCTCCCCCCTGGACTGGTGTGAAGCCACGGCTGCGCACCAGGTGTGCAGGGCTGCGGGATCCTGGTCCCCCTCTGGGGTCTCTCCACTGCACACCTGGGAGCGGATTGCTAGGTCCACTGGCAACTCTGTGGCTTTCTGAGAAGCTGAAGTGGTTCCCACCGTTTTCCACGCGCACCAACGGGGTCTCAGTGCGCCCGAGTCTCCCCATCCCCGCTCGATGCTGCCTCTTTTGGCGATGGTGACATCACCATCCGAGAAGCCGGGAGTGGACTTTCGCTGTGTCTTTATTTGCATTTCCCCGATGATCAGTGGTGATGAGCAGCTTTTTATGCATTTATTTGTGTTTCTTCTGTGGAAAGATATTTATTCAAATCTTTTGCCCTGTTTTTAATTGGACCTTGGTGTCTTAGATGTCTAGTTGCAGGAGCTCTTCATGCATCCAACCCAGGACGGACGCTGGGCCTTTCCACGCGGTGGTCTGCAAACACTTTTTACCATTCTGAGTGTCGTCTTTTCACTTTTTTTTTAAACCAGGGATTGAACCCAGGGACACTCAGCCACTGAACCACATCCCCAGCCCTATTTTGTATTTTATTTAGAGACAGGGTCTCACTGAGTCGCTTAGGGCCCTGCTTTTGCTGAGGCTGGCTTTGAACTCGAGATCCTCCTGCCTCAGCCTCCCAAGCTGCTGGGATCACAGGCGTGCCCCACAGCACCTGGCTCACTTTCTTAATAGTATTTTTGAAGCACAACCGTTTTAAAATTTTGCTTTAGTATGGTATATCTATTTTTCTTTATTTGTGCTTTTGGTGTCGTCTTTAAGGAACTATTGCCTGCTACAAGGTCACCAAGATTGACACCTGAGTTTTAATTGAAGATTCTAGTAATAACTTTACCTTTTACATCTTGATCTTTTATCCATATTGAGTTAATGTTTTATAGTTTTATTATGTTACATGTCCAGTTTCAGCAGCACTGTGTGCTTTATAGACTATTCTTTTAACCATTGTCTGGCACCCTTGTCAAAGATCAATTGCAAAGCCCCCTATGGTGGTGCATGCCTGTAATCACACTCAGGAGGCTGAGGCAGGAGGATCACAAGATGGAGGCCAATCTCAGCAACTTTGCAAGGCCCTGTCTCTAACTAAAATACAAAAAAGGGCTGGTGATGTGGCTCAGTGGTCAAATGCCCCTGGGTTCAATCCCTGGTGCACCCCCCACATCATATTATCCAAAAATAGAAATGTCTTTTCTTTTTCTTGCTCAATTGCCTTGGCTAAGGGCTCTAGTAAAATGTCTCACGACTTCATAGGGGTGGAAACCTTGTCTTGTTTATGATCTTAGGAATAAAGTTTTCAAGTTTTCCATGATTATTTAAGATATTAATGGTGGGACTTTCGTAGGATCCTTTATCATATTGACCTCACCTTCATCTTTTAAAGGATGTTTATACTGGACATAAAACTCTAGGCTGATGTTTAAATTTTTTTCAGTTCAAGATCTTGTTCCATTGTCTCCCCTATAATTTCCATTGAAAATTCAGTTGATAGTCTTATTCCTCCTTTGAAGGCAAAATGTCTTTTTTCTCTGTGGTACTTTTAGTATGTCTTGTTTTTAATTTTTAAAAGTTTTTCTAGCCAGGCGAGGTGGCGCACACCTGTAATCCCAGAGACTCAGGAGGCTGAGGCAGGAGGATCCCAAGTTCAAAGCCAGCCTCAGCAATGGTGAGGCCCTAAGTAACTCAGTGAGACCCTGTCTCTAAATAAAATACAAAATAGGGCTGGGGATGTGGCTCAGTGGTCAAAGGCCCCTGAGTTCAATCCCCAGCACCAAAAAAAAAAAAAAAAAAAAAAAAATTTTCTGTGCCTAGATATGGTTTTCTTTATATTGATCCTTTTGGGAGTCCGTAGAGCTTTTTGAATTTGTGGGTTAATGTGTTTTGCAAGTTGGGAAAAGAGTTTAACCAGCATCTCTATTATTATTTCTGCGTTTTCTTTCCCCTCTCCTTCTTAACTCCAATTACACATGTGCTGGATCCTTACATGCGCTCTCATGTGTTTCTTTTGCTACTTTCTGTGTTTTTAAACTTTTTTCTCTGAATGATGCAATATGGGTATTCTCTGTTCACAGTCTTCCAGTTCACTAATCCATTTCTTCAGTACTTATACATTTCAGTTATTCTCTTTCATTTCTAGAATTCCTACCTTTTCTTTTTTCAGTGTTTTGGTACCAGGAATTGAGCCCTGGAGCGCTTAACCACTGAGCCACATCCCAGCCCTTTTTATATTTTATTTAGAGACAGGGTCTCACTGAGTTGCTTAGCATCTTGCTAAGTTGCTGAGGCTGGCCTCAAACTTGCGATCCTCCTGCCTCAGCCTCCCGAGCTGCGGAGATTACAGGCATTCACCACAGCACCCAGCCTGTAAGATAGTTTGGACACAGACAAGAGTATAAATAGTAATATAATCGACACCGAGCATAGTTTCACCCAGTCTTACCCAACTGTTGAGACCCCAGGGACCCTTTTTCTCGGGAGACCCCTCTCCTTCACTCTTCAGATTGCATGCCTCTCACCTCCTGATTCCTCGTGCGTCCTGACGTGGTCTGTTTGCTGACGCTGTTGTTGCACGTGGTTCAAAGTGTCCCATGGTGTCATGATGTTCTGTGCCACTCCACGTTTTCTGTGTGAGTCACCAGCCTCACCGTGTGTGGTGGCAGATGACTCACTTTCACCTGGAGCCCGCCGGCCACATTTGTTTTTTCCATTCTCCCGATGGCTTTTCACCATAGAAAACAACGCTGCGTGGTCACCCGCACACACACGGGGAGTGTGTCTTCAGGAGGGCAGGAGGGTGACCTTGCCAGGCCTCGGGGAAGGCACTGGCCTGCCTCATCGGCTCTCGCCAGATGGCTTTCTGTATTAAGAGGAGGGTGGCTATTGTCAGTAGCATTGATTTGCATCTCCACCCTCATGAATGAGAGTTCTCGTTACAATGCGTCGACATGTGATCTGGTTGGTTTCATTTTTTGCCAATCTGATAAAATTAAAATGGCTTGTCATTGTGGGTTTATTTGCATTTCTCTGTCGATGGTGGAGTGAAGCATATTGTGTTCTCCATAGCTCTTACTTCAGCCTGATTTCCCACCCCCAAGCCCAGGATCCTCATTTTATAGATGAGAAAACAGAATCAGAAGGGTTAGGTAGCTTGCCCAAGGACACACAGCAGGGATGCAGTGGGCTCCAAGACAGGGACTCTTCTCCTTCTGGACGAGATCTGGAGGTAGAGGCAGGGTTACCAGGAGGGAAGGCTCAGGACTGGTGTGGCCTGGTGCACATCTGGGGAGGAAGCAGCCATGGCCCTCCGGAGTTGGCTTGGGTGGGAAGGCCCAGGGGGTGATTCAGGGCAGAGGGAGGTGGCACTGGGGGGACCCCCACCTGGCACCCTTGGATCTGGAGGAGGGTTGGAGGCTCGAGGTTGGTGCTCCCCAGAATCGCAGCCTATCTGGGGCAGGGGTGAGGCGCCTGGGGCCTTGGCGCGCAGGGAGCAGCAGCCTCCACTTGGCCCTCCGGCTCTGCGCTGCCTCCAACCTGCCACTGCTCCTCCTCCCTCCGCCTTTTAAACCAGGACAAGCTGAACCTCCAGCTCCTGCGAGTGGCAGGCGGGTGGCCCGCTCACCGGGGTCTCCCTGCGGGTCTCCCTGTGGCCTGCCGAGGGCGGGCTCTCCTCCAGGGGCTTTGCAGGTGGGGACGGATGGAACCCCAGGCCTGTAGCGGGCAGGGCTGAGGCTGGCCTGGAGGGTTCAGTGCGGGCCGGCTCAGCGGAGGCAGGCTGCCTGCGGAGCGTGCGTCCCGGGCACCGGGAGGCTCCTACGCCGGTCACCTCCTCCCGCTGAGCGGCGGAGGTGGCAATGTGCCGTGTTCTCTGCTGAGACTCGGGTACTAGAGTGAAAAATGGGAGGCGAGAAGCAGCAAGCAGACAGCAGCCCCGGGGAAAGTCCTGAGGCGGTGAGCCGGGGTTCTGGAACATTCTAGGGCTGCATCAGGGAGGGGGTGGGGGCCACGGAGCTGGGTCTAGAGGACCGGGGAGGGAAAGTGGCTGGAGGAGAGGACCCAGCCCTGCGGAGGGGCGTGATGGCCCGGGACTGGGAGGTGGGAGGATCTGCCAGGAGGAGCGGAGACCAGCACCCCTCGGCCCCCAGGCCCGCCATGCCTGCTTCTCCCTGTCCAGCCTCAGCCGCCAGGTGTCCCACGTGGGATTGTGCCCATTTCAGAGATGGTAACTGAGGCCAGAGGGACCAGTGGGAGGATTTTGCTCGAGATCCTCAAATTCTGGGCCCTTCTCTCCTCTCTGCATCAGATCTGCTTGGTGGCACGCAACAGAAATACGATGTGACACAGCTGAGCCAGGGTCACGGAAATGAAAGGCCCGATGTGGACATCAGATATGGCTGGCTCCAGGTCCTCAGGGGCTGCCAGGGGGCTCTGGGTCTGTCCCTTTCCAGGCAGGATTTAAGAGGGAACCAACATGGTCGCAAGTTTCTAGCAGGTACCCAAGAAAGTCCCTCTTGTAAAGTTTCAGGGAAAAAAAATCCCAGGACCTCTGACATTGGCCTTGCCTGGCTTCATGTCCAGCCCTGATCCAATCCCTGTGGTCAGGGCCCTTAGTGACAAGCGGGGTCCTTGGATGGGCCAGGCCTGGGCCAGGCGTCCACTCTGTGGGGCAGGGGGCGGAGTCAGGTGCCACAGACTCACAGGTGGGCGGCAGTTCACGGAGCTCCTGGTGGCGAGGGAAGAGGCTCCGCTGGCACAGCCAGCGTGTGGCCTCCACACCCGGGTCAGGGTGAGGCAGAGCCGAGGCAAGGAATTGGGGCCAGAGGAGCCCTGACCCTGGGCAAAGGGGTCTTCTTCCTGTGGCTGAGACAAGGCCAGCGGGCAGGGACACAGGCAGAGCTGTGCGCGTGCTGGGCCGGATCCCAGCCGTGACCCGCGGGTGAGGGGCATGGGCCACCTTCTGCTGCTTGTGACAGAACACCTGAGCGCTGGTCTTTTTTTGGACGGGGGTTCTGAGGATTGAACCCCGAGGTGCGTAACCACTGAGCCACACCCCCAGCCCTTTTATATTGTATTTAGAGTCAGGGCCTCGCTGAGTTGCTGAGGCTGACTTTGAACCTGCAACCCTCCTGCCTCAGCCTCCCAAGCTGCTGGGATCACGGGCCTGCACCCCGGTGCCTGGCTGTTCTGGTCAATTTCAAAAGTCAACTTGGCTCGTGGTGCTGGAGGTGGGAGGCCAGGAGCCAGGTTCTGGCATCGGCTCAGCCTCTGGGGGGCAATTGTGCTGCATCCCTGGGTGGAAGGGTCACAGGTAGGACAGACAGGTGTGGGCTCTTCCTCTTCTTACGAGCCACTGCTGCCATCGTGGGAACCCCCCACGACCTCATGGAGCCCTGAGTACCCCTCAGGGCCCCCCACGCCATCCACCCGAAGATGACTTGGGGGATGAGCTCCCAGCACCTGACTCTGGGGACACGGTGTGCAGCACAGCACGAGGCTCCTGGAGCCTCAGGGTCACCGGAGCAGTGCTCCTGAAGGCCGGGCCGATGGAGCGTGTTCCCGGCTTCCTTTATTCTGGCAGCAAAGCAGTTCATTTCAAAGTGTGTTAGGAAAACAAAAGTTCTCGAACGTGGATGTGATGTATTAGGATGGGGTTGGACTTTGATTTTTAGGTGCGTCGGTTTAAAGAGAATGTAGTGGATGCATAATGAGCAGTGCCTGCCTGCGTGCCCCGGCCAAGGTGTTGGACGTCAGAAGTCTTGGAAACTCTTAACTCTTAGATCAGTCCGGGGGCTTCCATTTCCGAGGCTCCACCTTCTGTGGCGATCGCGGCTCGGTGTCAGAGGGCGCTGTCAAGAGTGTTCTGCAAATCGCCTCCTTAAATTCTCAGGGAGCCCTGGAGGTCTCCACTTATGAGGCTCAGAGAGGGCAAGGGACTGACCTGCTGCCACACAGCAGGTACTCGGGAAGGCTCTGCTCCACAGTCCGTGCCCCTCACCGCTGCTTCCCTGGTGACTTTGTTAAAAGGTCACGCAGAGCTGCTGGTAGGGCCAGAGTGGGGTCTGGGGGGCCCCAGTCCAGGAACTGCTATCGAGGAGTCGGGATGGTGTCTGTGGACTGGACCCCTGGGTCGTCCCTCTGGCCCCAGTGCCCAGTGCACCCTCCTAGAGGGGCTTGGATGGGGCTCCAGAGCCTGGGCAGGTGGCCCTGTGGCCTCTGGTGACCCCTCCCCAAACAGACCAGAGCGGGGAGCTTTAACAAGGAAGATCCAGCAGAGCCTGGCGTCCCCAGCCTGGCTGGCCGTCAGGCGTCAGCGGCTGCTCTTCCCAGAGAAGCTGTCTGGTCTCTGAGAGGGCCCTTCTCCATCGTGGTCAGAACCAGGGCATCCAGGCCGCCCTTTTCCGGTTGGGACTGGATTTCCTAGTGCACTCCCCATGGGCTAACCTGGGCTTGGGGATGGAGTAGGAAGCCTCGCTGATGGGCTAGCCTCATCCTAGGCGCTCAGTACCCGGGCTCCTTCGTGCACCATCTTGGACTCCTGCTTAGTCAGAAGCCGATTCCTTGGGCCAAGGTCAACATGGGAAGGGATCGGGTGGCCGTCAGCGAAGCCCCTGAGCCGAATCTGCTTTCCAGGCGGAGGCGCATCCCTGTGATTCCACCGGGGGCTGCGCGGAGACAGAAGAGCAAACCTCCCTGTTCACCTCCTCCTTTCCGCGCTGGGAGCCCAGCCTGGCTCGCCGGCAGGAGGCCGGGGCCTTCCCCGTGGTGGATTCCTTGGAGCCTTGCAGGACTCTGCAGCGAGCTGGCCCAGGGAGGCTGGGGTCGGAGGCTGCTCGGGGCTGTGTCCCCGCCCCGCTCACCCTCCCGCCGTGTGTCTTGCAGGCCCGCGACTCAGCATGCTGTGTGGCTGGACTCTGTCCTTTCTCCTGCTGACGTTCCAGGGTGGTAAGTGGCTGCCCGGGTCTGCTCCTGGCCAGGGCCCCCTCCTCCTCCCACAAAGCCCAGCGGGGACTGCGCTGGCCCCACGAGCTCCTGGACATGGCCAGAGGCCGTTGGGACCCAGAATCGATGGCTTCTGTCCACTTGAGACTAACAGAGGCTCAGTGGCTGGCCCTCCGTGAACCACGACCCGTCCCACCCAGGCGCTGTATTAGCAGAGGCTCAAGCAGCCGCCACAGACTGGGGTCTCCAGTCCCGCTCGGGGACGAGCCGGGTTGTCCTTCATGCCACTGCCGGCTGCCTGGGCTGGCTCGCAACCCCCAAGGGGAGGAAGTCCTGCCTTCCGTCCAACCTCTGTCTCTCCTGATGTAACGACCTTGCTTGGAGATGGTTTTCCTCAGTCTCTGGACCCTCAGCAGCCAGGGGGCTTCTCCCAGGGAGGGGAGGGAGGTGGACTCAGACCAGCTCCGGGGTCCACAGGCGCTGCACTCACAGGGAGGGAGGAGGCGAGCAGCGGGGGCAGGAGTCCTCCTGAGGGGCTGCCCAGGGCGGAGTCCAGGCGAGGAGGCCCGGACACGCTGGAGGCCGGCAGAGAGGGGAACTCTGCCCCGCTCTGCTGACTCAGAAGTGCTGCTCTGGGTTTTACCCAAAGACCCAGCGCCTCAAATAGCTCCTCAGGAAACAGATGTTGGGCTTGTTATTTTCCTTTCTGAGCAGCGAGCACCCCGTCCCGGTCTGGAAAGCCTTTGGGTCCCCCACCCGGGGGAGCAGCAACAAGCCTCTGCCCTGTGCCGAGCCTTGAGCTTCACCTCCTCCCGTCCTCCTGCTGGCCCCGTGGACCCGGGTTGCAATGATGCTGGGTTAAGGATCTGAGGCAGGGGTGACAGGGTTGGGGGCACGGCCACGTAGGTGGACGCGCGGAGCGGAGAGGGGCGCCTGCTCTCCCGGGCTGCCTCCATCCGTTTGTGCTGCTAAACAAAAGGTAAAGGGCAGAGGTTTATTTCTGTCTCTCCTGGAGGCTGGGGAGTCCAAGGTCAAGGTCTGGACTTCCAAGATGGCGCCCGAACACTGGGTCTTCACATGGCAGAAGGGACAGAGGGACCAAGGGGGCAAATGCTGGCTCCCCCTGCCCTGCTGTAGGGTTGTTAATCCTTTTACGGTGACTCTGAATCCAGGGTCTGACCCAGGAAGGGAGGGACCTTGCCACCACCTCCTGGGTCCTGTGAGTTGGGGGAAAGGAGGGCGAGGCCACCAAGGACAAATCCACTTTATTTTTAAATTTTTTTTTAATTTTTTTGGAACCAGGGATTGACCCAGGGGCACTCCACCACTGAGCCACATCCCCAGCCCTATTTTGTATTTTATTTAGAGACAGGGTCTCACTGAGTTGCTCAGGGCCTTGCTAAGTTGCTGAGGCTGGCTTTGAACTCACGATCCTCCTGCCTCAGCCTCCCCAGTGCTGGGATTTACAGGCGTGCGCCACCACACCCCACTCAAATCCACTTTAAAAGGGAAGAAACCTCAGTGCGTGGTGGGGAAGACCTGTTGGCAGTGGCTTTTGATCTTGCAAACTGCCAATCATGGAGCTGGCCATGTCTGACACTGAACGAGATTCTGACCCGGACGGTGCAAGGGTGACAGCTCGCTGGGGTGGTGTTGGGTCTCCAGCCAGATCTGCGGAGACACCCATGCTGCCGTTGTCCGGGCCCGGGGAGGACAGAGATTTCTGCAGAACGGTCCAGAGAGTCCCGGGTCTCTCCCTCCTGGGGGCACCACAGCCCCGCCAGGAGCCCTGTCCTCCCAGGCTGATGGCCGGAAAGCAAGGTCTCCCCAGGCGGGGCCCTGAGGCACCGTCTGCAAGCTCTCAGTGGCTTCGTGGGGTCCTGGCCCTCCCCAGCACACCTGCATCTGGGGTTCAGGACGTGAGTGGGCCATCCTGAGGAGGGACAGTGACTGGTGGCCAGACACAGGTGCTCAGGTGGGGACAGCATGGTTTAGACTACCTCCCATCAGGGTGCCACGTCCCCTCACAGTCTCCAAACACTGGAACTCACGCAGGCGTCCCAGGTGACAGGGATCCCCGTGTCAGGGGCCTGTTCGCCAGGTCCCTGGGTCCCCAAGTTCATCCCGGCCCTGGGGCTGCTGGACTCCTCCTCTGGCCCCAGCCAGCCCCCCACAGTCCCCCTCTCCCCGACCTGCAGGCTGGGGCTGCTCGGATCTCGTGTGCCACACCGATTACCTCCAGACGGTCACCTGCGTCCTGGAGACCTGGAGCCTCCGCCCCGGCTCACTCACGCTTACCTGGTAGGTGGCCCTGGGGACACTCCTCAGGCTCCCGCAGGCCTGGGTGGGCTGGACGGGGAGACGCAGACAGGCTGAGCGTCCCGTCCCTCTGCGTAGCAGGTGGTCAGTAGCCCGCAGAGCGGCTGCTGGGGTGGGGGGCACTCAGCCATGTCACTCCAAGAAAGACCCGTGAGCTGGAGCCACTGTGCCCACCTTGCAGAGGACCCTCAAGCTCACAGGACCTGCCTGGGGGCTAGGGGGCCCCAGGGGTCACTCTCCTGCCCACGCAGGCCCGACTGTGGTCTTGAGGCCCTGGGCCAGCCGGTCTCCCACATGGCTGTCCAAGCCCCCCGTAGGTCCCAGGTTCCCTGCCACGTGCTTCCCGGGAATGATGGATCACGTCCATCCCTCACAGTGAGCACTCCCATTTCCCGGGTGAGGGCACTGAAGGTCAGAGAGGTTAAGCAACTGACCCAAGGTCACACAGCCAGTGAGTGGTACAGGTGGGATTCAAATCCACCTAAAATTACCAAGATAACCTAAAATTCAGGGGTCTGTATCCGTCCATGTGCAACTCAGGATACAAAACAGCTGCCTTTCATTCTGACGCCCATCAATCCATTCATTCACTCAATGCGTATTAAGATCCTACCAGATGCATTATGGGTATAGGGGATGCAGCAGGGCTCAAGACTGGCAAGGTCACAGTCAAGGTCACTGGCAAGGTCTTGGAGCTGACATAGGGCAGAGGGGCAGTGTCTGGAGAGGGACGGGCGCTCAACACAGGAGCAGCGGGAGACTCTGGGCGGTGGTGACCGGAGTCAGGGGGAGGGTCTCCTCGGCCAGGAGGTCTGGACAGATTTCCCGGATGAGAGGAGACCCTAGAGCATTGGAAAAGCTATTCCAGGAAGAGGGCATGGCCTGGGCAGAGGCCCTGGGTGGGCAAGAGCCTGCGAGTTTGAGGAGTAGGAAGAGGGTCATGTGGTAGGAGCCAGGTCAGCCCGGGAGAAGGTGGACCAGGGTCAGTGTGCTGGCTGGGAGTAAATAAGAGCCACCAGAGGCTTTAGGGACAGGAGGACGGAAGCTTTTAAAGCCCCCCCCCCCACCTGCTCTAGGAGCCCGCCCATGCATATTGGTCCTAGAGGGTGGTCAAGTTCAGACAGTGCGCCTGTGGGTAAGGATGTAACTGGTGAACTCCTACACATACTTCAAAACCCATCGTTTCTGCCCAGTGGGAGTTTAAAAACGCAGAGCATCTCTCGCAACCCCATCCCACCAGCTTCCCTAGCTCACCCCGGCAGGGACCGAGGCTCCTTTGGGTGTTCAGTGGATACCCATGATGAGACAGGAAGGAAGGATGGAGCCCCCACATGCTCAGCCCCTTCCTGTGGGACCGCCGGCCCGATTTTAGATCTGATGGGGGACAGGTTAAGGTCTGGTCCAAATGAGTGCGGCCCAGGTTTCCAGAACCCGCCCTGAATGAGGCGGGAGTCACAGGTCCCGGTACGCGAGCCCAGCCCCACACATCCCTCAGGGCTGCTGCAGGGGACGGAGCTGTCCTGGGAAGGGTTGGTGGACCTGGAGACCCGGGTCCCCTCAAAGGCGCCTCCCCGCCTCAGCTCTGGGCATCTGGCCCTGAGCACTGGGCCAGGGCCTCCAGCCGTGACCGGCCTCCGTCTCCTCCAAGGCAAGACCAGTATGGAGAACTGGCGGACGAGGTCACCTCCTGCAGCCTCCACAGGTCCAGCCACAATGCCACCCACGCCAGGTACACGTGCCACATGGACGTGTCCGGCTTCATGCCCGACGACGTCTTCAGTGTCAACGTGACCGACCAGTCCAGCAGCTACTCCCGGGAGTGCGGCAGCTTCGTCCTGGCAGACAGCAGTGAGTACCCGGGCCTGGGCCAAGCTCCCTGCTCCCTGCCCCCGGCTGTGGGCCCTGCCACCCCTGAGGACCCTGCCCTGGGCGCACTTCTTACTAGGGTGTGATGGGTTGTGAGGTTTGGCCTCGGCCCCTGAGAGGCAGCGCAGGTTGGAGAGGGCTGGGGGGGAGCCAGCACCCCCCGGCCGTGGTCCTGGCTGGGCTGCCGGCGGCGTGACTTTGGGCAGGTGTGCGTCCCCTCTGGGGCTGCTTCCCTGAGTGTACCGAGGAGGCCCTTCCAACACCGGCCCTCGGGATGCTGGCCCATGATGAGGCCGGTGGAGGCCACCGAGGCCCCTGCGTGCTGGGAGCCCGTCCCTGGTCTCGGGTGGCAGGTGTGTCTGGGGTGTGCGCTGTGGGTCAGGTTGCTGAGTGAGAGGCGCACACACAGAGCGTGAGCCAGGCTCGCACACCCACGCACGCCCACAGCTCACAGCCCAGCTCACGCCCACGGACCCGAACGCAGCCTCCACACACCCACTGCCCTTCCCTGAGCCTCAGCCTACGAGGCAGGGACTCGAGGCCTGAACTGCACACTCACACGCACACACACTCACATGCGCACACTAGCATGCTCACACGCTCACACTGTCGTGCACACACACGCACACTGTCACACGTTTGCTCACGCACACGCACACACACACACAAGCTCGCACACCCAGGGAAGGCGAGGCCCCTGCACACACCTGCCCACCCACCTGCAGCCCCAGGAGCGGAGGAGAGGCCGGCGCTGGGCAGGGTGGACAGGAGGCCGCTCCCCCTCGCTGAGCGGCGCCTAGTCCCGTTCCTTCAGGGCCTGAGGCCAGCAGGAGCCCTGAGGGGCAGGAGGGGACTTCCTGCTCCCCCTCCCGGCCTCCTTCCTCCTCCTGCGCTGAGTGGCCCTCCGGACCCCAGACTCACAAGCAGCCCTGGGCACACACAGGGCGGCTCCAGCCAAGGCTCCCTGTGACACTCAGCGCAGGTCACAGGGCAAGCCCAGAACCAGTCCTGGCCGCCCTGGGGACAGGGAAGGGCATTCAGGAACCACCTGGGCGCCCAAGGCCCTGTTGCTGAATAGTGAGGTCCCGAGGAGACACCTGGGCCCCTGAAACCTGCTCCTTCTCCACCTCCGGCAGGTTGGCGCCCAGGGCGCTTCGGACCCGAGCAGGCTGGGGCTCCTGTGGAAGCCCCCCCAGGGCCGTGCGTTACCTTGGCAACCATCAGCCAGGGCCTGCTGTGCCCCAGGCTCGGTCCAGG
Source organism: Glaucomys volans (assembly GCA_020662805.1). NCBI lineage: Eukaryota > Metazoa > Chordata > Mammalia > Rodentia > Sciuridae > Glaucomys > Glaucomys volans. Next base: position 86,641 of record JAJEJO010001815.1, on the reverse strand, counting down.
AGCTGTGGGCACAGCCTCACCAGGAGGACAGGCCTTTGCCCCAGGACTCAGCACAGGGAGGATGGGCGAGGGGGGCCGGGTGGGCACGGGGGCAGCGCCTGCTCTCACGCCAACAGACTCGGTCACCTGGTTCCCCAGCAGTGACCACCTTCCGCTAATAGCTGGGCCCCTGGACTTTGAGGCCCCAGGAGATGGAAACTGGCTCCATGATCAGGAGAGGGAAGCAAGGCTGTGTCCTGCTCAGGTTCAAGTTCCTCAAGCAAATTTGGGATGGAGCGAACTGGAGCCGGCTCTGACCTTGGTCCGGGGCACCAGTGAGGCAGGTGCTGGCCCAGGGCCGGCTGGGCCTAGTCAGCGGGGTCTGAGGGCCGAGGGCATCCAGCCACGTGCACGGACCACCCTGGGGTCAGTCTGCCCGGCACAGAGCAGCAGGGCAGAATCCTTGTCCTGTGGGCGCAGGGCCCTCCTCTCCTCGGGGAGGCTGGGTGAAAACACAAGGCTCTCTCCTTCAGAACCAAAGCTGAAAATGAATGGATTTGGGCGCCACATTCTTTAGGAAGTTTTTAGAAGGTGACTTTAAAACATGAGTGATAGGCCAGGCATGCCTCAGCCTGTCAGTCATCTCAGTGGCTCAGGAGGCTGAGGCAGGAGGATCACAAGATGGAGGCCAGCCTCAGCAACTGAGTGAGCCTCTAAGCAACTCAGGGAGGCCCTGTCTCAAAATAAAACAGGAAAAGGGCTGGGGATGTGGCTCGGTGGCACGGAGCCCCTGGGTTCAGTCCCCAGTGCCGAAAACAAACAAAAAACCCTGAGTAAGGTCACATGATCATCTAGGTGTCCAGGCTTCGGGCGTCTTGCTTTCCCTTCCCAGAAAAGCTTAGATGATCCTGGTATACGCACCTGCCACCTGGCCAGGCTGGGCCCGAGTCCTGGCTGTCCCCTGTAAGCCCGACACCAGCCCTTTCTCTTCCATCACCTCACATCTCTGTCCCCAGTTCTGACACCTGCCCGCGGCCATTGAGTTTGTGCCCCACGCCTGGTCCGAGTAGCCGGGGCCCAGAGGCAGGAACTGCTGGGCCCAGTCGCCGGGTTGGTGATCCTGGCCTTGCTGGCCTTGGCCAGGGGACCGAGGGGACTTCTTGAGGTCCCAGATCTTTCTCACCTGCTTTATCTTTCTGGGTTTCTCCTTGAAGTCAAGCCGGCTCCTCCTTTCAACGTGACCGTGACCTTCTGGGGACACTATAACGTCTCCTGGTGCTCCGACTACGAAGGCCCTGACTCCTACGCGCTCAGGGGCAAGATGCAGTATGAGCTGCAATACAGGAACCGCGGGGACCCCTGGGCTCTGGTGAGGAGGCCCCAGGGCGGCCGCTTGGGAAGGGAGGGGGTAGAGTGCAGGGGATG